>JAEAOA010000080.1:425000-637500 GCA_016746295.1 Potamilus streckersoni
GACAGTGGCCATAATGATTATAGATCACCATAATTTAAATAAATTTAAAATCTTTTATTTTAGGATGCTCTGTGCCTTACTTAGTCATAATTGCTCCAGTGGTGTTTGTGAAGAAATTTCAACTGTTGACCAATGCATAATACTGATACACACATCCATATTATTAAAAATTAATGTCTTTACTCTCAGCTGCATGCTGTATTCCTACTGGAACTATGTCATAACTAGACCTCTTAGATAACTATTACATCCCATAGTGGGTTGTAAATCTCTATCTTAACGATGTTAGTCAACACATGCAGATTTTTTTCAGTTAAGAAGGACCCACAACTCAACTATACAAATGAATTAATGGACTACATTACTTCCTAATTAGCAATTCATCAACACATAGTAAAATCAATTTTTAGCATTTATGATCCATGCCATTTAAGGCAGGTAAATTCATTCTCACAATTAATATCTGAGTAATGCATGAAATTCCTATGACTCAAAATACATGTCACATAAAAACCACTAAATCTGAACACATTATCAATGAATATCATGTGACATTCTTACAATACACGAATGATATAACATTCAAGATGAATGCACTATTAACTTCTGAACTTGGAGAACATTGAAATATGAAATTAAAATGAATAAATTAAATAATTACAAACTTACGTCCATCAGGATGTGACTGAGACAATACTCTTTGCATGCTTTCAAGAGTTTCACTTTCTATGCAGCATCTAATCCTGGGTCTCTCAGATTCTTCCAGAACCACCATGTATTGATGATTTAACAAGAAAAATTATATGTTAATTCCCTGAGTTCTTCAGACTTCAAGTTCAGCAGAAAACTTGAACTGCCAAATTTCATAAGAGAATTTACTTACAACATTGAATTTCATATGGGAAAAACACCTCCTTGTTTAGCTTGGCCAATCAGGATTAACTTTCTTTAACTGCCAAAATTTTATCAAAGTAAGAATAATTGTCTGTCTAGTCTGCCTTTGCTAATAACTATTATGGGGAATATCATTTTGTGTCAAATGGCTCAAGATTTGCCAAAGTATGTCTCTGGCTTGTCTCAACTTTGTCATTTTCTACTACTTGACCTTACATTAACATTGACCTCCATCTCTCTGACCATTATTAGACCATTATTAGACAGACCCTAATTAAAATTATGCCCCCAAACAAGAAAGGTTAACTATCACAAACTACATGTACCAATTTATTTTGAGCCTAGCCCATATGTAAGTCCTTAGATGCTTATGTGTCAGGTTGACCATGACAAAATGTTCTGCAAAAATATTTACAAATTTTGTGATACTACACCAGTCAAAGAGTTAGTTAACAGTTTAATTTGAAATGAAAAGCCAATTTCATAATAGCCTCTTCTTGCAAATTTGTTGCAAGATTGTTTTTTTTTTCTTTTATGATTAGTTGAATTGTTTCTTAAAAGTAAAGTTGTTTTATAAATGTGAGTTCTGGTACTTCAATGTTTTACTATCTCAACCCTGGAAACAAACTTGACAAGAACCTTCATTGTGACAGTTTTGGAAACACATGCAGTAGCAGCCTTCAACATGTAGATCCTAGAAGCTCATTCAACCAAGCCTTCAACATGTAGATCCTAGAAGCTCACTCAACCAAGCCTTCAACATGTACAAGCTCACTCAACCAAGCCTTCAATATGTAGATCTGGAAGCTCACTCAACCAAACCTTCAACATGTACATCCTGGAAGCTCACTCAACCAAGCCTTCAACATGTACATCCTGGAAGCTCACTCAACCAAGCCTTCAACATGTACATCCTGGAAGCTCACTCAACCAAGCCTTCAACATGTACATCCTGGAAGCTCACTTAACCAAGCCTTCAACATGTACATCCTGGAAGCTCACTCAACCAAGCCTTCAACATGTACATCCTGGAAGCTCACTCAACCAAGCCTTCAACATGTACATCCTGGAAGCTCACTCAACCAAGCCTTCAACATGTACATGCTGGAAGCTCACTTAACCAAGCCTTCAACAAGTAGATCCTGGAAGCTCACTCAACCGAGCCTTCAACATGTACATCCTAGAAGCTCACTCAACCAAGCCTTCAACATGTACATCCTGGAAGCTCACTCAACCAAGCCTTCCACATGTAGATCTTCGAAACAAACTCAACAATATCTTTCAGTGTATAAATCCTGGTAACACACTCAGCAAGAGCCTTCATTATGTCACTGTAACTTGGACATGACATAAAATTTTGCATCAAAGACTGTGATTTAAATTTTATTAAAAAAATTTACAAATAGTAACTTGATATTAATTATATTTCATTTAAAGATCATTCAATAAATGTGGAGCAAAAACTCAAATTTAGTGATGTATGAAAGCAAGGTTTGCTAAAAATAACTGCTTTATAGGGGCAACTAGAAAAATTAACTCACTTTGGCAAAATGACTATCCTGTATTAATAAACCGCAGTTGTTATCTAATAATTCTACACTAATTATTTATTTTTTAAAAAATATCGCTAATAATCTTTTTCATCTTAATTCTTCACATATTTATTGTGGTTTTTTATAATTATATAGTGGCAAGTCAGACTATTTTACAAATTGTCTGAAATGGTCTTACTAATTAAAAATCAAAATATGAATTTTACCATGAACTACTGGTGTGCCTATTGCAGTTCTATGATGTCATTTACTGTTCTCATCATGAACTATGCAGATTGCATTTCTGTGCCATTTACTGTTACCATCATGAATTATGAAGAATGCACTTCAATGCCATTTACAGTTCTCATCTTGAACTATGCTGATTGCATTTCTACATCACTTACTGTCCTCATCATGAAACCTGTTGATGCATTTCTGTCACCATTCTCATCATGAACTATGGTGATTACATTTCTGTCAGTGTTCTCATCATGAACAATGCAGATTGCTTTGTCAGTGTTCTCATCATGAACAATGCAGATTACATTTCTATGTCATTTACTGTTCTCATCATGAAGAATGCTGATTGTATTTCTGTCTTTAACTGTTCTTATCATGAACTATATATATTGCATTTTTAGGTGCTGGATGCATTTCAGTCATTGTTCTAATCATGAACTCTGATAATTGCAATTCTATGTCATTTACTGTTCTTATCATGAACTATGCAGATTGCATTTCCAGGTCACTTACTATTCTTAACACAAATGATGATGATTGCATTTCTATGTCATGTACTGTTTTTATCATGAACTATGCAGATTGCATTTCCAGGTCACTTACTATTCTTAACACAAATGATGATGATTGCATTTCTATGTCATTTACTGTTCTTATCATGAACTATGCAGATTGCATTTCCAGGTCACTTACTATTCTTAACACAAACGATGATGATTGCATTTCTATGTCATGTACTGTTTTTATCATGAACTATGCAGATTGCATTTCCAGGTCACTTACTATTCTTAACACAAACGATGATGATTGCATTTCTATGTCATGTACTGTTTTTATCATGAACTATGCAGATTGCATTTCCAGGTCACTTACTATTCTTAACACAAACGATGATGATTGCATTTCTAGGTCATGTACTGTTTTTATCATGAACTATGCAGATTGCATTTCCAGGTCACTTACTATTCTTAACACAAACGATGATGATTGCATTTCTATGTCATGTACTGTTTTTATCATGAACTATGCAGATTGCATTTCCAGGTCACTTACTATTCTTAACACAAACGATGATGATTGCATTTCTAGGTCATGTACTGTTTTTATCATGAACTATGCAGATTGCATTTCCAGGTCACTTACTATTCTTAACACAAACGATGATGATTGCATTTCTAGGTCATGTACTGTTTTTATCATGAACTATGCAGATTGCATTTCCAGGTCACTTACTATTCTTAACACAAACGATGATGATTGCATTTCTATGTCATGTACTGTTTTTATCATGAACTATGCAGATTGCATTTCCAGGTCACTTACTATTCTTAACACAAACGATGATGATTGCATTTCTATGTCATGTACTGTTTTTATCATGATCTAGGCTAACTGCATTTGTTTCATTTACAGTTCAGTTATAATCAGATGAAATATACCAAAAGTAATGACATAAGAAATAAAAGGAGGCTATCAGTGTACACTTTTGATTATAGATTCTATTACATAACCTATTACACAATAAACATTTCATGTCTAAATAGGATTCAATGCCAAGGAATGGAGCAATTAACATAATGGTTAGCATGCCAGAATTATGACTAGAATGGTGTTGGTTTGAATGTGGCAAAGACCACAGCTTCCACATTATGTTTCAAGCCAAGTCACTGTAATCTAAATTTGCTATATAATAGAAATCTTGTGGAAGTGCTGCCATTACATTTCTTGTCTCAGTTTGGTTGTCATCACATAATGTTGTCATATGTTATGATCTATTATAATATACTTTATTGACATTATAATGCCAAACAAGAGTGTTTGCAAAAGTAGAGTGAGTCAATGATGTGAAGGAATAAAACCAAATTACTGTTCATCCCATAACTCATAAAAACAAATTGGTGAAAAAATGAATAAATCTGAGGTGTAGGCACCAAGATAAGGAAATTCCAGTCTGTTAGAATATTCATTTTCTTCTTGGCACAGGGCCTCCGACTAAAGTTGAAATGATAAAAATCCCCAGTGATGTACTTTAATGAGTTCTATGTAGTTTTGAGTGCCAGCATCAAAATAGATTCTATTACATAACCTATTACACAATAAACATTTCATGTCTAAATAGGATTCAATGCCAAGGAATGGAGCAATTAATCACTCACTTGGCAAACTTTATCTACACTTGGCAGACTATATCTACACTTGGCAGACTATATCCCAACACTTGGCAAACTTTATCTACACTTGGCAAACTATATCCCAACACTTGGCAAACTTTATCTACACTTGGCAGACAATATCTACATTTGGCAGACTATATCCCAACACTTGGTAAACTTTATCTACACTTGGCAGACTATATCTACACTTGGCAGACTATATCCCAACACTTGGCAAACTTTATCTACACTTAGCAGACTATATCCCAACACTTGGCAGACTATATCCCAACACTTGGCAGACTATATCTACACTTGACAGACAATATCCCAACACTTGTCACACTTTACTCTACTCTTTTCAGACTTTATTAAAACAATCCCCCAATACTACTTTTTCCTTGTATAACCTATGTTAATTATGTCATGTTTGCAATTAAAAAGTGAAAAAAAACCACTATGGGGCTTGAAAGATATTGCACACATTCTATTTTATAGTTTTAATATCATTTACATTAAAACTTAAAAATAAACAAGTAAAATATTGCACATCACACATAGACTACACCATAGTCTTAATAGGAAAAAATATCACATCAAGAATAAATCTAACACGACCATGTATCATGACAAACATGAAATGCTTGAAAACACTTCCATCTAGAAATGGAATTTCTTACACGATTTTAGGGCTTGAAACATACATACAAATTTTTAGCATCAAACTTATGCAAAATTTAGATTCCAAAGGAATCAATAGTTCTTTCACTACTTATAATTACTACTGAAAAATTAAAAAATATATAAAAGTGTAAATATCCAAAGAGTGGTCATTCACACTAATTGTATAAGAATGTATGTATTAAGAAATACTTTATTTTTTGTACATTATCTATCAAACTAACAGTAGTATATACCCAGGTCCAACTGTCATTTTATCCAGTTTACCAATTTCAACTGCAGTGCCTGATTCCTGAAAAGTAATTCTAAATACATTGTGGTAAAACCCGAACATAGCACTGAAGCAGCAGCAGAAATTGTGATGACCTTCACCATGTTGACTAAAAATGTAACAGTTATTTCTTTTTCAAAGTATATAAAACTATGTATCTCTGAAAAGGTAATAAAATTTGCAACATAGTGATATATCTTTTGTCATCATTTACCAATGTACATACTCACAACTATATTTTGAAATGACTTGAAAGAAAAAAAAACAAATTAAAAAAGTTTCTAGCACTGTTAGTTCAAAAGTTATTATAATTCTACTAAAATTGGACAACAAAACACCTGGAACAATTTGTGTACTTCACATTCTAGAACATGTACTTCAGCGTGCAGTTTTCAGAAAATGTGTCACAAATTAATTCTAGAAATCTTTCAGTAACATTCAGGTATTTAATCAGTAAAATTTTTGTCCAAATTTTGAAGTCCATATCATTGCTATGGTAGTTAAAACAATATTATTTTAATTTAAATCGTGGCTGCAACCGAGGTGAAAAATCCTCACAAATGTATTCCTCTTGAAAGCCTTCAAAGTCAGCTTCATTCTCGAAATCACTGTCTAAAAGTGTATGAAGCCATGCATCAACTTGATTCAGTTCTAATCCATCATTTAAGTCAATATTATCATCAAAATCATCCAAATAGTCAACTTCAATATTGCTACCATTGCTATCAACATCCATGTTTACATCTGAGTTGTCATCCATCATTTTATGGATTGATTTTCAAGCCAACAATTTTTTTTTCTCCAACCATGTTTTTTTTAAAATTTCACTGCGCATGTGTGCTTTAACAATTTCCTGTGTTGGTGAAGAAGTACACAAATATTTGTGATGTATAACGCATGTTTCTAGAGACACTACTCACACATCATAGAGTACAACCACAGTTAGGGGCACTGAGTGGCTGAGTGGTCTAAGTGCTCTCCATTATGAATCACTGCCATCTTATCTCTGTCTGTAGGTTAGAGTCTAAGATTCAGAGAATGTGGATTTGTGAGAAAGCTTGCCAGTAGCTTCTCATGGGTCAGTTGTTCTTTCCTCGGATTTCCCAGTTTCTTTCTCCACTACTTAATACTGGCCGCCATGTACAGTTTATCATGTGCTGAAAAATAGCGTTAAGCCCCAAAACAACAACAACAACAGTTGTATTCAGGATAAAATGGGATACTACAACCACAGGCGTATTCAGGATAGAATGAGGTATTGTGCCTATAGTCATATTCAGGATAAAATGGGTTAAAGCATAATAAAATTGAATAAAATGCTTCTCACACCTTGTACTTGTATTAAATATATAAATCAATCAATAATAAAACAATTAGGTTATCATTTGATTTAGATGCACACCTTACCTTTAATGTCAAGAAATTATACAGAAAAGCAAATTTAGAGTGTAAACCAGCTGATCAGGGTTTACTCTATATGTATGGAATGGAGGTAGAATCAAAAAGATTGACTCTGATCTGCCAGTGCAGTATACCAAGGTACCTTATAATGATGTATCATGGTAATATAATCTACCAGTGCATTATAATGAGGCAGTTAATAGTGTAAGACCACAGTTCTTTCTGATCTACCAATGCATTATAATGAGGTAACTTATACATATGACCATGGTACTCTAATCTATCGGAGCATTATAATGAGGTAATTTATACTGTAAGACCATGGTACTCTAATCTACTAGTGCATTATACAGAGGCATTCTAATAGTGTAAGACAATTGCACTTTGATCTGCCAGCACATTATCTTGGAATACCTTATGATGGACCACTTTGATCTTCAAATGGATTATACCAAAATATCCTATAATGACAGACAACTGTACCCTAATCTGCTAGTTTAGTATCCTGATATACCTTATGATGGACCACTATGATCTGACATTGGATTATACCAAGGTATCCAATAATATCATTTCTGTGATGGACCACTTTGACTGGACCTGACACTGCATTATTATGAAATACCTTACAGTGAGAGACTGTGATCTGACTGGTACCTTATAAAGATGGTCCACTGAACTGTGATCTACCGGGCATTACACCAAGATATGGTGTTGGTCCTCTTCACTCTGATCTGTCAGTGCATTATACTGAGGTATTCTGCAGTGGGGGATAAATGCACTCTGATTTATTAGTATAATATACTGAGGTATCTTACAGTTGGGCAAAAATGCACTCTGATCTAATAATACAGTATACTGAGGTACCTCACAGTGGGGACTAATGAACTCTAATCTTATAGTACAATATACTAAAGTACTTTACAGTGTGGGACTAATGTACTCTGATCTAACAGTATAATATACTGATGTACCTTTAATCAGAGGACTAATTGAATCGGATCTAATAGTACACTATACTGTGGTACCTTACAGTGGAGGGACTAAGGTACTCTGTTCTAACAGTACATTTTCAACTCTTGCAAAAAAAAGTATACTCAGAGTGTAGTGACCATATTTCACTTATTCTTTACCTAATTACACTCCACTTCACGGTGTAACATCCAGGTGTTACAAGTGAACAAAGACCTGTGCTCCACTTATATATAGTATTAGCCTATGATAAATTTATGACAGATCTATTTTTTTATTTAAAAAATACCATTCAAGACAAAGTCAAATGCAGAAGGCAATCCACTAACTGGCCAGGAAGGCCACAATCTTGGTCTGTAGAGCAGAAATAGCACTTGCCGACTGCAGTACAAAAGCAGTCCAAATCACATCAGAATAAATTAGTGAAATACACTCAACATCACTCTTTATTAACACATAGCATAGGTAACAATACATATTGTGCGTATCATATATATTTCACACTTGGTAACTTTATCAAGTTACAGTGGTATATGGCAGCACAGCTGCATTTTGTACATTGCAGACCATATAAATAATTTAATGAGATTCATATAGCTCAAAATTATATATACTAAAAAATTATACCTTCATTAAAATGTTTTGTGAGAAAAGGATAGACCATAAGCTGGTACTGTCAATAATGGTATCCATAAGATGGCACTGACTGTCAGCAATGGTATCCACAAGCTGCTACTGACTGTCAATAATGGTATCCACAAGCTGTTACTGTCAATAATAATATCCATAATCTGGTACTGACTGTCAATAATGGTATCCATAAGCTGGTACTGACTGTCAGTAATGGTATCCATAAGCTGGCACTGACTGTCTGTAATGGTATCCATTAGCTGGCATTGACTGTCAGGAATGGTATCCATAAGCTGCTACTGATTGCCAATATTAGTGTCTATAAGCTGGTACTGTCAATAATGGTATCCAAAATCTGGCACTGTCATTAATGGTATCCATAAGCTGGCACTGACTGTCACTTAAATGGTATCCATCAGCTGGCACTGACTGTCAGTAATGGTATGCATAAGCTGGCACTGACTGTCAGTAATGGTATGCATAAGCTTGCACTGACTGTCAGTTAAATGGTATCCATCAGCTGGCACTGACTGTCAGTTAAATGGTATCCATCAGCTGGCACTGACTGTCAGTTAAATGGTATCCATCAGCTGGCACTGACTGTCAGTTAAATGGTATCCATCAGCTGGCACTGACTGTCAGTAATGGTATGCATAAGCTGGCACTGACTGACATTAATGGTATCCATAAGCTGATACTGATTGTCAATAACAGCATCCATAAGCTGGTATTGGATTTTAACAATCAAAATTTTTATCTAGCTATATGCTGTGAGTATAGTATTATTGAGGGTTATTTTCTGTGCTTTTAAGACACAAAATTAAAAAACAAATACAATTTGTAGAAACAATGGGGCTTCTGCTCATTTATAAATTTAGGTACAAATTGAACATGTAAAAAAACTACCAAAATTTACATTCACAACATGAATCCACATTTTATTCAACAGATGAGAAACAACTACTGGTGTTTGCTTACTATTGGATTTGGCAAATAAATGCTTATAAATGCCTCTGCAATTGAATAAGCCACAAATTATCCAAGTCAAATTTTTTTTAGAGAAACATAGAATGCCCTATATCTATAGTGTAAAATTATTTTATTGCCAATATTTGTACCATATACACTCATTTATAAGTGGAATCAAACTGCAAACAACAAATATCCTGATCTGCTGTAGCATAATGCACCTGCAGATCAGGGTCTATGTTGTTCGTTCTACAGATTACTCCTAACAAACTGCACAGACTCAGATCTGCTAATGCATTATGCGATGGCAGATCAGGGTCTGTGCAATTTGCAACTAGACTCTTCTTATACATGAGTATATACGGTACTATGTGTTCATCAAAATATTAGCAGTTTCCGGCTCTGTCAGAATAACATTGGAGTCTGTGACAAGTAGCTCCATCCAGTTTTCCGATTTATCTTTGAATGCTTCTGCTATGGCTTTAGCTGCTTCAAGATGTTCCAGGCCAACTAATGTCTGACCATTTACTTCCAGAATTATGTGACCCACCTTTGGGCCACCTGATTGATAGGCTGAACCTCCTGGCTGTGGAATAAAAGAATGAATTTAAATGGATTCAATTGTGATAAAAGACAACTTACTCATCTTCACCTAACTTCTTTATTTATATCATCAGTGTCAGCTTTATGCAATGAAACCTAACAAAATGGTTCTTACCTTACTTAAAAACACTGATTTCCATAATTTACCCACACATGCACAATGCATTGAACACTTCAAATAATTGTTTACTCTCATTTTCAGTCATTTGGAATGAAACTGAAATGCATTTACCATAGTCAGGTTTTCTACTTTCAAGAGTGTTAAAGGGAGAGAACAACATATCTCATATCTTGCATTAAATGTGTGCTTGATAAAACCTTAAATAAAATGCTAATGCATATAATGCAAAAACAAAATTTAATTTAAATTGCAGCAAAATTAAAATATAAATTAAAATATAACCCTAACTGTAATAAATGTAAAACAACAGTTGTAGAGCAAATGTCAGCAATTTTTTTTGTTTCACTTCACTTAAATCAGCTGTGTTAAGGGGCTGTTCCATGCAAAATACACAGGAAAGGCAGTTTTTAAACAATGCCTGATAGGGTAGTCAGATTACATGAAGAGTTCATATGAAAATGATAAGAAGTTCTATAATGCATCTATAGGTTACTACTCCATATTAAAAGTTTCCTCCCCTGCGTCCTTTGAATATTTTACTGGAACTGCCCTAATACAATTACTGGAACAGCCCTAATACAATTACTGGAACAGCCCTAATACAATTACTAAAACAGCCCTAATACAATTACTGGTAATAATGCCATCACATTAACAGCAGTTATTTTCTTTACAATGTCCAAGAAAATAACAATATCAATGGACTTATTAAGGGGTGAAAATTGTCCCTGTAAAGAAGCTCATCCTCCTTTATCATGCAAATGATTTTAAACATGGAAATTTAATGGAAACATAAAAAACTGCATGATTTTTAAATACACACTTGTTTCATATCAGACTCATTTAGCATTCATCATTTAGAATTTGATTGGCTGTGGGGTATAATCTTTGTATATTTTAATATAAGTGAATAAATCATTTCTAGGAAAAATTACTGCAAATTTTTAAATTTAGTGAATGATTACCAGTATGCATGATTTAATGATATTTTGGGTTAGCTACACTCAGAAAAGAGTATGTAATCACAGAATGCAGCATTCTATTTTCCCCATGAATACCATTAAAAACAAGGAAGGAAATATTTGTATAATTAAAACCAGAAATGTGACAATAAGACAAGGATGCCTTGACCAATATAATGCAAATCAATGGAAATGGTTTTAGTGTCAAACAGGGGCCTTAGTCATATAATGCAACTCAATGGAAATATTTTGTGTCAAATTGAAGGACCTCAGTCATATGATGCAACTCAATGAAAATGGTTTTAGTGTCAAATAGAATGATATCAGTCATACGATGCAACTCAATGGAAATGGTTTTAGTTTCAAATAGAAGGAGCTCAGTCAATTTAAGTATTGCATCCTCATCTGTTCCCAAAATATGGAAAACTGCAAAAGTAACTCCTATTCACAAATCTGGCCCTAAGGATGATGCTAATAATCTCAATACTACCAAACTTATCAAAATTGATTGAAAAGCATGTCCATGATTCATTCATATCATATTTAACCAAACACTTTCTGTTATACCCTAATCAATCAGGTTTTAGACAGAAACACTCATGAGAGACTGCCTTGATCTCCCTAACTGATAAAGGGCTTCAAGCACTTGATCAAGGTAGAATAATAAGTTCTGTATTTGTAGATTTCAGGAAAGCTTTTGACATGGTAGATCATGAAATCCTTTTGAAGAAACTGAAAATCTACCAATGTGATGAAAGCACAGTTAGATGGTTTACTTCATACTTAAGTGAGATAACACAACATGTTTATATTAATAATGTTCTGTCTGAACCTGAAACAATTAGATGTGGAGCACCACAAGGCTCAATTCTGGGTCCATTACTGTTTATTTTATTTATTAATGACCTACCACTTGTACTAAAGGACTCAGTATCATCTACAGATCTCTATGCAGATTACACAACATTGTCAGACATCCGAAACACAAAACAAGAACTCAAAATTTCTTTACAGAATGCCCTAAACAAACTAGAAAACTGGTGCACATGCAATGGCATGGTGGTTAATACTGGTAAAACTAAAATATTACTTATCTCAACATGGAAAAAAAAAGAACAAAACTTGATAGCGATGAACTATGTCTGACATGGAAAGATAAAAGGTTGCAAATGGTCTGTCACGATAGTCTACTTGGTGTTTTGGTAGATAATAACCTATCATGGACTGAACATATCAAACATATCAGTAAAAAAGTCAATTCAAGTTTATGGCTTCTCAGTAGGATAAGACACTTTCTCCCTGAAAAGCACATAAAACTATTTTATAACAGTTACATACAACCCTATTTAGACTACTGTAATACAGTATGGGGTAATTCAAATGATAAAAACTTAGCAAAGCTGGCTTATCTCAAAAAAAGAGCTTTTGAGTTAATATCAATCCAGAAAGAAAGCAAGGAAAATTTAGCTGGTAAGTTAAAAATACTACCAAAAAAAGACCGAATCTGTTTAAGAAAAGCCAAATTAATGTACAGGATAGCCAATAATAGTGCTCCTGAATATTTACAATCACTATTCAAGTATAGGCTACCTGGAAATACTCCCCACCTGCGATCAATGTCTACCAAAGATTATAAAATTCCCAAACCAAATAAGGAATTATTAAAGTTTCCAATACTCTGGAGCTGTGCTCTGGAATAGTATTCCAGTTGAGATTAGAAATGCCCACTCTATTTCCTCTTTCCAAACTCAGTATATACAATGGCTTCATAGATGCATCAAAAATAAAAAAATTCCTTTGAATGAGGGCCTCAAGGTAGATTAGTTACCCTCTTTAAATAAAGTCATAATAAAATGGAAATTATTTTAGTGTCAAATAGAAGGACCTCAGTCATATGATGCAACTCAATGGAAATGGTTTTAGTGTCAAACAGGGGCCTTAGTCATATAATGCAACTCAATGGAAATATTTTGTGTCAAATTGAAGGACCTCAGTCATATGATGCAACTCAATGGAAATGGTTTTAGTGTCAAACAGGGGCCTTAGTCATATGATGCAACTCAATGAAAATATTTTTAATGCCAAATGAAGCTTCAATCACCATATAAAGATCTTTATAATGCACAGCCACATACCAAATATGGTTTCAATGTATGAGTTCTTTTAAATTTATTCAGTGGAGACAAATTATGGCTGAGACAGGTCTGACAGACTACAACAGAACTATTTGCTTCCTTCATATATAGTGTTCGGGCATTAAAACAAAGTGTTTTTATTATTTTCCATTTGACTAATATTACCTGAATATTGATAACTCTGGGCAGTGGCTGCCGGGTGTTGGCCCCACCTTCAACAGCCATCCCCAGTGTGGGTTGTGTCTTATAAATATAAACAATCTGAAAGTTGACATCCCCATATTTCTTCTTGGCTTCCTCTATCTTTTGCGACTCCTGAAAAGTAAGAAATATGATACCGTATTAATCCAACGATGAACCCATCACTCCAAAAACCAATGTTAACAAAATCTTCACAAAATACTATAATCCTAATTATAATGCTCCATCAGATACTGTGTGTTGCCTTTAAAGTGAGGTCACCTTATCCTGAGGCAGTTTATATGTCAGTTTTAATATCATCCCAAAAATTGAATCTATACATGCCCATACCCATATTGTATGAGAAGACTGCACTATAATGAGGTCACTTTATCTTGAGGTACTGGTAGCTTAAATGTCAATACTATTTTCATCCCAAAAATAAAATCCATAACCATACTCAGGTCCCATGAAAGACTGTGCTATATTGAGGTCACTTTATCTTGAGGTAGCTTAAATGTCAATTCTACTTTCATCCCCAATATGGAACTGACACCTATACTCATGTCCTATTAAAGACTGCTCTATATTGAAGTACCTTATAGTGACTATAAGATTCCATTGTACTTGTTGTAAAGATATATTGGTCTGAAAATAAGATCAACTTTTTCACAAATATATTATGATGTCACTCTGGTCTTAGGCAATAAACTCAAACTGATTGACACATTTTGAAAGCATCTGCATTCATATTCGGAAGTATGGACATACATGTATTCCTTTAGTATTTTTTTTTAAGAACAAATGGGACCTACATATACCCTGCATTGTAAGTGGGTATGCAAGGCATCTGGGTGCACTGAAGAAAGACTGGTGTATACTTAAGTGGTCATTGCAAAGTTCTATCAACGTTTACTGTATGCATGGCATTGTTAATTTTATTTGATACCTTTTCTGCCTTCTGCAAAATGGCTACCTCAGCATGTGTGTAGACTTGAGGACGAGGAATTCTGAATGGCTTGAGTTCCAAAAATCCATCCATTATGCAAAATTATTTGGCTTTACCCCATTAACACCAACAACCCAACATTATTGACAGTATTTTTACTATTTATCTCATAGGTACATTATGTTATTCAAATACAGCAAAACAAATGGGTTTTTACATGTGATTACAACGAAAAGGCATGAAATTGTCTTACAGTTCATTTCAAATTGGCTCTCAATAAATCATCTCCAATTTTTATTACCATCATCATGTGCACTTCCAATTAAAGTAGTTCTCCAGATTAGAGATGTTAACAATTTCATATACATGTATAACAATCAAAACAATGCTAATTGGTGCTTTGAGGATGAAAACCATTAATTATGACAAAAAAGATTTTGTATATGTGATTCCTGTGCCTTTCCAAAATGGGAAAATTGTCTGAAGAAACATTATAGCACTGAAAAGACATCTGCAATATCCACTCTTATAGTCACTGTATTATGATCTTTCTCTGTTTATGATATAAAATCTTCAAGTCAGCAACTAACAGATTTCAAGATAATGAAAATTGTAATTTCCCAGGTAGAATGTCATATGACAGCAACATGCTGAAGACAGATATTAATAAATACATGGGGTCTGCTCATATATTCCTTCAGTTACCATGGTAATGGTTTTAAGCTACATGTAACAGATGCAACTGATAGTATACACACTATATAAAGCTATAGCTATCTAAAACTATAAACATTTGATATAATTACTGCTTGCTTTGGTGTAATTACTTCTTGCCTTGATATAATTACTGCTTGCTTTGGTGTAATTACTTCTTGCCTTGATATAATTACTGCTTGCTTTGATGTAATTATTATATTTACATGTAAGATGATGGCCACTAATCAGGAGATTTGTTATTTTCATTTAGTATTTTCCTATTGGATTTCAGTTAATTTTACTAGATGCCTCCATTTAGTTCATTACATTTGAAAATGACTGTAATATTAATTTAGAAAAGAGATTGAATAACCTATTTTTTTATTTATTTTTTATTTGAATCCAAATAATTTTGCAATAATTTCCCTCACTGCTATATTTACCTACATTATTGATATCAACAAATGTTTATCTAGTGTGTAAATTCAGGACCTTGTGTGACAGATACGGTTTCAAGCAATACCACAAGAGACCAAAGTATGCCTAAGATTGATAACCTTGTTGACACACTGTCTTCATAGCAAAATACCCTGTGTGTGTGTGTGTTGATGTGTATGTGTGTGTTGGTGTATATGTGTGTGTTTGTTTGTGCAACATGTAACTGGGGGTTGGGGAGTGGAATTTAAAGTTCCACAAATGTAGATCTGAGGCAAATATTGTGTTAAAGTGCCATTAAACATTGCTATACATTTAGTTCCACTCAACCCACCCCCACCAACCCAAGATTTGCAATGACTAGTAACTGAAGTTAATTTCTTTAGTTTTATTTAGGACCTAAGTGAACAAGACCCTAGTCTAACATTTATCAATATATATTCATGATGAAAAATGGGAGGGTGAGTGGAAAACAACTGCTAGTACAGTCATTTTATGTTTTAACTGTATCGCTTATTCTCAGAATAAGTTCCCACTAAAAGGAAAAAAATTCAAAGAGATGAAAGAGAGAAAAACTACATATTTTCTATTTTATGTATGAACTATCGTCTTCTGAATGCAAAGAGAAAATATCAGGACTTAGGCATTGTCTAAATTATTGTTATGATCATCATCAGAAGAAAGGAGGGAAAGAAAAATATAATTTACATTATGTAGGAGCCTGAAATAAAAGACAATCATAAAATCACAATGAACAATGTTTTCTTCATAATGTATCTACAACACATTTCCTAAAATATGTTGAAATTGTCTGAAAGTTGCAAAGTTTTGTCCAATGCTATTATAATTATTTGACAAGACTTATTTTTTGTTGTAAAATTTATTGGCACATAAAGTTTCTGAATAAAAGACTTTAACATTTTCAAATTTTTATATTGGACACCACAAAACTAAGCAACTTATTTAAATTCTGATATTCTTAGTAAATGGAACAAAGTACTCTTTAAATCCACTACTCAATTTTATTTTAATTAACAATACACATCACAGTAATTTTGTTTTAGATGTGTTTATATTCTTGTACATAGGTATATGATCTTTTATGTTTATAATGTTTTTACTTTGTATATATATTTTAATTTATATGCATCAATTCTTTAGTTTGAAATGTTTTTGATTAGATATAAATGTATGCTATTATGGTATGATACTTTTGAAAATCTTGAATTACTGTCTTACCCTGCTTAATACTGAGATATGCCAACCTTTAAGCAGTACATCTGATGCCCTCACAAGGTCCTCACTCAATATAGTGCAACTCTGCAGATGCTCCAAATTTCTCCTGGCCATTTTATTTCCATATTATGAACTTGGATTATCAGTCCAATAATGAATCTTTTCTAGCTTTGATGTGATGGTGGTTGTTATTTCAGGAATCAATTTCTACAATCTAGCATAAACTGTTCCTATGTTGTTCCCCAAGACATGTAATTTCTGTGATCTATTCTACCCTTATTTACAAAGCAGACCACATATGCAATTTAATCAGGCTCTGAATTCTTGCTTCATCTGCCAATGACATGCAACTAGAATTCTCAGCGAAATCCATGTGTGCTTTGATATGACTTATTGGTAGGTTATATTCATTCATATATTTGATTGCCATAGATTATTTACCTTATAAATATGTTCTTTAGGATCATATGTTGGCTCATGGAACATTTTCATTAATTAAGGTTTGTCTATAGCTTTTCATTTCTTCACGTGATCTTAAGTGATTTTTTTTCCATTGTTCATAGTGAACTCTTTCAGCCAGTCCATTTTGGAATCCAAGTGGGCTGCACACGTCATCAACCTGCTTTATGAATTCAATGGACTCTAAAGGAATATTGGCTCCTGCTGATTCCATGGATTTAAGATTTAGGGTCAATTATTCTGATGTTTTTAGCAAAGACTATGGTGTCTTCTACTGGTAATATACCTAATCAAACAGTTTTTGGATGAAGTCTACAGAATGTAGCCAATGATATTGTCTTCTGTGTTCGGCAAAAAAAGCATGAGATGAAGGTAAACCATGCTATCATTCAGGAACCTCGTTTGTGCATGATTGTCATTGTTATCATCTATTGAGAAACATTGTGCTACAGTGCTGTATGTCACAAGGCATGGCCATTAAGGCTGACAGATTATGTGCTGTATGTCACAAGGCAGGGCCATTAAGGCTGACAGATTATGTGCTGTATGCCATAAGGCATGGTCATTAGGACTGTTAGAGACTGATTTGCAAAATGTCACAAAAAAGACATGGTCATTATGATTGACAGATTATAAACTGAATGTCAAAAGGCATGGCCATGAAGATTGAGAAAAACAGTCAAGCTACATGTCAATCATTTTTACTGCTGATATCTAGAAAAAGTTTATTAATTTTGGAGAAATGTACTTTTTGTGAGGTATTTCTCAAAAAGTAATATGTCATGTATATATTGATGATGCCATATACAATAAAAATTGATACAATCTACTCACTTCCAATGTGTGGCCATCAAATGTCATCTGCAGTGGATAGCTCATTATGTCTGAATTAGCATCATCTTCATCACTGTCATGTAAATCCCCTGGACTTGCAATTTCAAATATCTCTGCCTCTCCTGTGTATAAGGAGACAGGTTCCACATATGATCTCCGTTCAAGTTCCTCTCCAATATCAACTGGTCTGTCCTGTGATATTGTTACCCTGATAGGTAAAATCAAAACTGTTATCATAATTTTTTTGATTTGAAATCATAACTGTTCTCAATTATCCTTGCATTAGTTGATTAGTTGCTAAGGTATTTGTTTATTATAAGTACTGCAAAATCCAAATAATGGCATCAACCCTTACTATATCTCCTGACCTGTAAGTCAAATCAATCAGTAAACTGTATAAACTTAGATCTGCCACCTCATAGCAGTAAAACAAACATGGACCTTCATCTGCCACCTCATAGCTGTTGAACACACAACATAGACCCTTATCTGCCACTTCATAGCAGTAGAACACACAACATAGACCCTCATCTGCCACCTCATTTTAGTGGAACACACAACATAGACCCTCATCTGCCACCTCATAGTAGTAGAACACACAACCTAGACCCTCATCTGCCACCTCATAGCAGTAGAACACACAACATAGACCCTCATCTGCCACCTCATAGCAGTATAACACACAACATAGACCCTCATCTGCCACCTCATAGCAGTAGAAGACACAACATAGACCCTCATCTGCCACCACATAGCAGTAGAACACACAACATGGATCCTCATCTGCCACCTCATAGCTGTTGAACACACAACATAGACCCTCATCTGCCACCTCATAGCAGTAGAACACACAACATAGACCCTCATCTGCCACCTCATAGCAGTATAACACACAACATAGACCCTCATCTGCCACCTCATAGCAGTATAACACAACATAGACCCTCATCTGCCACCTCATAGCAGTAGAACACACAACATAGACCCTCATCTGCCACCACATAGCAGTAGAACACACAACATGGACCCTCATCTGCCACCTCATAGCTGTTGAACACACAACATAGACCCTCATCTGCCACCTCATAGCAGTAGAACACACAACATAGACCCTCATCTGCCACCACATAGCAGTAGAACACACAACATGGACCCTCATCTGCCACCTCATAGCTGTTGAACACACAACATAGACCCTCATCTGCCACCTCATAGCAGTAGAACACACATGGACCCTCATCTGCCACCTCATAGCAGTAGAACACACAACATGGACCCTCATCTGCCACCTCATAGCAGTAGAACACACATCATGGATCCTCATCTGTAACTTCATAGTAGTAGAACACACAACATAGACCCTCATGTGCCAGCTTACAGCAGTAGAACACACAACAATGACCCTCATCTACCACCTCATAGCTGTAGAACACACATGGACCTTCATCTTCCAGCACATTATGAGATGGCAGATCAAGGTCTATGTTGTTTGCAATTTCAGTTTGCAAATGGACTTGACATACATATATTTTAACTCTGTGAAGGGTCAGATGTGCTTATTTTTATATGTGCTTATATAACAATAACAAATTGATCGATGATACTACATCTTTTGAAGGTTTGAGATTTACACTTACCAACCAGATTTAACTGCATACAACATACAGACTTTTACTCAGAAAGACAAATGCAGCAGGCAAAATTAGAACAAGTAGTTGTACTAAACAGCTGTTAACAAAACAATCAATGCCATAGCAAGTTGAGGCTTTTGACTTTCATTTTACAATTAGAGTTGATGCATAATTTTGCCAAAGAAATAATGGAATACTTGCATTTATTTCCTGTGTAAACTTTTCAAAAGTGAAATTTAATAGAAGTACTAAACCATGAATCAGACAATGTACCAGTGAGTTGTGATTTATGAAATACAGTCTTTCCCCTACTATGAGTTGGCCAAGAAGAATGACTATATGTTGGCCAAGAAGACTGACTATATGTTGGCCAAGAAGACTGACTATATGTTGGCCAAGAAGACTGACTATATGTTGGCCAACAAGACTGACTATAAGTTGGCCAAGAAGACTGAATATAAGTTGGCCATGAAGACTGACTATAAGCTGGCTAAGAAGACTGACTATAAGCTGGTCAAGAAGATTGACTATATGTTGGCCAAGAAGATTGACTATAAGGTGGCCAAGAAGACTGACTATAAATTAGTCAAGAAGACTGACTATATGTTGGCCAAGAAGACTAACTATATGTTGGCCAAGAAGATTGACTATAAGGTGGCCAAGAAGATTGACTATATGTTGGCCAAGAAGACTGACTATATGTTGGCCAAGAAGATTGACTATAAGGTGGCCAAGAAGATTGACTATATGTTGGCCAAGAAGACTGACTATATGTTGGCCAAGAAGATTGACTATAAGGTGGCCAAGAAGACTGACTATATGTTGGCCAAGAAGACTGACTATAAGCTGGCCAAGAAGACTGACTATAAGCTGGCTAAGAAGACTGACTATATGTTGGCCAAGAAGATAGACTATAAGTTGGCCAAGAAGACTGACTATAAGTTGGCCAAGAAGACTGACTAACTATATGTTGGCCAAGAAGACTGACTATATGTTGGCCAAGAAGATTTACTAACAAATGGCCAAGAAGATTGACTATAAGTTGGCCAAGAAGACTGACTATAAGCTGGCCAAGAAGATTGACTATAAGCTGGCCAAGAAGACTGACTATATGTTGACCAAGAATATTGACTATAAGGTGGCCAAGAAGAGTGACTATAAGTTGGTCAAGAAGACTGACAATATGTTGGCCAAGAAGACTGACTATAGGATGGCTAAGACGACTGACTATATGTTGGCCAATAAGATTGTCTGTAAGGTGGCCAAGAAGACTGACTATATGTTGGCCAAGATGACGGACTATAAGCGGGCTAAGATGACTGACTATGTGTTGGCCAAGAAGACTGACTATATGTTGGCCAAGAAGACTGATTATAAGCTGGCCAAGAAGACTGACTATAAGTTGGCCAAGAAGACTGACTATAAGCTGGCTAAGAAGACTGACTATATGTTGGCCAAGAAGATAGACTATAAGTTGGCCAAGAAGACTGACTATAAGTTGGCCAAAAGGACTAACAATAGGATGGCCAAGAAGACTGACTATATGTTGGCCAAGAAGATTGACTATAAGCTGGCCAAGAAGAGATTGACAATATGTTGGCCAAGAAGACTGACTATATGTTGGCCAAGAAGATTAACTAAAAAATGGCCAAGAAGATTAACTATAAGTTGGCCAAGAAGACTGACTATAAGCTGCTAAGAAGACTGACTATATGTTGTCCAAGAAGATTGACTATAAGTTGGCCAAGAAGACTGACTATACGGTGGGCACGAAGAGTGATTATAAGCTGGCTAAGAAGACTGACTATATGTTGGCCAAGTAGATTGACTATATGTTGGTCAAGAAGATTGATTATAAGGTGGCCAAGAAGACTAACTATATGTTGGCCAAGAAGACTATATGTTGGCGAAGAAGACTGACTATAAGCTGGCCAAGAAGATTGACTATAAGCTGGCCAAGAAGACTGACTATATGTTGACCAAGAATATTGACTATAAGGTGGCCAAGAAGAGTGACTATAAGTTGGTCAAGAAGACTGACTATAAGTTGGCCAAGAAAACTGGCTATAAGGTGGTTATGATGACTGACTATAGGTGGCCAAAATTGACTATAAGTTAGCCAAGAAGACTGATTATAAGCTAGCTAAGACTGACTATAAGTTGGCCAAGAAGACTGAATATAAGTTGCCCAAGAAGACTCAATATAAGTTGCCCAAGATGACTGACTATATGTTGGCCAAGAAGATTGACTATAAGGTGGCCAAGAAGACTGACTATAAGTTGGTCAAGAAGACTGACACTATGTTGGCCAAGAAGACTGACTATAAGATGGCTAAGAATACTGACTATATGTTGGTCAAGAAGATTGACTATAAGGTGGCCAAGAAGACTAACTATATGTTGGCCAAGAAGACTGTATATAAGCTGGCTAAGAAGACTGACTGTATGTTGGTCAACAAGATTGACTATAAGGAGGCCAAGAAGACTAACTATATGTTGGCCAAGAAGACTAATTATATGTTGGCCAAGAAGACTGCCTATAAGCTGGCTAAGAAGACTGACTATATGTTGGCCAAGAAGACTGACTATAAGCTGGCTAAGAAGACTGACTATATGTTGGTCAAGAAGAATGACTATAAGGTGGCCAAGAAGACTAACTATATGTTGGCCAAGAAGACTGAATATAAGCTGGCTAAGAAGACTGACTATATGTTGGCCAAGAAGACTAACTATATGTTGGCCAAGAAGACTAATTATATGTTGGCCAAGAAGACTGCCTATAAGCTGGCTGAGAAGACTGACTATATGTTGGCCAAGATTGACTATAAATTGCCAAGAAGACTGAATATACATTGGCCAAGAAAACTGCCTATAAGCTGGTCAAGAAGACGGACTATAGGTTGGCCAAGAAGACTGGCTATAAGGTAGTTAGGATGACTGACTATAGGTGGCCAAAATTTACTATAATTTAGCCAAGAAGACTGATTATAAGCTAGCTAAGACTGACTATAAGTTGGCCAAGAAGACTGAATATAAGTTGCCCAAGAAGACTGAATATAAGTTGCCCAAGATGACTGACTATATGTTGGCCAAGAAGATTGACTATAAGGTGGCCAAGAAGACTGACTATAAGTTGGTCAAGAAGACTGACACTCTGTTGGCCAAGAAGACTGACTATAAGATGGCTAAGATGACTGACTATATGTTGGCCAAGAAGACTGTCTATAAGCTGGCTAAGAAAACTGACTATATGTTGGTCAAGAAGATTGACTATAAGGTGGCCAAGAAGACTAACTACACGTTGGCCAAGAAGATAGACTATAAGCTGGCTGAGAAGACTGACTACATGTGGGCCAAGAAGACTGACTATAGGCTAAGAAGACTGACTATATGTTGGTCAAGAAGACTGACTATAAGGTGGCCAAGAAGACTAACTATATGTTGGCCAAGAAGACTAATTATATGTTGACCAAGAAGACTGCCTATAAGCTGGCTAAGAAGACTGACTATATGTTGGCCAATATTGACTATAAATTGCCAAGAAGACTGAATATACATTGGCCAAGAAAACTGCCTATAAGCTTGTCAAGAAGACTGACTATAAGTTGGCCAAGAAGACTCGCTATAAGGTGGTTAGGATGACTGACTATAGGTGGCCAAAACTGACTATAAGTTGGCCAAGAACACTGAATATAAGTTGCCCAAGAAGACTGAATATAAGTTGCCCAAGATGACTGACTATATGTTGGCCAAGAAGATTGATTATAAGGTGGCCAAGAAGACCGACTATAAGTTGGTCAAGAAGACTGACACTATGTTGGCCAAGAAGATTGACTGTAAGGTGGCCAAGAAGATTGACTATATGTTGGCCAAGAAGACTGACTATAAGCTGGCTAAGAAGACTGACCATGTGTTGGCCAAGAAGATTGACTATAAGTTGGCCAAGAAGACTGACTATAAGCTGGCTAAAAAGACTGACTATATGTTGGCCAAGAAGATTGACTATAAGCTGGCCTATAAGACTTTTTATAAGTTGGCCAAGAAGACTGTCTATAAGCTGGCTAAGAAGACTGAATATATGTTGGCCAAGAAGATAGACTATAAGTTGGCCAAGAAGACTGACTATAAGTTGGCCAAGAAAACTGGCTATAAGGTGGTTAGGATGACTGACTATAGGTGGCCAAAATTGACTATAAGTTGGTCAAGAAGACTGATTATAAGCTAGCTAAGACTGACTATAAGTTGGCCAAGAAGTCTGAATATAAGTTGCCCAAGAAGACTGAATATAAATTGCCCAAGATGACTGACTATGAGTTGGCCAATTTGACTGACTATAAGCTGGTCAAGAAAACTGACTATAAGTTGGCCAATTTGACTGACTAGAAGCTGGCCAAGAAGGCTAACTATACTTTGGCTAAGAAGACTGACTATAATGTGGTTAGGATGACCGACTATAAGTTAGCCAAAACTGACTATAAGTTGGACACGAAGACTGATTATAAGCTAGCTAAGACTGACTATACGTTGGCCAAGAAGACTGACAATAAGTTGCCCAAGATGACTGACTATGAGTTGGCCAAGATGACTGAATATGAGCTGGCCAAGAAGACTGACTATAAGTTGGCCAAGAAGACTGACTATAAGCTAGCCAAGACTGACTATATGTTGGCCAAGATGTCTGACTATAAGTGGGCCAAGAAGACTGACTATAAGCTGTCCTGGTTGACTAACTATTAGATGGCCAGTCAAAATGACTAGCAGATTTGTTATACAGCTGGGTTATACTATTACTGGATATTGATTTCAAGGGATAGCTTTGATACAATTCTGTATACATGGCATATCATCCGGAAAGAATGGATAATTGATACTTTTAAAAATTTACAGTCACACAAAGGCCATTGTCAGGAATAAGGAACCTAGGTATAAATGTAATGATATTCATACAATAGTCTGTTCCATTAGTATTACTAATCAGAGTTCCATATAATTTATGAGGTTCAACTACTAAATGAATGCACCCTTTAGATATGCAATGTAATGACAGCCATGAGCAGCAAGTGTCATAGATGATGAAGTACATGTTTCTTAAACCAGCTGCTGAGTGAAACAAATACATTACACATAATTTTAAAAATGAAATAACTTTTTGCTGTTTTAGATGGTAGTTCAACATGCCTGTCACTTACATACAAAAATTATTAATTCCCAGCAGCATACAATATAATTACTAACAACTGCCAAATATGATGATATACCAGTAATAACTAATAACTGCAACATATAGTATAATAGCTAGTAATAACTGCTGAATATTGTAATTTTTTACAAAATTCATATAAAACAGCAGGCATGCAAATGCTTGTTTTATCAGACTTAGTAATGAAGTGAGATTGATTGCAGAAGTAATTCATTTAGAAATAAACCAACATTACAAATATAACATTACTGCATATATTTAAGTCCAGTACACCAATACAGCTATGCTTATATGTACAAAACACCCCAGATTGCTGCAAGAAAAAAGTGTATCACAATGTAATATTATTACACTTGTTTTGCACTTGTCCTAATGTAGCAGACCTAAAGCTGTATTCTTACCTGTTAGACAAACCTAATAAAATACATTTAAAACTGTTTTCACTCCAATCAAACAATCCTAATGTAATATACTTACAACTGTATTCACACTAGTTGGACAATCTTAATATATCTAAAACTTTTTTCACATGTACTGACAATCCTAATGAAATTATCTATAACTTTTTTCAGTCCAGTCAGACAATCTTAATGTAATATGACCAAAGTTGTTTTCACAGTTGTTAGACAATTCTAATGTAATATACCTAAACCCATTTTTATACCAGTTAGTCTCTCCCAACATAATCTGCCCATACCTGCTTTCACACATGTTGCACAATCCTAATGTAATATGGCTATATCTGTATTCATTAAAGTTATAGAATTATAATATAATACACCTAAAACTGCTATCACATTTCTGATACAATCCTAATGTATTACATACAACTGTTTACACACATGTGAGACAATCCTAATGTAATATGCCTAAGCTTGTTTTTACAATAGTTAGACAGTCCTGTAATCCACCAAAACTGTTTTCACATGTTAGTCAATTCTAATATATGACTAAAACTGTTTTCACCTGTCCAATAATCAAACAAATGTTGAACAACAGTTTGATGACCCTAATGCACCTAAAACTTTTTTCAGACTTGTGATAGAATCCTAATGTAACACATATACATGTGTTTTTGCATCAGTCTGACAATCCTAATGTACTATGTCAAAAACTGCTTTCACACTTGTTAAACAATCCTAATATAATACTATAATACATCAATAACTGTTTTCAGACCAGCCAGCCAATCTTAATTATTA
This sequence comes from Potamilus streckersoni, assembly GCA_016746295.1. Classification (NCBI taxonomy): domain Eukaryota; kingdom Metazoa; phylum Mollusca; class Bivalvia; order Unionida; family Unionidae; genus Potamilus; species Potamilus streckersoni. Next base: position 451,390 of record JAEAOA010000080.1, read on the forward strand.
TTATTATGACTTTATTTAAAGAGGGTAACTCAATTAGCTAAGAACTAATCTACCTTGAGGCCCTCATTCAAAGGAATTTATTTATTTTTGCTGCATCTGTGAAGCCATTGTATATACTGGGTTTGGAAAGAGAAAATAGAGTGGGCATTTCTAATCTCAACTGGAATATTATTCCAGAGCAAAGTTCCAGAGTATTGGAAACTTTTTTAAAATAATTCCTTATTTGGTTTGGGAATTTTGTAATGTTTGGTAGACATTGATCGCAGGTGGGGAGTATTTCCAGGTAGCCTATACTTGAATAGTGATTGTAAATATTCAGGAGCATTATTATTGGCTATCCTGTACATTAATTTGGCTTTTCTTAAACAGATTCGGTCTTTAATAGGTAGTATTTTTAACTTAATGGAATACAGAAAAACCTTGTGATACAATCCGAATTTAATGAATATAGAATTGTTTTCATATCAGAAAATTCTAATGTAATAAACCAAAAACTGTTTTCACATCAGTATGCAATCCTAATGTAACACAAGACTGTTTTCACTTTTATTGATAATCCTAATGTAATACAACAATACCTGTTTTCACATCAATTGGCAATCCTAATGCATTCATCTAAAACTGTTTACAAACTTGTGATACAGTCCTGATGCAATATGCCAAAACTGTTTTCACATCTATTAAATAATCCTAATTTAACACACATAACACGATTTTCACACCATGTAGACAATCCTAATGTAAAAACCCTATCACCATTTTCACACAGTTAAACATTCCAAATGTAAAAAGTGTTTTCATACCAGACAAACCAAAGTAATACACTCTACACTGTTTTTACATCAGGTACACAATCCTAATATAATATATACAAAACTATGTTTACACCTGAAAGACAATCCTAATACAAAATCCCTATCACCATTTTCACAGAGTGAAACAATCCTAATATAAAAGGTATTTTCATACCAGACAAACATATGTAACACCATCAACACTGTTTTCACATGCTAAACAATCCTAATGCAATACTGTATATACAAAACAATGTTCACACCTGTTAGACAATCCTAATGCAATAAACCATTTTCATACCAGTTAGACAATCTTAATGTAATATACCAAAAACTGTTTACAAACTTGTGAAACCATCCTCATAATATATGCCTAAACTTGGTTTAATACTTTTTAGCTAATTCAAAAATGTATCATGCCAAAAGCTGTTTTTACACAAGTTAGACAAAAGTACTGTAATATGCCTAAAATTGCTTTCACACTAGACAATCCTAACACAATACACCTAAAACTACTTTTAAATTAGTTAGACAATCTGTAATACAATTAAAATAATATTATTCATATATTAGTGAGGCAATCCTAATACAATATGAACTCATATTCAATCTAGTAAGACATTCTTAACATAACAAACACTTTTTCTATATTAAAAATCTATTGTCACACTAGTGGGACAATCTGAATGTAAAACAAAACTGTTGTCACACTAGTGAGACAATCCCAATGTAATGCCAAACTGTTGTCACACTAGTGAGACAATCCAAATGTAATACCAAACTGTTGTCACACTAGTCAGACAATTCAAATGTAATACAATTAAAATATAGGTTTCATGCTGTTGAGATGATTATAATACAACACAATATGTACTCTTATGCCTAAAAAAATCTTAATGTATCACAAAACTGTTTTCAAACTAATGAGAAAATAAAATGTAATAACCCAAAACTATTTTCACAGTAGTAAGATAATCCCAATGTTAATAGAAATAAAGCTATTTTCAAACTAGTGAGACAGTCATAACTTATTACAACTAAACTGTGTTCACAATAAAGACATTTTTAATATAATACAACTAAATCTATTTTCACACTAGTGAGACAATCTTGTTGTGATACAACTACAATTTTATAGTGAGACACTAATGTAATACATGCCATGTGGTCAGTGTGAGATTTTGTGCAACCCAACAAAAAAACTGAGGCATAAACATTACTGAGTGATTTTATAATAAATCAAACCTTTTCCTCCTGAAAGAAAAGTTCCCTTGGAAAGACCTGAAGAGCAATCAAGAGCTTTTATATTTTTATCTTTCCTTCATTCCTTTAGAGGAAAAATTTCTATAAATTATGTCAACTCTACATAATAGTTCAGCCTTCATAAAGGTTTCAAAACATCAAATGGATTAATATGCATGTGTTGAAACAATTTACCTTTCATTATTTCAATGTAAATATAAAAATGTACACATAAAGTTGGAAATATGACATGCAAATTGCATTAATTATATAAATAAAAACTGGTAATTCAATAAACAAAATGCAAATGTAGATAATGCAAAATTACAAAATATGACCATTAAGAGTTCATTACTGATAATACATAACAGAGAGATGAAAAGTATGTTGGCATGCAATATTTGCCAGCAAGATCATGAGATTAAGGTACAAGTCAATTAATGTACAGAAACATTATAACAATAAAACAGTATACATCACACATGCCATGCTACATCATTTTATTCAGCCTTCTGACAAGAAAGATAGACTGCTATGGAACTCACACATACATGATCACGAATAAACTTTGGGAGGAAAATACTAGATGGCTAAACTATTAATAACAAAGTCCGCAGCTGTTTCATGTACATGTACAATATACTAAATCATGTTCATTCGTCTTTGCCAAGGGGAACTCTACTGATATTAGTGAACTTCTGAAAGATTGACAGGTGTAAAGTGAAGTTGTTTGCATTTGTAACATGCACTGTTGCAAGAATGTTGGCATACATTTATGTTACTTTCATGCACTGTGGCTGAAATTTCTTTGAATATTGTACTTGTGGAAACTGTACATGATATAAGCACACAGCTATCAATGACTGCTTCCATGTACTAAAAAAATTGGCCTTAATTAGTCTAAATTTCTCTATCTTTAGAAGTTATTAAAATAGGGAAAATGAATTTTGGCAGACTAGATAATACCATCTTCTGTAGGTACAAAAAAGTTATTTGCTCATTTTTAAATGTTACCTATGTAGTTCAGAAGTGAAAATGATCAAGTAGTGCTAGCAGTATTTTTTATATATGCACACCTGAAGTAAGGCCAAGGTCATATTACAGGTGGCACTCTACAGTTTTGTATTTTGCATAGGGTTAGAATTTTAAAGAAACACAATTTCCCCAGCTTTCCTCACTGGTTATACTGGTTATTTAAAAATGACCATATATATCTTTGGCATTGTTCTAAGAACCTTTAATTCACTTTATTTTGCTGTATGACTGATGGGTGTAATATGGGTTATAAAGTATACAGCTTGGCCTTACTCCAGATGTGCACCTTTCAAAACAGTGTGAGTTCCACTTGGTCATTTTCACTTCCTGAACTTCAGAGGTAAACTGTATAAAAAAGAGCTGACAACTTTTTTACATTTTATATGTTTGGTAATTCATTCATTGTACTTTCAGAAGCTGGCATTGTCTAGTCTGGAAAATTCATTTTCCCTATTTTAATAGCTGCTACAGATAGTATACTTTAGACAAATTCAAGCTGATTTTTGAGCACTTAGGGAGCAATCATTTGAGTTAGCAGTGTGCTTAGATCATGTACAATTTCCAAAAATACATATCCAATGAAATGTCAGCTACATTACATCAAAGTAGCAAATAGGTATGCCAATATTCTCTCCACTGTGCACGTTTAAAAAGCGAACAACTTCACCTTACTTTCATCACTCTCTCAAAAGTACATAATAACTGGCGAGTACCCATCAATCACACACCAAAATAAAAAGAATTACAAGTTCTTTTAACAATACCTAAGTTTAAAAGGTCTTTTTTTAAACAGTCATTAAAACTAGTCAGAAAAGCCAAGGAAATTCTGTTTCTTTAAAAATCTAACTCTTTACAAAATTTTAAACTGTAAAGAGCTACCAAAGTCTCAGGTAGTGTTTGAAGCAGGCCACATATGTGACATTATAATTTCATTCATCTTTACAAATTCTCCAGTCATGTTTTATAGATTGCATCATATGTTAATTTTTGCTGTGTGCATATAGCTTTACAACATCTAAAACAATCTGCATAAAACATCACATAGTTTACACAAACTTAATAAAATGCTACATTTGTCATATGTAAAACAACACTTCAGACTGAATCAAGGTCTGCAACTGCCATGAACCAAAACATGCAAAACTAATATGTGCAACATTTCTGTGCAATCCAAGTAAGTACACCCTAGGAACAAAAAGCACACCCTGAGAACACTGACTTGGTACTGCATCTCCATCAAAGGAGATAGAATGTGGAAAACCCACACTCTATTTCTGGATTTGTTTATACTGAATTTGGCATTGTGAAGCCCCATAACTCAACCCAGATTTGGATTTCCAGATAGGAAAGAAGCCATATTTAATGGTCTAAAGTCATTTAATTAATTCCATATAGTCACTGCCTTATGAGAATAATTTATCAATGAATTCAGGTTTTATTCCAGGATGCATTATTGTGTGATTCATGCTAATGTTTAAAACATAAAATTGAACAACTAACCAAATAAAAGAAAATCATTTATCACTATATCAAGTCTTACAGTGTTTACTAAATCTTGACTTAACTAGAATATTACCCCTTTTACCATATAAATGAGTGAATACACCCACCCCCATAATTTTAAAATCCAGAACTGTCCCTTGAATCATTATCATTTTGTTGTATGTATGAAATAAATCATATTTAGATGGAAATTTACATCATGTAAGAACTGAAAATAAAACATATAAGTGATTGCAATTTAAATAGCTCTTTTCAAAGTATCCTCTTTCCTGGTTTACAATTTAAATAGAACTGGGCAAAGTATCCTCTTTTCTGACTAGCTGAATTGCAATTTAAATAGAACTTTGCAAAGTTTCCTCATGCCTGATTTGCCATTTAAATAGAAAGGTGCCAAGTAGCCTCGTGTCTGATTAAGCATATTTACATGTAGCTCACTATACATCAGCATACTCAACTACTTTGAGATTGATGCAAAGATTCCAATGATAGGTTCAATACCCTCTGCATCTGTGAACCCAAATTGTAAGGTAAATGACAAATTGGCCTTATATAATTGATATTTTGAATTAGCCATTGTTGGGGTTGTTTGAAGGGAAAATAGAGTCACATCAAAATAAAAATTAAGCTTACATTCTCAATCAGATGGTTAAACCCTTTTACTTGTTACAGCATTCAATATTTCTTTTTAATGCTATAAAGTTCAAAGTTCCTTTTTAATGCTATAGTGTTAATGCTATAGTTGTTAATGTTCTTTTCAATGCTATAGTGTTCAATATTCCTTTTTAATGCTACAGCAGTCGATGTTCCTTCTTAATGCTATAATGTTCAATGTTCCTTCTAGATGCTATATTGTTCAATGTTTCTGTTTATTGATATAGAGTTCAATAATCCTTTTTAATACAATGGTGTTGAATGTTCATTCTTAATGCTATACTGTTTAATGTTCCACCTTAATGCTATAGTACTTAATGTTCATTTTAATGCTACAGTATTCAATTTTAATAAATGTGTTCAGTGTTTCTTATTATTATTACAGTGTTCAATGTTCCTTCTAAATGCTATAGTACTTTATGTTCATTTTAATGCTACAGTATTTAATTGTCCTTCTTAATACTATATTGTTCAATATTCCTTTTTAATGTTACAGTGCTCAATGTTAATTTTTAATAATTGTGTTCAACATTTCTTTTTAATAATATAATGTTCAATGTTCCTTCCTAATGCTATAGTATTCAATGTTCCTTCTTAATGCTATAGAATTCAATGTTCCTTCTTAATGCTATATTGTTCCATGTTCCTTCTTAATGCTATATTGTTTAATGTTCCTTCTTAATGCTATAGTGTTCAATGTTCCTTCTTAATGCTATAGTGTTCAATGTTCCTTCTTAATGCTATATTGTTCAATGTTCCTTCTTAATGCGATACTGTTCAATGTTCCTTCTTAATGCTATAGTGTTCAATGTTCCTTCTTAATGCTATAGTGTTCAATGTTCCTTCTTAATGCGATACTGTTCAATGTTCCTTCTTAATGCTATATTGTTCAATGTTCCTTCTTAATGCGATACTGTTCAATGTTCCTTCTTAATGCTATATTGTTTAATGTTCCTTCTTAATGCTATAGTATTCAATGTTCCTTCTTAACGCTATATTGTTCAATGTTCCTTCTTAATGCTATATTGTTCAATGTTCCTTCTTAATGCAATATTGTTCAATGTTCCTTCCTAATGCTATATTGTTCAATGTTCCTTCTTAATGCGATATTGTTCAATGTTCCTTCTTAATGCTATAGTGTTCAATGTTCCTCTTAATGCTATATTGTTCAATGTTCCTTCTTAATGCTATAGTGTTCAATGTTCCTTCTTAATGCTATAGTGTTCAATGTTCCTTCTTATTGCTATAGTATTCAATGTTCCTTCCTAATGCTATATTGTTCAATGTTCCTTCTTAATGCTATAGTGTTCAATGTTCCTTTTTAATAGTATTTAATGTTACATTTTAATGCTATATTGTTAAATGTTCCTTCTTAATGCTATAGTGTTCAATGTTCCTTCTTAATGCGATATTGTTCAATGTTCCTTTTTAATGAAATAGCATTTAATGTTACATTGTAATGCTATATTATTTAATGTTCCTTCTTAATGCTATAGTATTTAATGTTCATTTTAATGCTATATTGTTCAATGTTCCTTCTTAATGCGATATTGTTCAATGTTCCTTCTTAATGCGATATTGTTCAATATTCCTTCTTAATGCTATAGTGTTCAATGTTCCTTCTTAATGCTTTATTGTTCAATGTTCCTTCTTAATGCTATAGTATTCAATGTTCCTTCTTAATGCTATATTGTTCAATGTTCCTTCTTAATGCTATAGTATTCAATGTTCTTCTTAATGCTATATTGTTCAATGTTCCTTCTTAATGCTATTTTGTTCAATGTTCCTTCTTAATGCGATATTGTTCAATGTTCCTTCTTAATGCTATATTGTTCAATGTTCCTTCTTAATGCGATATTGTTCAATGTTCCTTCTTAATGCTATATTGTTCAATGTTCCTTCTTAATGCTATAGTGTTCAATGTTCCTTCTTAATGCTATAGTATTCAATGTTCCTTCTTAATGCTATATTGTTCAATGTTCCTTCTTAATGCTATATTGTTCAATGTTCCTTCTTAATGCTATATTGTTCAATGTTCCTTCTTAATGCTATAGTGTTCAATGTTCCTTCTTATTGCTATAGTATTCAATGTTCCTTCTTAATGCTATAGTGTTCAATGTTCCTTCTTAATGCGATATTGTTCAATGTTCCTTTTTAATGAAATAGTATTTAATGTTACATTGTAATGCTATAGTATTTAATGTTCATTTTAATGCTACAGTATTTAATTTCCCTTCTTAATGCTATATTGTTTAATGTCCCTTTTTAATGTGACTGTGTTTGATGTTAATTTCTGATGTTAGTGTCAAGTTTTCTTTTTAAAACTAGTGTTCAATATCCCTTCTTATCATTATTGTGTTCATTGTATTTTTTTAATGTTAGTGTTCAACATTCCTTTTAATTGCTATTGTGTTCAGTTTGTCACACTCTGATTCTGACATAAGCAAATAAGTTTCAAATACATGGCATATTGCACAAAAGAAGAAGTCATTACAAAAAATGTGAGAAGGAAATTTAATATGTTGCATAACAATAATGTCTACATAAATAGAATACAATATATTATTAGGCATAATTGTGATTATTATTGTTTTTGACTTTGGTTAAACTTGGTGAAGACGATCACATACCTATCAAGAGGAAGATGTGTCTCATATATTCCAATGCCATTGACTTCCACACCACTGTCATCACTGACCTGGGGGCTGTTAAAAGGTACAGATGGTGCCTGCAGGTGCTTCTGTCAATCAAAGTTGTGTAATTGAAATACCAATTTTGATGCTTTCCTAATCACAGCATCAAGGATAGACATCTTGTTAGCTTTCACTATTATTCTTAGATATTAAAGTACTGTTTTCACTATAAACCATGAATTTCTCTTATATAGTAAAGTAGTAATATGAAAATATCTGTAATATAATAAATGGTGTAATTCTGTTTGGCATTTATGTCTGACATAAGCTCTGGAGATTTATATATCTCGCTATGCTCCATTACTATTTTTTCACATTTTTAGCACCTGATCCAAAGCTGTGGGACATGTTGCACAGACTTCCTATCAAAAAATCTATTTATCATGCATACTGTATAATATAATATATTTGACTCGACAAAGGAATGTAACTCTGGAGAATGCTTATCTGAGCATGATAACAAAACCACAAGCAAAATCATCAAATACAATACAGTATATACATTTTAATTCAAAAGGGGAATAACTCTGGAGAATACTCATCTAAGCAATGATGACAAAACCACAAGCAACATCATCAAATACAATACAGTATATACATTTTAACTCAAAAGGGGAATAACTCTGGAGAATACTCATCTAAGGAATGATGACAAACTCATGTATACAAGAATCATCTACTGCATATACATATAATGCCTGCATTTAATTTGTGCCTCTCTAGTTTCTGGAAAATTCATCAAAAACAATGTAGGAAAAGTTATAATCATAAGAATGATCATGTAAAGTACATTAATTTAAGAACAAAAATGAGGCAAAAGTCTGGGAAAAAAATATCCAACCATGAAAATATTATATGCACATGTTCACCTTGTGTCAGTTAGGTCTACCAAGTTTCAACTTAGGATGTATGTAATGTTTTTGGGATTGACAGACAAGCTTAAAGCTGTATGCCCCTGCCATATACATGTCGACTAAAGAAACAGAAATTTGATGCATAAATATGTGCATGAAAATTTTGTTGCACTAATGAAAGCTCAGATACATGTCTCTTCCAACATTATACAATGTAATATCAACAATACATGTCTCTTGCTACACATGTTCACCTTGCAACACTGTAGAATGTACTTATAATCAATAGATACATGTCTCTTGTTATAATATACAATAATGTACTATCAACAGATACATGTCTCTTCCAATATTATACAATGCATTATAAACAGCACATGTCTATTTCTAAACTGTACCATGCATTATCAACATGTACACCTTGCTACACCATACAATGTACATATAATCAATAGATACACTATACAATATTGTACTATCAACAGCACGTCTCTTGCTATACTGTACCATGCATTATCAACAGATAAAGTTGGGCCTTTAGTATTTGTGTTCACTCTCATTACTCTGCAGGTAATTTAACCTTGCTATGGTTTTAGAGGGGTTTTTGGTAAAAAAAAGTTTTTCTCAGTTACTGAAAATGTTTTGAGATAAATTTAGTCTTCAAGAATCTTTTTGATAGTCTGATGCCATGATCTGACACAAAAATAGCAGTAACCAAATGGATTTTGGTGGATTTTTCAAGTCCTTTTATCTCTCAGGCTGGCAATAAATCACAGAAGCCACAAATCCCTGTCACAAAATGAGTATAAAAAATGAACAGTTTATATAATAACATAATGTCTGTCAGTATGTTGGTTTGTCTATATTATGGCCTTACCTTGGGTACACTATGAACCTGGGCTACCACTGTCTGCTCAGTTTTTGGTGGTCTGTATTCAGTGATGTGCAAAGGTTTTGATGTGGAGTATAGCTCATATGGTGTTGAGGGCAGAATATCATCAACGTATTTTGTACTATGATGATGTGATTTAAGTTTATTCTCTGATGACTTATGATGCAGATGAAATGCATTTGGCAAATCTTCAGCTGCAGTGTTATGTTGATAAGATGATTCAATATCATAGAGTGGTGAGTGATTTTGATGGTCTGGTGATCGAACATCCACTAGAGATCTGTGATGGAAATGATGGGATGGCTTATAGCTGCTCTCTGGACTTACTGACCTGATAAAAAAATAAATCTTTAAATATAGTAGTCCCTCTCCAAACGTCCTTTCACTGCCTGTACTGTTGCCCTTCTGAAAATTTGAAAATGGTCATGCATCCTGTATAATTGGAAAATTCTTGAGCACTGCTACTAAATTAATTTCTTTATAAAAAAATCACTTTATTCTGGAATCAAGATAATAAATAATGATATTACTGACATCATTACATATTCTATTACCTAGACACACGTTCTTATTTGACAAACTCTCAATAAAACTAACTCATTACATGTCTGAATTTCCCATGAAGAATTTTAGAGAGTTTGGTTTTATGGCTTTAATGCCTTTTCTCATGAAAGGTAAATGATGTACAAAATTGACAGACAGTATATTTTGTGTAGGAAGAATCTGAGAAATTGAGAGAACCGCAGATCCACAGGAAGCTACTTTCAAGCTTTCCTACATATCCATATTGGCTAAGCCATTGTGTCAAACTGACTCAATTACCATCCTAGGCCCTTATATAAAGAGAACTATTTCAGTTCCAGTGTCTGCAGTAGAAATAAACAATGAAATTAGTTACCAAAATACATTCTTGTTCTAATATTTATAAAGGTCACTCATAAAACTTGGTGTCTATTATAAACAGATGTCCTTTATATTTAAGTAGACTGATTAGCAAACAATAAAAGAGGTACCTAATTCCTGCCACATAAGAAAAGTCTCCGTATTGTTTAAAATTAAGTTAGGCTCTTGGAACATGCATATAATCTTTGCATTTTTGTTTATTGCTAGAAAAACTGCCTAGATGTCTAGATTGTTGATTTGAAGAGAAGATTCTCTTGAGACCACATGTAGTGCAGAAATACTCCCTCAAACACTAGGTGAGCTCACCCAGTTGATTCTGAGCCATTAATTAAAGGCAGTTACAGTGAAGTTCCAGAGCATGAAATGGAACTTGGATCAGAAACTGTATGAAAGTTTCAATTAACTTAAGGCAGTTGATGATGAAACTTGGATCATAAGGGAATCGAAGAAAGGATTAGTGAGAGGTTTCCACTCTGATAGAATCAAGAACTAAAATTGTTGCAGATGAAACCTTGCCAGAGGAATGAAATCTGCTGCTGCATTCAGAATCCCCAGGAGAGAGAGAAAGTCAGACACACAACAAAGTCTTGTCATTAAGTCATCTTGAGAATCTGTCAAGAGGAAAACTGACTGTGATAAAATATTCATCCCCATGTAATGAATTTCTGATATGGAATCAGATGCAACTTCTCCATACAGTCTGACAAGCCATCATCTCCCATATGAGAGACCTATCCTTCAGAAGGACATACATGAATGCACCAGTCATCAAAGCACTGGAGGATGTGAATTCTTAACTATCTTAAACAAGCTACAATCGACAACATCACCCTAGTGAATGGTTTTTCTGCCAAAAGGTGTACGTGTGTGATTTTGATTTTTAACATAGCTTTAACAATTTTTCAGTCATATAATTACAATATTTGCAGTGTGGCAGTTATTAGTAATGACTAGCACTGGGGCATCATATTGCAGACATGTAGCATGATGTCCTACCCAATCACATCATCCTGACACCAAGCTGACAAGTCCCAACACTAACTTCCTAATGCTGAGGGCCAAGCAAGGCAGCAATCAATACCATTTTTTAAGTCTTTGGTATGACTTGGCTGGGGATTGAACCCACAATCTCCCACATCCGAGACAGATGCTCTAACCACTAGTCCACCAAAGTGACAAAAGAAAGAACCTAAAAAAAGTCCCCAGACCCATCTGGCAACCTCATAATAAGAAAGACAGAAAGTAGTTTTGAACAGAACTGGATTTCAGTTCTGATTGCTGTAAAACATTTAGAAAACCATGCATTTAAAACATTGTTTAAAACATTTAGAAAACCATGCGCCTTTCATTCTGTGAGCATTTTTTTCAATGGTTTTCTTGGAGGCAGTACTATGGCCAAGGGTCAGTGCTGTTAAATCTCTCAAATCTTGTGAAGCTACCATAAGAATCAACATCTGTTTGTTTCCATATCTAGATGAGGTGGTCAACAAAAGGCTTTTGCTGTCTTGCAGGATAAAGATAAAATATCAATATCATTGCTAATTTCATATATCAATATCACTATCGATTCCATATATTAATATACTGCCAATTCTACATATTAATATCATTGCCAATTCTATATATCAATATCATTACCTGTTCCATATATCAATATCACTGCCAATTCTACATATCAATATCACTGCCAATTTCATATATCAATATCACTGCCAATTCCATATATCAATATCACTGCCAATTCCATATATCAATATCACTGCCAATTCTACATATCAATATCATTACCTGTTCTATATATCAATATCACTGCCAATTCTACATATCAATATCATTGTATATTCCATATATCAATATCACTGCCAATTCTACATATCAATATCACTGCCAATTCCATATATCAATATCACTGCCAATTCCATATATCAATATCACTGCCAATCCTACATATCAATATCATTACCTGTTCCATATATCAATATCACTGCCAATTCTACATATCAATATCACTGCCAATTCTACATATCAATATCACTGCCAATTCCATATATCAATATCATTGCAAATTTCATATATCAATATCACTGCCAATTATACACATCAATATCATTATTTTTTTACTGAGGCTGAAAGATCAGAAAACTCTGATTCCAGCTCACTAGCAAAACTCATTGTTTCAACAACAACCTCATGATTATCTACCATGTGGTAAATGTTTCAGAAAATCCCACTTCTTAAAGTAACCATATTTAGATAGGACATCATTCAACACAAAATAACCATTGCTTGATTCTATTCTGATTGCTTGAATGTCTCTACACTGACCATTTCAAATGAAGGAGATCATATGAAATATTAACATACATAATGGATCTATCCACACTAACATCTTTTGTGCATAATCTGCAAGCAAAAAATCCTCTATGGTGGATAGTAGTGCTTTTTCGCATGTGGATTTAATAATCTCTTTGGAGGCAGAGCACATGCATACAGCATACATTAATAGTATTGAAAGAGTTGGCCATATTAGCAAGGTGACAAATTGGGAACTGTTTGACTATCGAAGCTGTCATTTGACATTATGAGATAATCCTAACATTAAATTGTCAAATGTCTCAAAATCTTAAATTCAAAGCTATAGTTCCATATGCAACATATGAAATATGTCTCTACATTTCTAGATTTCATGACATATTCTCTGCATTAGATCACCTGATGTCATCCATAGACTGGTGAAAACTACGTTGCTGTGGAATGTAAGGCTGCAGAAGTGATGGACTTGATGTATGAATTTCAACTGATAATGGTGACAATGTCCCATACGAGGCTGAATGATGCAAGCTTTTGGGTGATTTAGATCTCCGATGTGAAGATGAATGTGTTGATGATGGTGGTGAAATTCTCTTGACTGGAAGTACAAGAGTAGTCTGAAAGATAATGAATAAAAACTGAGCTTTTAGCAACAATGGACAGCGTAAACTTTAGATTTTGTATTATTTTCCTCAAAAAGAAAGTTAGTATAAAACTAAACTCAACTTCTTATTATAGATACATGTAATTGTTTTTAAGACGATCTGCATAAGAGCCAAAACCCACAGTATTAGACTGGCATAAAGATAATCTTAAGGTAATAAATTTTGAATTCACTTTTTATTTCTATTAAATGGTGAACATATTACTTTCATTTTGGCATGCTTTAAGCACCAGTAAAGTTTTTTTAAATGTAAAAAGTTGCTAGCATTGTTGTAAGCTTTTTCAAATTCCCACAATATAACCTAAAATATAGATTTTCCTGAAATACTCATTTATTTTTGTAAATTTCAAGAATAACAGATCATTTCTTTCATAAATAAAATCTAACTGATCATTCCTTTTTTTATTTACATCTAACAGATCATTTCTTTTATAAATTACATCAAACAGATCATTTCTTTTATAAATTACATCTAACAGATTATTTGTTTGAGTTCATTTACAGAATAAGCTTCTTGTGGGTCGGTGGTTCTTTCTGGGATTTTCCAGGGTTCTTCCTCCACCATTAATACTGGCCACCATATATAGCCTATCTTGTGCTGAAAATGGTATTAAACCCTATAACAACAACAACCTTTCATAGATTTTATCTTACTGATCATTCCTTTTATTATTTACATCTAACAGATCATTTCTTTTATAAATTACATCTAACAGATCATTCCTTTCATAAATTACATCTAACAGATCATTCCTTTCATAAATTACATCTAACAGATCATTCCTTTCATAAATTACATCTAACAGATCATTCATTTCATAAATTACATCTAACAGATCATTCCTTTCATAAATTACATCTAACAGATCATTCCTTTCATAAATTACATCTAACAGATCATTCATTTCATAAATTACATCTAACAGATCATTCCTTTCATAAATTACATCTAACAGATCATTCATTTCATAAATTACATCTAAACAGATCATTCATTTCATAAATTACATCTAACAGATCATTCATTTCATAAATTACATCTAACTGAGCATTCCTTTCATAAATTACATCTAACTGAGCATTCCTTTCATAAATTACATCTAACAGATCATTCATTTCATAAATTACATCTAAACAGATCACTTCTTTAATAAATTACATCTAACAGATCACTTCTTTTATAAATTGCATCTAACAGATCACTTCTTTTTAAATTACATCTAACAGATCATTTCTTTTTATAAATTACATCTAACAGATTTTTTGTTAATGTTCCTTTACTGAATAAGTTCCAGTGAATCAAGTTTAAGCTCATCTTTAATCATCATTTTAACCTTGTGATGATTAGCTATATTTATGTATTATCAACATATAAAAGTTGTAAAAATATTCCATTGAAATGTTCTAATGTATCTATGTATTCTATCTTTCCTTATAATAAATGTGGCTCCTAACACTTTAAACTTAAATCATTTTATGATTATTTTCATTAGTCATGTATTAAACTCAAATATGCTGCCAAAAATAAAAAAAAGCCATTGTAATGGCATGCCATACAAAATTTGCAAATTCCTATGCATGCATGCACACACACACATACACACACTCTCCCTCTCTCTTCTGACTTCCACTCCCAAACAGCAAACCCAGGAGTTATAAAACAAAATCTTTTGTCATTTACATGGTGTATCTTTCTTTCATAGCTGCATATATTAAGCTGGGTCACATCATGTTTGAAAATGTAATTGTAGTTCTGATTTTTAGTTCATCTGATAATAAATCATCTCCCAGGGAACCAGGGATGGAAGCCATCAAGACACCCCTATTTCAGAACGTAGCTCTCTCCCAGAGATGCCAGGAGTGGAAGCCAGGGTCCATGGGAAGGATACACCTACTGCAGATTGTTAATGTCTCTAAGGTCTCCATGGGTGATATCCCAAGAGGAACATGCCTAATACAGATAGTTAATGTCTCTAAGGTCCCCATGGGTGGAATCCCAAGACGGACATGCCTAATACAGATGATTAATGAGTTTAGGGTCCTCATGGGTAGAATCCCAAGACGGACACACTTAATACAGATGGCTAATATCTCTAAGGTCCCCATGAGTGGAATCCCAAGATGGACACACCTAATTCAGATGGTTAATGTCTCTAAGGTCCCCATGAGTGGAATCCCAAGATGGACACACCTAATACAGATGGCTAATGTCTCTAAGGTCCCCATGAGTGGAATCCCAAGAGGGACAACCTAATACAGATGGTTAATGTCTCTAGGGTCACCATGGGTGGAATCCCAAGAGGGACATGCTTAATACAGATGGTTAATGTCTCTAGGGTCTCCATTGGGGGAATCCCAAGAAAGACATGCCCAATACAGATGGTTACCATCGCCCAGGAGTGGAAGCCAAGATGAACAGATGGACTGTATGTGCAACACTTTTTAAAAAGTGAAGGGATAATAAAATGTTGGTCAGAAATTATTTAAATTTAAAACATTCAATTATCATGATGTCTTAACTGTTGAAAGTGCTATCATATATTTTATTGATTTTGAATACCTTCAACACAAATTTGCAGATGCAAATGACTGAACAATCATAGGTACTTTAAAAATTGTTGCAGAACATAGTCAAGTATTAAATCTTCATTTTCCCACAAATTGTGATAATACAATTGTCATCATATTGACATGTAATATACAGTGATATAATTACAGGTATACATACATTGACAAGTACATTGTCATGATTATATTACTGCTCATCTAGTTTATTTAAATCAGTCATGCAATGAAAATGAACTAATGACTTCAATACTGATTAACAGCATCATAATTGACATTTTAGGCTCTAAATCTCTGTTTTTAAAGCCAAAATCAGACAAAGATTTGTGCATGTTACCAAACCTGAGGTAAACTGTCTAGCAGGTGTTCTGGATCATGTTTTAGATGTTCTATAGCCAACCTCAGGGCTTCCAAATCCCCATCTGTCACAACCTATTATTTATACAAGAAAGATCAAAACATTTATGTTAATACCAAAAATACCAATTTACAAATATTGCTAATGACTTGAACAATGATGCAGGTACTTGAACTGTAAACAAAAGGTTTGGCCAATGTGTAACATAACAATTAGGCTGCATGTACACAATAATGCAAATCCATATATATATATATATATATATATATATATATATATATATATATATATATATATATATATATATATATATATATATATATATATACTTAAAACCTGAAACAATAAATATATTCAGCCAATACAGAATAATACTGTATGTGTGCAAATACACAAGACTTGTTCTTGCACTCATGTTGAGATTAGGCTACATGCTTCACACTTCTGCAATCTCAAGTACAAACTCCAAAGCTGACACAGGCATGATTTGTGACTTTAGATGACAGTGTAAGGTTATGTACATGCAAGATTTGAGACTGTAATTGACTAAACAATCTTTTTTGTATATAAGATTTGTGATCACAGATGATTATATACAGCTCTGTGTTGGTATGGTTTATGATTATAGCTGTGTACAAAACTGATAACAGCTCACTACATTAAGTTTTGTCTATGCAAAATGTGTGAAAGAAAATTATGAAATTAGTCAAAAGTACAAGAAATCTTTAGCCTTTTCAACTTGCCAATATTTGTCCATGCAGATTTTATGTTGTTCGGTCATTTCAATAACTTTATCATACTAAGGAGATTTACTTCCAAACATATACCTTTCTTTGAATATCATATATACCTGCTAATAAGTTGAGTTAAGCTGTAAACTAGAAAGATCCTGATCTGCTGTAGCAAAATGCACCTGCAGATCAAGGTCTATGTTGTTTGTTCCACTGATTATTCCTAACAAATTGCACAGACCCAGATCTGCCAGTGAATTATGTAGTGGCAGGTCTGGTTCTACACGCTTGCAGTTGCATTTGCCTTATGGTAATGGTTTATCTCTGATATTTGACCTTCATTATTAAAGTTTCATTAACCCTCTACCACCTTCTCATGGGTTGGTGGTTCTTTCCGTGGATTTCCCGGTTTCTTCCTCCACCATTAATACTGGCCACCATGTATAGCCTATCATGTGTTGAAAAATGAACCCCTCATCCAAGCATTCGTGAAGGATGAGGGGCATTATTGGAGTAAAGCCGGAGGCTGAGCATGTATACATAGCATGTTACTCTGTCGTTGGCGGAAACGGGTGCTCTTCAAAGAAAAGGAACTTTTATCAATTATACAATACATCACTTGAAGTACCCTATATAAACAAGCCGTCTGCACGAGAAACCTCATAGTTTAAAGTGAAGTGTTTTGTTGTCTATATAATACAGGGAGGGAAAATTCCAATTTACAACAACTAATGGGTGGGTGTATACATGCTCAGCCTCCGGCTTTACTCATCCTTCACGAATGCTTGGATGAGGGGTTCATTATTTTTTGTAAAGCCTTCTGCCTCACATGTATACATAGCATCTTTAAAGACTGACAACAAAACATCTGCTAAAAAACATGAACAGAAAAATTATTTAGATGATATTAACAACTGCTTCGGTGAAGCCATTGCTATTAGCCTGAATATCTCTTAGGTAAAATTTTTGAAAAGTCTTTACGGAAGTCCAGTCTGCCGTCTTTAATATATTGTGTAAGGAACAACCATGTCTGAAAGCAGCTGATGCTGCAGCAGTTTTGTAAGAATGAGCTTTGAATTTGGATGTATCAATTCCTGATTTTTCTAAAACTATTTTTAACCATCTAGCAATAGTACTGGATGTCACAGCTCTAAGAACAATAAGATACCAGAACTTGATTAGATTTCCGAATAATTTTTGTCCTGTCAAGATAATGCAATAAAGTATGCATGGCACAAAGCTTTTCATCCTTATAATGAAGTAGTTCCATCTGGAAATTCTTACCTTGTCTTGAAGTTTTCAACAAATCTGAAAAACTAAATACAATTTTATCTGCCATACAAGTCACGTTATGTAAATTCAATGATTTTTGAGTTTGTGCTCTTGGAGCTGTGGACAAAGCAATAAAAGCAACAAGCTTCATTGTTAATAATCTTAAAGAAAGAGTGTCCAGAGGAAAGAGAGTACACATATTTTAAGACTAGGTTTACATTCCAAGTGTCAACATATCTTGGCTTTGGTGGACTTTTGTTAAACAATCCCTTCAAGTATCTGTTAATCAACACAGGATTAAGGCTCCACTCATTTTATAACATTCTCAGAGTAGTAAGTAACATAGCCTTGTGAGTATTTATGACACTGTAAGACTTACCTTCAGTTACCAAAAAATCTAAATATGAAATAACTTATCTCAGAGACACAAAGTGGATTAATTTCCCTGATATTACACAAAAAATACCATTTTTTCCATGCCAAATTATATTGTTTTGATGTTCTTGGTCACCATGAATTGATGATGATGTCCACAGCTGTTGTTGGAAGTCCTTGGATTTGGAGCAATCTCTTGATACAGTCACTGTGATTAAAGATAGAGTCTCTCCTAGGAGATGAGTCTGACCACTTTGTGGAAGAGTCAGTATATTTTTGTGCCTTGGAAGTCTAATTGGAAGAGAAATTAAACAAGACAAGAGTAAAGGAAACCAGGATTGTGATGTCCAATGTGGAAGATTAAGAGTGCTTTGCTAACGTTATCAGCAATAATTTTGTTCAATATTTTTCCCAATAAGATTTAAAGGGGGAAAAATGTATGGCACCAAATCCTGCCAGGAAAACGAGAAAGCATCAGTTTTAAAACCACCTGGTTCTGGAAACCATGAGACAAACTTCTTTAATTGACAGTTTAGTCTAGATGCAAAAAGATCTATGTCTGGAAGAAAAGTCTGTGCACACAATCTTTGGGAAATTTCTTTAGCATTCATTCAGTGGAGTCAGAAAAATTTCTGGATAGAAAATCTGCCTGTATATAATATTTGCCAGCAATATGGACTGCGGATACAAAAATTTTCCTTTCCAAGCACCAGTTCCAAATCTGTCTGGCTAAGTGATCCAAATGAATTGATGCCATTCCACCCATATTATTAATATACGAAATAGCACATATATTGTCAGATTGAATCTCTATATGGATATTTTTATGATCTGAATAAAAGACTTGTAAAGCATAAGAAACTGCTAACAACTCTAAATAATTGATGGAAAAAGTGGTCTCACTCTTTTTCCATCTACCAGAGATTGATCTATTTGAATAAAGTTCAAAAGCTCCCCACCCTAAGAGCGATGCATCAGTTCAAATAGTAAAAACAATCTTGTCTTGTCTGATATATTTCCCATTTTTGTCTGCAACATACAGTGTTGGAATTTTGGTATTGATACCTGTGTGCATTTTGGGTACTATAAGGTTGGGATCGAAATCTTGCCCTCTGATTGAAATCGTGAGTTCTTATGGGTCCACCACCTCTAGCCCTGTGGCCTCTATTGAAACCTCTGTTAAACTGTGGCCTCTATTGAAACCTCTGTTAAACTGGGCAAAGTTTTCTTTGACAAGTTCAAACCCAGTGTCACATTTTTTAACTTCATTGATGTTATTGGGGTATGCATGTTACAAAGATTCGAATATTTCCTTTTCAAGTGTGGTCGAATCATATATCTCCTCCTGAGGGAGACATTATATTGCACCTGACCCATAAGAGTAATTGCATCAGAAATTAGGGTCTTTGCTTTTTCATTAGTAGCAATCTGCGGCTTTAACAATTCTGCTAACTGGACAATTGGCATAATACCTGCAGCAACAAGATTTTGTATATCCCTAAAGGCTTTGTCGTAAGAGTGAACTCTCTTGCTTAGGTCATTCCAAATTTCTTGATTGACAAAAGGGGGGCTCAACTTATTACAATTTTCTGGGATTTTGTACTTCTGTACAATTTCATCTGTTGCACATAAGGAGGTGCATGCAGTATTAATCAGCTCTGCTAAGGATTTTAGTATTGACTCTCCTTTTTGGGGAGTTTTTAATTTGGGTAATTGCCACACATCATCATTTCTAGTAGAAATACAGTTGTAATCAGGCTGCATAGCATCAAACAATGCCCCATTAATTTTCCCACTCAACGAAATTTGCTTGAGTGGTCTACTTGTATCACCCTTTTCTGGGGTAACCTCAACATCGCTATATGGACCTTCATTTTCAACTTCTACATGCAATTCTCGTAAACGTTCACCAAAACAGTCATTAATTTTATTGTCATTTGCCACAACAGGTTGAATATCATTTTGACTCAGTTTTTTTTTTTTTTCTTCAAAAGCTCAATGTTCGTTTGCGACAGGTTATTTATATCTATAAGAATGGACGTCTTTGACTGTCCGACATTTGTTGTTTGTTTATCTGCCATAACAGGCTTGTGTTTTGTCGCTTTCGGAACTCTAGTCACGACAGACTTCAATTTTTTGTTTTTCTGTTTTTGTGGCTTCATAACTTTTCCTTCTTTTGAGGAACTTGCCTCGACTTCACAAAAGGCTGCAATATCCTCAGGCCCCAAACCCGAAAATTCCGAGTCGGCTTCGAGGTCGGTAATTGAGAGGACTTCGTCCTCTTCAGTAGCCATTAGAAAATATTTTAGAACAGATAACACATATAGCTTGGACTATGTACTAAGCTGGCTACAACACGTCTTTTTTAGGTATACACCTATTATTTAACTACCGTTGATACTTACCGTTCCGCTACAACGCCAAAATAACTATGAGGTTTCTCGTGCAGACGGCCTGTTGATATAGGGTACTTCAAGTGACGTATTGTATAATTGATAAAAGTTCCTTTTCTTTGAAGAGCGCCCGTTTCCGCCAACGACAGAGTAACATGCTATGTATACATGTGAGGCTGAAGGCTTTACGAAAAATAATGGTGTTAAGCCTCAGAACAACAACAACAACCCTCTACCACAGTGCACCTGCTAGCTGAGTATAAGGTCTTTTTCTACATCATACAATGTGCTGTCAAAAGAACATCATGCCACCACTGGACAATATCCCAATAAGGCAGAATGGGAAAAGACACAATAGGACAAAATGTACACTGATATATGAATATATTTACATTTTCAAGTGACATACTTAGTACTTATTGTTTCTTTGTAAAAGCATAAAATAATACACAACAGCATTCTTAGTTGTACATTGAGCAGCAAGTCACATATTGGACTGCTATAGATTATAACTAATTCTATAATGATTACTGTTACCTGCTACAGCCATTTGCAGGCAATGAAACTATAATTCTATAATGATTACTGTTACCTGCTACAGCCATTTGCAGGCAATGAAACTATAATTCTATAATGATTACTGTTACCTGCTACAGCCATTTGCAGGCAATGAAACTATAATTCTATAATGATTACTGTTACCTGCTACAGCCATTTGCAGGCAATGAAACTATAATTCTATAATGATTACTGTTACCTGCTACAGCCATTTGCAGGTAATGAAACTATAATTCTATAATGATTACTTTTACCTGCTACAGCCATATGCAGTCAATGAAACTAAAAATAATAATTTTTTTTTGTTAGTTTTTGAAATGTCATGTTACATGTTTGTGCACTGGATGAATCCATGGTTCAAATAGAAGTTTTGAATTTTCAGTAATAGGAACATAGTGTGATGCCTTTATTCCTTCACAACAATTTACATCTTATAGCTTTAGAGGTATATAATCATATTCATTCCTTTTTTAGGATCTCTGTCGGACTGTGTATGTTGCTGTGTTAGATTATTTTTCCTCTATATCCATTATGCCAGTCAAATGTCAAACAGTAAAAAATTCAGATTTAATACGTAAGCATTTGTGTTCAGTTTTCAGTCATAATTTCATTTGAAACAAAAAGCTGGCATGAATTATTGTATATTAATGTTGTATATAAGAAAAAGATTCAGCTTCTTATAATCCTGTATAATTTATTCCTGTTGTATCAACAGTGTTATCTGAATATACATCATACAGACATGTTGAGCAAGGAAAAGTTTTTAATTGTTAAACTAGGTTCTTTGTTGTGAGAACACATGCATGTGTATAATGGTATTTGTACCATGAGGCAAGGACATGTATTCCATAGTTCAGTGCTATTGTTGCTATTTCCATGGCAGTTGGTCCAATGAATGTAAGATTCAATTGGCTTTCTTCAGCAGGATGGATGTAATGTCATAATTGGTTCATTCCTCCACATTTGACCCTACAAGGCATTTTCATGTCCGTCATGTGAACATCATAATTCCAAAATTCATGTCTATTCTATGAATAGGATAATTTCATAATTTTGTCAGTAATGTGAACAACATAATTTTATGTATATCATATGAACAGCAGTTTTATGCATGTAGTATTAACAGAATAAATGAATACTTGTTATATGATCAGTTATATGCAAGTAATGTTAACATAATTGCTTAGTTAATCCTTGTGACACATTTTACCAAAGTTGCATCCAAGTTTATTGATCATATGCAATATTACGGAAGTTAAAGGCAAACTTAATTTTCCAGATATGCATAGTAATAGTTAAAGGTCGTTTAGATCTCAATGATTTTTTGATACCTAACCTGTGCTGTTCAAAGGTCATTTAGATCATTTAAAGGTCATTAGGTCAAATATCGTTTAGATCTAAGTGACTTTTGATACCCAACAGGTGTTCACCTTCTGATCCATAAATTCAAAAAGCCATTCAAAATGTAGGTCACATAAATGCCTAAGGAAGCAGCAAGGAACATGATTAGGAAAGTAGTTTTGCACCTAGGATTCAGCGAGCCATGGACAATGTGTTTTCCTGTTTCCCAAATCTTGAGAATTATAAACATTTTCAATTCACAAATAGAAGTAATGGTAACGGGATTAAAAAGTGCAAGCAAGGCATGTTACATGGGGTCGGTCCAGATTTTGGAGAAACAGGCCAAAACATTGAATGAAACCCAATTCCCACACTCAAGGTACGAAAATGCAGAAGAGGCAAGACAGATGATGTACCTTGTTAATGCTAGGTTTTGGCTTTTTCTGTGATGAGTGGGATTCACCATCAAATGAGTAATGTGAGTATGTCTCAGATAGGTACTGCTGTTTCACACTGCCCTGTAATGAAAAAAAAATATGATTAACCATCAATATGTTGCTCTTTAGTAGTCTGCATTATTGGTTTTTTTACCACCTAACTTAAGCAGAGAATATAGAGATATTTGTTCTCCTTCCTTTCAACTACCCATCGATCCATCCAACACACTGTTCATAACTTTATCTCCCTCTCATCAACTTGATGGAAATTCACTAACAATGGTACAAATTAAAGATAACCCATCTATTATCTGCACAAGGGAACTTGTCTTAAGGCCCTTTTTTTAGGTAGGGGTGGTGGTAGTAAAAGGTAAAAAAAAACCTGGAATTTATAAATTTTCATAGGTATCTATTTTCACAGTTATCAGACAAAATATATATTTGGCAGTACTTCAGTTTGCTGATTGGGGATGCAGTCCACTGTCTGGTAGGGTTCTATCAGAAGAATCACTGTCTGGTGGCGTAATATTAGAACAATCACTGTCTGGTGGGGTCCTATCAGAAGAATCACTGTCTGCTGGGTAATATTAGAACAATCACTGTCTGGTGGGGTCCTATCAGAAGAATCACAATCACAGTCCGGTGTGGTTCTACTGGAATAGTCACAGTCTGGGTGGGTTCTATTGGAAGAATCACTATCTGGAGGGGTCCTAATGGAACAATCACTCTCTGGTGTGTCCTTGAATTTGTGGTTTGGCAAACATGAAATCCACCAAAACCTGTATCCCACAAAAATATCTTGAACTTTGAATTTTTGACCCCAAAATTATTAGGCTTCTATCTTATTCAATGTACAAGTCATCCACAGACATGTGTGAAGGTACAAATTCAACATTAATGTTGAACAGAAACCATTTTTCATTTTTACAGTCACAGTAACTGTGACCATTTATATTTTGAAACCCAAACTAATAGGCTTCTTCACCACCACATATGCAAGCTATTCAAAAAACATATTGATACTGATGCTATAGTAAAGGAACTATGTCTTTTTTCATTTAGTGACCTTGCCATTTGACCTACAATTCTTTCTTTAAATCAATGCAGATTAATCACAAAGTTAAGTCAAGCTCTCTGACCTAATGGAATTTTACAGAATATTATTTTTCTTTTTTCAGTCACAGAGCTCTTGGACTTGACATTTTTACTGTTTCATTCATGGTGACCTTGATCTTTTACCACCAATCATTAGGGCTCTTTCTTAACCCAAGTTCAAGCTATCCAAAAAGTTTGGGAAGATGTGTACTGTAGAACTGAAGTTGCCATGCAACCAAATACAACTAAGTATTAAAAGTACAATACTACATCACCTGGTTTATATACCTTTACAGATGACCATTTTACTAGGCAGGCTTATGAAGTATTGCAAGCACACAACTCTAAGAAAACTATCTCACAACCTTTAAATCATGTCAATTTCACATATTGTACTATAGTCTGATAAAACTTGTTTCCAAAGAAATATTATTATGCATAGGCTGCTTTCGTAATGGAACTATTTCAACTTATTACCACGTTTTATGGAAATTAGATAAAAATATATCATCTCTAGAATGGTAACATCAAGCTAAGCCAATCAAATCCCATCAGCACAATGTGCTGTTCTCATTTTTAAGTGATCATGATGATAAAACCAACTGAAGCATACTCTGATTAGAATTTGCTCCCTTGAGTGCTATTAAGCTTACAGGTAATCACACAAATATGTGTAGATCTTGATCTTAATCAAATCTATCCAAATCTTGAAACCATAATCCTATTTACCAAGTTTGATCTAAGTCCTATAAACAATAAAGTCTCTCCAACGGGTATAAAAATCTCTGCCAACTTGATGCAAAATTACTATATTAATATACATTGGTATTCACTTATACTAAACTATTTTCTAAATTATATTAGCCAATCCAATGATTTTTTTAATATCAAAGTAAGTTCACGAATATTGTCTCTTGAGGTGTTTAAAGACTTATGATCTCACCACATTAGTATGTGTAAATCTTGTTCATGGTTATACTCATTTGAGATACTGATGATATAGATCTGTTACATTTGATAAACGTCAGATCCAAATCAAAGTTGCTAGAGTGTTGTCATGACTGTATGACCACATTAGTCTCCAGGGATGATCTTCCTAATGCAGCCCATTTACCAAGTCTGAGCTAAATAAACTCAGATACAGTCTCAAAAGTGCAACAAGCTCTGCCAATCAGATCAAAGGTGACCTTAATAAGTTCAAGTTCAATGTAATTTGCCTCTATACATGTCTGGCCAAAATCAGATTAGAACTATAGCTTCGAAAGCCATAAAAGCTCAGCCAATCAGAGGCAAAATCTCCTTATTATTATGTGTGATCTTGTTCATTTTCAATAATGTCTAAGATCATCTTTATTGCCTATATGCCAAGTGTACATAATATGATTGGCAAAGAGCTCAGTCTCGTCAGCTGCAAAATCGTCTCATTCAAATGTGTGGATCTTCTGATCATCAAATTCTTTAGATAATTTAATCCTGAATTCCATTTTTTAAAATCAAAATTAGACCTGGCTACCAGACTGGTAGCAAGCCTGGCCAAGAAGTTGCAAGATTAATTCATTAATATAAATTGATCACAGTCTCATTCTCAAACCTATCTAAGACCGTAATGATATAAACTTACATTCCAAGATTTTGATTAATATTGCATGAGAAATAAGTCCTCCAAGGTAGCAACAAACTCATGCGTTGATGCAGGATGACCTTGTTTGTAGGCATGAAACTTTACCACTATCAAGATCTTAAGGATCTAAGCATATATACCAAGTTTGATCAAAATCAAATCAAAGCATACATACCAAGTTTGATCAAAATCAAATCTTGCAGAGTGATAACAAGCTCTGTTAAACAGATGGATTATCACTTCATTAATATGAATGGATCCAGATTCAAATCATCATGAGTACCACATAAGGACATTGAAACTGAAACCCCTTCATACAGTGAATGTGGCTCATATATATTACATTGACTTGAGGTCCATCTCACTGAAACCCCTTCATACAGTGAATGTGGCTCATATATAATTTGGCCAGTTGAAATGTTAATGGAAAGAAGAAGTAAATGATATAACTATTGAATGTTTATCAAAGTATCTACAGTAACAGTATTCAGAACCAGACTAACATCCCAATTAAGCCTGATGCTCTTCTATCATTTATAAGAGCTAAAATGTCTAATGATAATATTTTTCACTAGCTAATGTCAGTGAAACTGATGACTTTGATATGCTAATTAAGGTGACCATTAATAAATCGTCTGGATTGGATGGTATTGGTCCACAAATTCTTAAAATTGCTGCACCAGTAGTAACAAAGTCATTAATGCATATCATAAACTTAAGTATAATGAGTGGTAATTTTCAAGAAACACAGAAACGTGCAACGGTTACACCTATCTATAAGAAAGGAGAAAATGAGGATCCACTGGGAATTACAGACCAGTATCAATTCTATCTGTATTGTCAAAATTATTTGAAAAGCATGTAGCCATACAGGTTATATAAATATTTTGAAACATCCTCTCTATTTCCTGAAGCGCAATTAGGATTTAGAATGAAACACTCATGTCAAACAGAACTTACCAAATTAACTGATCTTTGGCTAAAGGAAATGGATAATGGACATATAACTGGGATTGTTTTCCTTGACTTCAAGAAAGCCTTTGATCTTGTTGATCATGAAATTCTGCTGCAAAAGTTGAACTGTTACAGGTTCAACAATCCTTTAAACATAAACCAAAGGTCTCAACAAGTAAGCATTGGCAATATTAGCTCTCAAACTTGCACTATTCATTCAGGTGTCCTGCAAGGCTTAGTTTTAGACCCTCTCATATTCCTTATCTATATCAATGATCTACTATTAAATAATGAATCCACAAATACAGATTTGTTTGCAGGCAATGCAACCTTGTATACATCTGGTTATGATACTGAAGTTATCCAGTTGAGAATAAACTCAGACCTTATTAGAGTCCAAAACTGGGCACAACAAAATAGGATGGTAATTAATGAAGGTAAAACAAAACATATGATTTTGGAGACATCACAAAAGCTAAAAAAGTCAGGGGTCTTTGAGAACTATCTCTTGCAATAAATAATCATCCATTAGAAAATGTCAAAACTGAAAAGCTTTTAGATGTGTCTGTAGATAATAATTTATTATGGAATGACCATATTGATAAGCTTTGTATAAAACTGTCATCCAAAATTGCCCTACTCAGCAGAATCAAGAAATATTTACCTATAGAAACTTGCATTCTATTCTACAAGTCATATAAAATATTCTTCCAACAATGGATTATTGTTCAAATGTATGGGGAAACTGAGCTTGACAGGATTTACAAACTTTAGAAATGAGCAGCATGTACAATTGTAGATGCATCTGTTGATCATCCCTCAAAAGCATTGTTTACAGAACTCAGATGGTTCACAATAGATTTTCACAAGGCAGTTCTTGTATATAAATGTCTGCATGGAACTGCATCAGATTATCTTCAGAACTTATTCAGGGTATTTTCAGGACAATACCAGTTGTGATCAATATCACATAGAAACCTTCAAGCACCAAAACCACGAAAAAAACCAACTTAAAAAGAGCTTCCAATGCCCATTTTTAGTTCTATGGAACAAGCTTCCACTACATGTAAAATCTGCTAAAATTATTAGTCTTTAAGAAGAGATATCAATAGCATGTATGTGTTTCAAACAGATAATGGCATTTATAGTATTTTAATACTAAACATGTTAAAATAAACAATAAAATCATTGCTATCTTCATATAATGTGCATTGTATACTCTCCTTAAGAGGGCATCAAGGGAGAATAGTCCTTGACTAATGAATCACCATCCATAAATAAAGCATTATTATTATTATTATTATTATTATTATTATTATTATTATTATTATTATTATTATTATTTTTATTATTA
This sequence comes from Potamilus streckersoni, assembly GCA_016746295.1. Classification (NCBI taxonomy): domain Eukaryota; kingdom Metazoa; phylum Mollusca; class Bivalvia; order Unionida; family Unionidae; genus Potamilus; species Potamilus streckersoni. The sequence goes on from JAEAOA010000080.1 coordinate 479,985, forward strand.
TTATTTTTATTATTATAAAAACTGGCTGACTTTTCATTATTATTTTACAAGTTCTGGGTGTTGTTGTAGCCATAGGAAATAAGTCCATGAATCACATGAGGCCCATGTTTGAGAATCTGATCTAGATGATATAAATGCCAAGTTTAATGATATACTGGACTAGAAATTTGTTCACCAGAGTGGTAGCCAATCAAATGAAACATCACCTCATTAACACGCATATATCTAAATCATTACTTAACTCGTCTGAGATCTTATTATAAAAACTCATTTTCCAAGTGTGATCAAAAGCAGATCAGAAATATGGCCTCCAAAGTGGTAATAAGCAACTTTTGTGGAATGAAGACTGACAGACAGCACACAACCAATGCAATGCTATATCATAAACAATGAAGACTGACAGACAGCACACAACCGATGCAATGCTATATCATAAACACACTTGGCCTTATGGCCTAATGAACTAAAACTCCATGGCTTCCATGCAGTGAAAACATATTTTAAATTAAATTTTGTCTATATCATATTTCTAGTCTCTAAATCCCTCAATCAAAAATCCACTTTCACTACTATGAGGTGTAAATGTACTAACATCCTTGTTGTAACATCCAATCTGTGGTTATGAATCAAAACAAAAATTACATTACCCCCCTCTTCCTATCCACCTCACCATCATAGATCAAACAAAATACTTACCTCCTTTTTTAAACTGAAATTATCAAATTTTCCAAGGTCTCGTGCACGTATTATTGTTCTTATTTCAGCCATCAGTGTCCTCTATATTAAGACAAAGACATCATTAAAATAACAAACTCTACAGTTTTTGTTAAAACTAATTTCAAACAAATGAAAATCTTCAATCTCTGAAAAGACAAAGTATAAACTAGATGGTAAGCAATTTGATCACATAAATATTCTGCTGCGTGCCGAATATCCCACCCCTACCAAATTATAAATCTAGTCTTAATCAAATTATCGAAATACATGTGACTTGTAACACTTAATATTAAACTGAATCAAGATGCTGAACATAATTCTGATATTCATATTCCTTTTATATGATCATAATCAAATCACAAACCTTTTCAATTGAGGAAATCTTAATTATAATTGATCTATTATTAGTATTCATCCTCTTTATCTCTTCACAGAAAATTCATCATATACAGTAATATTAAAATGTGTCTCCTTTACCTGTGTTGAGAACTATTCTATCAGTCAGAACAGACCTGCCAACCCTGACGAGTCTGTCTCAGTAAGGCACCTGATTTTTTTTCTCCATACAATTGATCGGTTTTCAGTAAGGTGTAACAAAATATCATAAACTGCTATTGTAAAGCTGGAAAATGTGATTAAAAGTTCGGTATTCAAAACTTGCCATGGCAATAAATATTATGTTAAACTGAAAAGTTGTAACATATACTTTATTTACCAATAGTACAGCTGCATAAACTTTAGTTCCAAACCCTATGTAACTCAATGGCTAGTTGCTATCTCTCAAATTGACAGAATTCTTGGACTGGCATGTTATGACCAATAAACATAATTGTGTCCCTTCCAGCTTTTATTCACAAGAATCTGTCTTGTATGTTGATTATTAACACTTTTCTAAAAACTTTTTTTCCCTTTTAACTGAAACATGCATTGCTTGCTGGTGCCATTTTAAAAAATTATATAATCAACAGTTTGATGATGCAGATGCTTTACATAAACAAACAGGTGCAGTTTAAAGTGTCTGAGGTACTGCTGTCAAGTTAGTCTGATTCCCTGACTAATTTCAGTAGGAATCAGACACAATGTTTCAGTTCAGTATTCACAAATGTGATCCTAGTCTATTATTAAAGCATTTTTCCTGTCTCCTTTTGGTGGTGATACAAGAATTAGATTAAGGCATTCTTGGTATGGATTTAAAGGCAATTGTTTATTCTAGTGAATATGAGCTTATGGTGTGGTTGTCCCTGTGTGTTTCGGTGACAGTGCACAATGAGTAATAAGGTCTTGGTGATGATCTAGAAGTGAAATATGTGTTCCATTGCACACTGGTTTCTTTACAGTCCAGTCTCTTAAATAAATGCTGGTAAACCTATGACAAGAACTTCACTGTGAAGTTATCTTTGATGGGATTTTAGATTAACATATGATTTGTATTGATTATCACTCAGTGGAAAGTTCAGTACTAAGAATCAAATGTAGAGAATATATAGTAAAATTTATAATTGTGTTCTGGGTCCACTAATTCTAATATGAAACCTGGATCCAAAAATCAAACACAGATCAACCAATTATATAGATTTTTTGGCAACAATCCTTTTTCACAATTTTTGGTTTTATGCCATAAGTTCATATTATAAGGGTAATTTTGTAAGACTTATGGCAAAATCATATGGGTTGGCAGGTCTAGTGAGACGTGTCTCACCTTTGCTTGCGTATTGTAAAGTACTCCAACAGTCAGAGGTTTCACCTTCGCCTATATGTTGAGAGATGTCACTTTGCATGTGTGTTGACAAGTATTCTGTAAGTCAAGGGTGTCACACCTTTGCTTGTGTGTTGATAAGTATATTCAAAATGTCACCTTTGCCTGTGTGTTGATAAGTATTCTTATATTCAAAATGTCACCTTTGCCTGTGTGTTTATAAGTATTCTTATATTCAAAATGTCACCTTTGCCTGTGTGTTGATAAGTATTCTTATATTCAAAATGTCACCTTTGCCTGTGTGTTTATAAGTATTCTTATATTCAAAATGTCACCTTTGCCTGTGTGTTTATAAGTATTCTTATATTCAAAATGTCACCTTTGCCTGTGTGTTGATAAGTATTCTTATATTCAAAATGTCACCTTTGCCTGTGTGTTTATAAGTATTCTTATATTCAAAATGTCACCTTTGCCTGTGTGTTGGGAAGTGTAATTGTCAGTCAGAAATGTCACCTTTGTCTGTGTTTAAAAGAGCTGCAACAGTCAGAGTTGTCTTCGTTCAGAAGTATTTTAATTTAGTGGTGACATGGCAATGCCAGTTCTTTATAAGCATTCTAACAGTCAGGGTTTTCACCTTTGCCTGTGTGTTGAGAAGTTCCAGCAAAGCCTCCACAAGCCCGTCCACCATGATGTTCCCATTCTGGTATTGACGGAGGTAGTGTCGCAGTCTACCTTGCTCTGTGATGTTCAGGAAATGTTTGGCTTGCTCCTCAAGCATGTCCCACTTGGGTCTCACCATGGTGGACAGCATCAGCTGAGAGCCAGCACCTTTCATGAAACTTGACTGGATAGGAGGAAAACAAATATATTTGACATGAATATTATACTACAATGGTTTTAAAATAAACTAGAGCTGAAATCACATGACCTCATTCATACAGAAGGCAAAAGATAACTTATTTTGTTGAATCCAACCCATATATGAGAAAATATTTAGCTCTGAAATGTATGTCAATGTTTAGAACTGGACAACTAAAGCTGGACAATAGTGAGTATTCATAAAATCTTTCATATAAACTTAAAAAGATTTGATAATAATTTTTCATTCATGGTCATATTCTATTCATTCCTGAAAGTTTAAGGATTTCACAATGTAAAATTGTGACACTTATGAGGTGTGGCCACAAGTTAATATATTCCTGTATGGGTGGCAGTCCTTGAATGATTATGTGCTACTATCCTCTGTCTTGATTGTTTACAATTACAATTTTAAGTTCTGTAAGAATAAATAAAAGACCTCTATGGAGAAAGAACATATCTAAACGTACTTTGAGTAAAAAGGTTTCCTCTTTTAACAATGATTGCTATGCTTTATTACTACTTAGATTTACACTAATGCATTAGGCAAAAGGTATTGTTACATCAGTGTCAGCAGCATAATGAATAATAAAGTATGGTTCACCCAAACATTCAATAGCCTGACTCAAAACTTTTTGCAGTTAATAATGAAGGAGCCATTAGAGTATTACTTTGTCTTTCTTGTCTTGTGGAAAAATCACAATTAAACCCAGTATTCAAAACTTTCTATGTCATCTAGTTATCTCCTTAAAAACTCCATATCAATCAATCACCCTATCAATCAATCATCCTACCAATCAAACACACTACCAATCAATCATCATGTCAACCAATCATATCAATAAAACACTACCAATCAATCATCCTATCAATAAAACACCCTACCAATCAATTATCCAATCAATAAAACACTATCAATCAAGCAATCATCCTATCAATCAATTTATCAATCAATCATTCAGCCTATCAATCAATCATCCTATCAATCAATGATCATATCAATCATTCCTATCAATCATCCTACCAATCAATCAAATTATCAATCAATGATCATATCAATCAATCAACCTATCAATCAATCATCCTACCAATCAATCCTCCTAACAAATAATCACCATATCAATCAATCAACCTATCAATCAATCATCCTAACAATGGATCATCCTATCAATCAATCAACCTATCAATCAGCCAATCTAACAATCAATCATCCTATCAATCAATCAACCTATCAATCATCCAATCTAACAATCAATCATCCTATCAGTCATTTAGTTTATCAATCAATCATCATATCAATCAATCATCCTCAGTGCAGATGCAGTTCTGGTTACAAAGATAATAATGTCATCTGGTCAAAGATTAACATGATCTATCACAATATACAGTGTATTTGTGCAAATGCAGATAAAATTTTTTTTTCTTCAAAGTTCATCTTTTAATTGACAATGTGTCTGTGTGAGTGCAAACAGAAAGAAAGAGCAAGTAAGGGAGAATGTGAAGGCCAGGACATTTTGTATTTAATCTGGTAAGATCATCTCCAGATTCACCTTGGAAGTTATTGATCCCCTTCGACCATTAGAGCTGTACCTGAAAATAAGAAGGAATGTTATGCACTAGAGTTTTTGGATGCTTCTTACAATAAATACAGATTTAAAAGTAAAAAATGAGATGTCAAAATCATATACAAGTCTTTATGCAAAGTAAAATTTAGGTTTTACTGTAGTCAATATCTTTAAGCTAGAGGCTTTTAAGGATGAAGGAATAAATATATATTTACCTTCACCTAATGTACTGGCACATTACATACTTCTAGAACTTACTTATATATGAATTACTGAGTAGATGTAGTATTTATAGCCCATTTCAGCAATTTAATTTCTTTTTTATTCACTTCTGAACTTTTTATATAAATCTTGTTCACACAATTATGTAAAACATCATAATGGAATCAAATGAAATTTAATGGGCATATGTAAATTTAACAGGCACATCAGTAAATGACAATTTGACAAGGCCAGGTTTGACTTGATGTCAACATGGGATTTTAATCACAAAACAGAAGGGCTATTTAGTTTTGACTTGATGTCAACATGGGATTTTAATCACAAAACAGAAGGGCTATTTAGTTTTGACTTGATGTCAACATGGGATTTTAATCACAAAACAGAAGGGCTATTTAGGTTTGACTTGATGTCAACATGGGATTTTAATCACAAAACAGAAGGGCTATTTAGGTTTGACTTGATGTCAACATGGGATTTTATTCACAAAACAGAAGGGTTCTTTAGGTTTAAAAAGATTAATAAATGCAAGTAACGATAAAACTTAACAGTGCAATGTGCATGGATGAATCAAGAATAAAAGTGTAATATTCATGTCCTAACTCTGTTGTTATGAAATATACACAAATGAACTGTTGTTTTATATGTTCTTTCCTTATATATCACACCTAATTTTGTTTACAAACTGTAGATGACATGTGTGACTCAATGTGAAATTAAGAATGCACATAGCAAAATAATCACTGAAAACACAATCAATGTAACTTTGATGTAAGAGTACAACCAAAATCAAATTGAATTATAAAACACATGGAAAATGATACCACTCAGAAGTGTTTCCCCAATGAATACATTATTGTTTTATTCCAGAATGTGCTTATATGTTGAAATCTAAATTTAGAATTGCTTTTCTTTTTTATAGATAATTAAAGGACACTTCAGTGTAATATGCAGATAATGAATTCTCCCTATATAAATAATACAATGAATGTTCCCTTTGATACAGGTTTTGCTTTTTACCAAGTAACAGTGTAACAGTACAGACACTTCAATGTATTTCTCTAATGGAATTTCTGTATGCAGTAATATATATATATATATATATATATATATATATATATATATATATATATATATATATATATATATATATATATATATATATATATATATATATATATATATATATATCAGAATAAGAGATTATTGTTTTGCCACTTTAGTCTATATAGATGTATGTGACTAGTTAAAAAGTGCTGCTATAGCATATTTAATTACTGTCCACAAGGCCAGTCAGAATGTGTCTGCCAGAACACGGTACATGACTGGTATTTATTCCCTTGAGAACCATTAGTCTTACATAGTGATTCATAAGCATGTGAGAGAAACACACGAGTAGTCTGAACGATACATAACAACATTTTAATAACACCCAAAACTATGATGGCAGGAAAATTGCAATTTGCACTTACACAAGTAATTGTCAGTGTAAATACTCTATATCTGGAGACTTGATGTGAAGATATTTACAACAGAACTTAATTCTGTATCTCAAAAATGAATATGCTACACCAACTGCTGTAAGATGACTTAAAAGAAGCCAAAACATAATGACCAAAAATAAAAGTTTGGATCAACTTTTACAAAAACCTGTACGAAGTTAAATGCCAATTACAATCACTCCAAATTACAGTACATTAATTATTTAAATTTAATGAACATGTTATTACAATATTTGCAGTTAGTTATTGTGCCTAGCAACCATATAAGTCATATATATTTTCATGTATATATGAAAATGCATCCTATATTGTTTACCAATATTACAGATATATGAAACAGTGAAAGTTAATATTGAATGCTGATACTTGTGAGAATTATATTTAAATATGCCATACACTGCTTATATTTTGTAACATCTGAATTTGTCATAAGATTCATAGCTAGGTCAATACAAACTAATTGTATTGATGAGATTGTGTCGTAGTACTGAAGCTACAAAAATTGCACAATAACTATATAAAAAATGTATGTGCAAAATCACTTGCTGACCATAATGATTACAAAGTTTCATGGCAATCCATAAAAAACCATGGAACTAGTATCAAAACAAGACTATGCTGGACTGCAGTAAGCTGCAAGACATAAGAATTAGAATAAAAACAAAAAAATTAAATTGCAGAAGAAAAGTGATTGGTCAAAATGTGCTCATAAAGGGCTGATCATATTTACTATGTTTCATGACAATCCCCTAAAAACTGTAAGAGTAGATCAAAGTACTATCAAGATTGTGTCATACACTGCTACAAGACAAAGAGATCAATAGTTCTAACAAGACATACATTGCTACAATACAAAAAGGGCAATAACTCTAGAAAACATTGGAAAAGTAAAGTGATTTGTTAACATAAGCATCTTCATGTCATAAATACTGTATAATATTTAACTCTAGTAGGTTTATGGCAATCCATCAAGAACTGCAGGATTAGATGCATTTATCACCATTGCCAGACAGAAAGCTTGACGGATGAATAGATAGGATGTTGAGTGCTAGATACTTGTACCCTTGCTGCTGTTGTTTGCCACATGTAGCATAGCACTTAGCAGTCTCTCATTGTACTTGATGATATTAAGAAACCCAAAGGCATTAACAATTACAAGGGATTAAGCTATTTAATGAAAAGATTTTTTTAAGCATTATACCTAATTTTGGTAACTGAGCTTTAGCTTGAGTTTTGTACTCAAAAAGTTTCAAGAATATGTGCTCATGTGTGACTAAGATCAACTTCAGCATTATAAAAGTCAAGTTCTTGGTTAAATGGTACATGACTGTGGTTTTATACCCTGTAACGAAGGAAGCAAAACCAACAAGTTTAGGCTAATTGAACAAATAATTTACTTCTCTAGAAAACAAAGTAAAAAATACAAAAGACAGTACTGTGAATTAAACTGCAAGTAATTCTATTGTCTTCTCATAAGTGGAAAGTATAGAATGTTCAAAATTAATTAAATAATTTTGAAATGTCCCGATTTACAACAATGATACAATCCAGAATATCTTTCAATGTGTTCTCACTAATCCTGATGTAGCACTTTAGTCCAAAAAGTCAACAAGCATATTGCACTTCCAACAAATAGTTCATCTTAAATTATTTCTCAAATAACTGAAAATAATTCCTCAGACTGATCATAATTTAGGAATAAATAATTGTTTACCAAATCCCATTTATAAATAAATATCACTTGACCTGTGATGTAATAGATTTCCTATAGAAAAACTCATAAACAAGGTCAGGTTTTGAACTCAAATTCAAGTAAACATTTGGTTTACTTCTTAGAGTCATGACAAAAGTCAAGTAGGCATTAACTCAACACAGCCACAATCACACACACAATTTATGCAGACAATATAGATATGCATAACAAGCAATATATTCAATGAATCTAGAACCTTCATTCTCTCTAGACTTTCACTACCTGCTAAGAGAAAACACACATTGTAGCCAAGTATATTTACCATACTGAACACTTCTGGATACTTCTGTTTCCATCATGATACTAGATATCCTTTCTGCTTCCATCAGGAAACAGTTTTGGTTCCATCTCGATAATGAATATAAGAATATAAGTTTGTTTACATTAGTATTCTCTTTAAACTAGAACATTCAGACTAAGTCAAGGTCATACTGCCTAACTACTTAATGCAAATTTACAACTTTTGCTGAAAATAGACTACGACTTGACGTGTTTAAATTGTCTTACCTGCTACCTGTCCTTGACCTTGAAACAGGAGTTCTGTCAAGCCAATTGGTCTGATCGATGATTGTCCTCCCAATGGGTAATTTTCCAACATCCTTGAGCATGATCATCATGCGGCTGGAGATTTTCAGAATTCGGACAGCTTCAGCATGTGTGATGTCAAGAAAACTCTGACCATTCACATCAAGAATCTGATCTCCCACCTGCAATGAATTAATCATGGCATGGGTACCAAAGACAGGTGCCTCTGCCTTCCAATTACCACACTTCTATCCATTCCCAACATTTTAATATGAATGCACTGATTGATAGTATCTCCATTCATTCTATCAAATTTCCCCTATTACCTTAAACAAGGGGCTAAACTTAACTATTAAATTATCATGACCTATAATCTAATTAAGAAATATTGGTTTTGCACTAATCAGTAGACATGCTATCAAACCTATCTATTATGGACACACAAGAGACCATACACATTTGTCCTTTATGATACTTTGTATACTGACTTAGCTGCAAAGGAAAGTAAGAAAACAATTCACAAATGTTGTCCTTTAAGAGCAAGTGCTCTGTATTTTAAGATGCCTGAATAAATAAGTATTCATTATGGTAAACACAAAGTGTACTGACCACCTTACACTTATACTTGTGTAATTGTCACCTAATTACAACCAATTTCAAGGTAATTATCTAGGCATTACCGGTGAAGTGGGGACCCCAGGTGAAGTGGGGACTGGGGTCGGTTGTTAATGGTTTTTACCCTGTTCTAGATTTCTAGATATAATGATTATTACAAGCTGTGATGATTTTCAAGATAGAATCAAATTCATAAGGTAATCTACTATTAGTGTCTAGGGAGACCTTATTTGGGTCAGTAATACTGAGCAAAATCAGGATCAAGTACAACAATTTCCAGAATTACACCAGTATATGCTATGGAACTACACCCAACATCACTCTGTTCAAGTTTTTCTGCTGGATTAACAGAGTGAATTCTATTTTCAAGCTCATCTTTTAGTTTTCTTCATTAAATCCCTCCAATATTCAGTAAATTCCACAGAGCATGGAAGATCCCCCACCAAAATTTTGAGATCCAGAATAGACCCAAGGACAGGTGATCTCTTGCTGAGGTCATTAGAAAACAAAAATTTATTGATGCCTTACACATCTGGGATTTCTTTAAGTAGATGCATTAATACAGAAAATATTGAATTATCTCTAACCTTAATCCCAGCACTGTCAGCTACAGACAGTGGATCAACTCCCGAGACATAGATCCCCAAACCAAACTCTCTGCCACCACGAATGATCAGTCCCAAACTCTGTCCATCATGCACAGATACATTAACCTGCAATAGATGAGAAGCTTACTAAGAAATCAAAAGCATACACTTGTTCCCACTGTTTTCAGTAAAAGCAAGATTTCACCATTACTTGGGTCCACTTGCCCACTTTTTATCCTCCAGCTAGTCCTCCCATGGTTGCATGCAGAAATGTTCATTATAAAATACCATATTTCTCTAAGTACAAATAGCACTCTATTAACCATTTTAAAAATATGAGGTGGGTAGGTAGTATTACTAGTCTATGAAATAGAAAACTATAGCATAAAATCAATAAAAACTAAAGGTATGTAAAAACAGATAAAGAAAAGTTTGTATATATTATCTTGGAGTACAATATATCCTAAATAAACATTTCATTATTCCTATCAAAAACAATATTTCAACAAGTGCAAATAAAATTATCACACACAAACATATTTTTATCAGTCTTTCATGTTTGGTTACAGAATATGTGGGTGAATGTAATTAATAAAAATATATTTAGAGATATCAATGAGGATATCTTTAAGAAAATACAGCATGTTAATCACACTAATCTAATGTTAATCACACTAATTCTGTATGCTTATTCATTGTTATATGTCACAAATTAAAGATGCATCTAATTTTTAGAGTCATTATAGATCTGGACATGTACATTTTCTACTCCATATTCATCAATACTGGATATGTACATTTTCTGGACACACCAAAAATGTATACTGTTTATTAATCAACACTGAACACTACATTTTCTAGACTGACCATATATATATATATATATATATATATATATATATATATATATATATATATATATATATATATATATATACCATATCAATAAGCACTGGACATGTACATTTTCTAGACTGACCCTATGTATACAGTATTAATCAACACTGGACATGTACATTGATATGGAGTATCCAGGGAGGGGTAGCACTTCTGTTTGGGGGAAGCAGTCATACTCCTTGGGGGTAGCTTGCCACTTTTTGTCCCACTTGGCATTCAGCTCTCACCTGTAGCTCCAAGAAGCTGTAGCATGCACAGTGGCCACATCCTGGAAAACAGCCTCGCCTGGCTGGCTAAACCAGGCTGAGGGTAACCAATGGGTGAGTTCGGCTTTGTCTACCTAGAATGTGAAGATTGGAGTCAGCAGCCTGTGTGGAGGAACCAGCCAAAGGTCAATGGGTAGAAAGGTAATTCCCAGCAAAGTGCTGTGGATTGCTCAGAACACGACGAGACATGTAGGACGTCCTGGTTATCCACTGCACTCGACTCCTTCTCTGGCTATCTAAACTTTGTCCTGTTCTTGGACTCATATGGTATTGGGTAAGAGAGTGAGGTCGACATTTTGTGCAACTTTTCCTCACTTTAAACAAAGTTACTGTGCAAGCCACTCTTGTCATCCAACCATCCCATTTCATCACCCACCAAAGTCCTGTGGTGACAGGCAAGCAGCAAAGTGGCAGGTGTGGGTACACTGGCTGCCATAGTTGCTAACCTTCACGTAGGTGGTTCAGGCCATTAGGGTCATTCACCACTGACACAGAGCAGCAATGAAGTGCATCAGCCCCCTGATTCCCTCTTCAGGAATGCACTGCTCACCTCCTTGAACAGAAAAGGTGCCCATAACATTTCCAGTTTTAAACCTCCCTAGCCAGTTTACCATGCCTTGTGGTGACACTTAGCTCCAGCATTCAAAACACTAAGAAAAAAATGAGGATTGTTCCTCTCACACTTGGAGCATGGAATGTGTGCACCTTACTGGACAGAGATGACATGAAAAGACCCCAGATGAAAACTTCCCTAATAGGAAAGGAACTCACCTGATACAATTTTGACATTGCTGTCTTGAACAAGACCTGGCAATCTCTATGAAAGGGGATCTGGATACACTTTTTTGGAGTTGCTGAGAAAGTGAAGAGCGCTGTGACACTCAGTGTCAGCTTTGCAGTGATTGGCAAATTGACTGGAACTCCCAAGGGAGTAAACAACAGACTCATGACCATAAAACTATTGTTTGGAAGAAAGCATCTTACCATCATCAGTTGCTATGTTCCAATCATGATCAACCCTGATGAAGTGAAGGCCATGTTCTATGAGGATCTTCACTCCACCATTGCTGATGTTCCAATGGCAGATAAGCTCATCATTCTTGGCAACTTCAAGGCAAGAGTAGGCTGTGATCACACTGTCTGGGATGGAGTACTAGGAACACACAGAGTGGGTAACTGTAACAGCAATGGTCTCCTTTTGCTTCAGACTTGAGCCAAGCATGAACTGCTGATCACCAATAGTCTTCCTCCTCCCTACCCATAAACAGACATGATAAAGGAGCACTTACCCTAAGCACTGGCATCTCATCAACTACACCATTGTCAGGGAAGAGGGACAGGCAAGATGTGCTTGTGACCAAGTCTTTGTTTGGCGTTGACTGCTGGACAGAAAACTGTCTCATCATCACCAAGATCAACGTCCGCATTCAGCCCAAAAGATACCCTCAGAAAAATAATGCTCCTAAACGAATAAACATCACCAAGCTGAAACACATTAGCACAAATAAGTCTCTCATGGTGCCCTGAAAGAACCTCTGAAATTACCTCCTCTAGACAATCATAATGTGGAGACTGGGTGGCATTCAGAGAGCTGGTCTACAGTCTACAGCTTCGGAAATCCTAGGACCTTCAACCAGAAAGAACCAAGACTGGATTGATGAAAACTGCAATGAGATCTTGAAGCAGTTGCTGGATGAGAAACACCACCTTTATGAAACCTACCTCAACAACACGAAGTTCACTTCCAGGAAAGATGCATACAATAATATACACAGAACAGTACAGCAAAAACTCCGTCAGATGTGAGACACTTGGCAACAAAGCTGATGAGACACAGTGCTATGCAGTCAGTCATGACATGAAGATCTTCTACAATGCCCTGATAGAGGTATATGGACCTACATCCTCTGGATCATCACCTCTTCTCAGTGCAGATGGGAACACACTAATTACTGACAAATAGAAGAATCTTGAATGATGGGCTGAACACTTTGATAGTATCCTGAATTGCCCTTCATTTATCAATGATAAAGCCATCAGTCATCTCCCCCAGTTTCCCCATCAACAAAGCACTGGATAACCCTCCAACCTTGCTCAAAACAGAAAGTGATACACCTGCTCTCCAGTGGCAAAGTCCCTGGTTCAGACTCCATCCCAGCTGAAGTTTACAAGGAAGGGGGCACAGCCCTGATAGAAATACTCCATTAACTGTTTTTACTGATCTGGCAGTAAGAGAAAATACCCCAGGAATTCAAAGACACTTTCATAATACACCTTTATAAGTGCAGAGGGAACTGCCAGGCTTGTGACAACCACCGTGGTATATTCTTGCTCTAAATTGCAGGAAAGATACTTACCAGAATCCTACTGAACTGCCTCACTATGCTTTTTGACCAGGGACTCCTGTCAAAAAGCCAGCGTGAATTCCGGAAAGAACATGGGACCATCGGATTGGTGTTTGCTGTGATGAAGCTACAAGAGATATGTCAAGAGCAAGACAATGACCTTTTCTCCACCTATGTCGACTTGACAAAGGCCTTTGATACTGTCAGCAGAAAAGGCTTGTGGAAGATAATAGCCAAGTATGGATGCCCAAGAAAATTGATATCCATGGTACAGCATTTCCATTTTGGCATGCAGACACGAGTCCAGGACAATGGAGAGACATTTGAGCCAATCCCAGTAACCAATGTCATCAAGCAGGGTTGTGTTCTGGCACTGACAATGTCCAGTCTATTGTTCTTCACCATGCTGACTGAAGCTTTCAGAGACAGAGATGTTGGAGTTGGCATCAGGTGCTGTACAGATGGAAAAAAGTTTAGAACCTCAGGAGATTTCAAGTGAAAAACAAGGTTATGAGAGACAACATCAGGGAATTCATATTTGCTGATGACAGCACCCTTGACACTGGCTCAAAAGCTGACTTGTAATGCAGCATTGGCAAGTTCTCCAGCACCTGCACAAACATTGGTCTCACCATCAATACTAAGAAGACTTAAGTCCAGCATCAGCTGGCCCCTGGAAAGCTCTACGTTGAGCCTAACATCATGTTCAACAGCCAAAAACTCAACATAGTGAACCGCTTCACCTACCCTGGCAGCACACTGTCACACAGCATTACTATTAACGAGGTGAACCTCTGCATTACCAGAGCAGCACAACTTTCGGAAGACTGTATGCCAATGTCTGGAATAGAAGAGGCATCAGCATCCAGACCAAACTAAAGGTCTACAGGGCAATGGTGCTACTCACACTACTATACACATGTGAAATGTGAACAGTTTACCAATGCCATGCCAGGAAGCTGAATCACTTTTTGACACCACAAGTCTTAGGAAAATCCTCTATATCAAATGGCAGGATAAGGTGTAACAGACACTGAGGTACACACCTAAGCAGGTCTCCCCAGAATCCACACCATCTCGATGCAGTCTCTGCTACACTGGGCAGAACATGTTGTATGCATGCCAGACCACTGGCTGCCTAAGAGACTCTTCTATGGCAAGCTACAGCAAGGACAGTGACCCCATGGATGTCAGAAGAAACATTTCAAAGACAATATGAAAGCTGCATTTAAAGCATTCAACATAAACCCTTATTCCTGTGAGCAAACAACAAGTGATTGAGCCACTTGGCATTCCTCCATGCACAAAGGCTCCAAGTTGTGTGAATCTAGCAGGACAGCAGCTGCAGAGCTGAAGGGACAAGCCAGAAAAGCTGTACCATCAACCCTCCTGGAGATGTTCCACTCACCCCTTGTCCCTTGTGCAAACAAACCTTCCATGCACATAACAATAACAGCCCCTCCAACCCTCTGATGACTTGAGTGGCCCTCATCGACTCTATAGACAAACAACAACAACATTTTCTAGACTGACTATATGTACACTTTACAAACCAACACTGGACATGTACATTTTCTAGACTAACCACATGCATATAATCAACTTACTGAATACTTAACACTACATTAATTGATTTACAGAAACTTATTTTGATTTATTACCAATTATCCTGCTCCAGTTTGCTGAAAAAGACCAAAGTACAAAAATCACTTGCCACATACAAGTTACCTTTCTTTCATCTTCTCCTTTAAGAAGCATGAGACCACTCTTGGGTCCCAGGGTCCCATGCTCTAGACGTCCTATCTGCTCCAGCTCTGGGGGTGGGGAGACATTTCTACCGCTAGGATCAACCCACCTGTACATCTGGTTGACTGTGTAGGACCCCGGGATCCACCCAACATGACACACTACCAGGTCAATCTTCTGAGACATTCTAATGATCTGCAGTGAGAGAGATGCATGTATGTTATTTCTTATTCTTTAAAATGTAATGTATTTATCTGCATGATAGCCAGGTGATGGTTACAGGACAGTATTTACCAATAAAGATCTATACCTACAATATGCCTAATACATATTACTCATTACGAACATTGCTAAATACTGCAGGTTTTACAGCATGAGGGAATCCTGGAAGCTCCCCAAACATAAATTATTATCCTTTTTCTAATTCATTAATTAAAAGCCACCTAAAAAATCTAAAATAAAAAGAGAATATTTTGATACTAAATTCTGTTCAGTGAATATTTAGATACTGTTTTAATTTTCCTTAAATCTGCTATTTTGATAAAATTTAGTCATGATAATTAAACAAATATTTTCATGATAAGCATAGATGTATATTGACAGTGATAATAATAATACATATATGTTGTGATGATAATTATACATTTACATTTATATACTGATGATATTTTGCAATTCCAATATTTGTTTAGATTTAAAATGTGAATGATTCTTGGGTCTTTTGACCCAGGGGCCTATGGATATGGAAAACTGTACACAATCAGACTGAACTGGGAAATTTTCCATCACAAGAAAATAAACATTACTAGTGTGTCCAATGACTGAATATTGTTTATAAGATAATTTTTGTTTTTAAGATGATTTTTGTTGCTTTACACATTAAAATAAAGTTACAGAAGAAGAATGTTACTGAAGCAATTCCCTTTCTTTGTCTAAATTGGAAAATTTAAGATCAACTTGGCATTTGTATAGCTCAAAATGAGAAAGTAAACATCATATTTGGATTGGAAAGAGGATCAAACCCCCAAACATACTCAGGAAAATCCCCTCCCTCCAGATAACATTAATCAAGAAGATAAAATATATACCAAAAGATTAAAATGCCAACAATCTGAAACATACATGTATGCTATACTTTACAGACAAGATAAAACCCAGAAAAAGAAAATAATTATTTCAGACAAATTTATACTTACAAAGCAAATCAAACAACTGACCATATAAGTTTTATTTTGTCCTACAGACTTAAACTTGAGATATCTAAATATTAATTCCCCACAAACTTAGCTATCAATCAAAATATGCTGTTTATAATGTGTGCATTAGGATGTCATGTCAATAGCAGTCATCTACCATGCCAGTCTGTTTTCATCAGCATCATAAATGAACTTCTAAAGCAATTACATACCAAGATCTGCAAATTTAGACCCAAACAATGTGTTCCTTATTGCACTGGTTTTAAAATAAGGCAGGTTTTTATTTATTTATTTTAACATTATCTATAGTAATAAGTACTTCAAGTAATGGGCAAAACCTTCTCAATTACAGCAGTTGCACAAATCAATCTCAGGCTGTTTAAAAAATTGGGGGATTTTATTTTTGTGCCTTATCCAAATACCTGGCATAATGAACTTTTCCATATAATAATGGTAATTAATAGATTTTAAAAAATTGTAAACCATATTTATCTGATTGATATATTTACTTGATAAAAAAACTTACCCTTACTCCTTTAAATGAATAAGGCAGGGCCCCATGGTCTTATCATGGGAGAAATGCTGTATACAATAATCAGATTACTGTTTGAGTACTGTTGGATATCTTTAGTTGTTATTTTGGCATGGCTAACTTGCAAGTCCATCAGCCACTTGTCAAAACAATTCATCTACCTGAGACCATTTCAGACAGTACACATTAACTGTTTAAAATTCATGACCAGTTTTGAGATTACTTTTGGTTTATTCACAAATATTTTGAAATTTGAACTTTAAAAAAATTAAAGCATAGTACAGATCTGAAGCATCATATTTCTTTCTTTATTTATTAATGGAGTCAAACACAATTCACCATGGCAACATCAACAAAAAAATAAAGCAATTCCAGTACAAGCAGCAAAACTAATAATGCACCAGTCAATCTCATTCATGTTTACATATTCCCATTTTAAATATTTATTTGTACTCATTGACTTATGTTGGATAAATTAGCAACATAACTTATGCTGGAAATAATTAGCAGCATAACTCCATTCAGTTTTGTGGAAGAAATATTTATTAACCCTATTGTGGAAGAAATATTTATTAACCCTATTGTGGAAGAAATATTTATTAACCCTATTGTCCCAGATATATCCAAAATTCCTGTGTTACTATGACAAAAGGGATTCTTAGTACATATGCAAAAAGATTTTAGTGGGAGAAAAAGTAAAATATATAGCAGTACCAATATCAGGTTTTTAATTAATACACAGGATGTGTGAACATGGGAATTTTAGACAGATGTGAGGGAAGCAATGATAAATCTAGGTAACTAGGTCAGCATCATAGAAACTAATGTAAGTTGGGTGTGAGAACATATCAATAGCAAGTAAAGTTTTGGGGTTTCAGGAAGGCTTTGACAAATCTGGGTAACTGCATCATGACATTTCTGGGTAACTGCCTCATATTAATGCTAATTCAGCACCATTTAGTTATGGCATGATTGGGGGAAGGAAGCTAGTAACAGTTAACCAATCATATTTTGTATGTAGGGAAAGGGTGTCGGATTATGACATATGTATATAGATAGATACAAGATACAGTGTGGAGAAGAGAAAGCAAAACACAGAAGGACACAAAGCAAAAAGAAAAGCAGAAAGAGGGCAGACAAAGAAAATGGGACAGTAGAGATAAGATGTAACTGGAAATAAGAATCAGAAAGAGATATAGAAGATGGGGAGTTAAGAGAAAAGGATACCTAATAGACATAATGGAGTGATAGATATTCTGATGGACAAATATAGTGAAAAACAATGTAGATAAACATTTAGTGTAGAATTTGGAGAGGTGGACAGAACTAGTGTGTATTTTGGATAAAAACAGTAGATTACAATATGTCTTAGTGTTTTAATTAGTATACCACTGGTTCCTGCCTCATCCCAAAGTCAACAGAAATATCCAATAGATCAGACTATTGGACTTAGACAAGTTGCCGTCATTGAGAAAACCTCTCATAAAGTGAATCATATGCCTCTCAGAAAAATTACATCAGATCAATATAAAAAAATGAAATGATAATTTATTGATTGCAAAAATAACGACATACACAATTGTATCATGTTTCAATATTTACATCTATTTAAATTTTATGGCTAGAAATATTTGTAATAATGATATAATTATGCTTTTCTATTACTGTGGATATGGATTTAGTTTCATTAATAAAAAGTTATCATATGAACATATTGTGTGAAAAAAAGAAATAAGTGGATAAAATGAAATATATATAAAATCATAAATATGATGAAATATTTGATGAAGTATGTGAATATATTATATCCAAGAGCCAGGTACCAATTTAATAAAAGAAATTATCATATTCAAAGAAATATTTTAAAGCAAACAAAATTCCCAAGGAAAAACATTTAGGCAAACAAAGATTTTTTTTATCCACATTTCAACATGTCTTGGTCCATTCATGCTTCAGTACTTCTATCTCTAAGTAACTGAAAAATCATCACCGTTTCATCTCCTACACCATTTTATTTGACTTGAAATGATTTAAATAACTTTTTGGCTTCCTTTGTTTTATTATGTGTTAACATAATGAATACAGATAACCCCTGACTTACGTCATAGTTGTATTTACATGAGTGGTTACACAACTTGAAATTGCATAACTCAAAATATTTGGTTTTACTGCCTTTAATTTTCATTGGAAATGATGTAATTTAATTAAATTTAATACCATTCATTTTTTAACTTATTTACAAATCTTATTTTGTTTTGTTTTAGACAAATAATTGCATTTTTTAAAATCTTTTCTAAAAACAATTATATCAGAAGTAATTCATATGAATTTGTATTCATACAAAATTTACAAATGTTAAAATAGGGCAAATCTGCATATAATTGTCAAAATAAATGAAGCTGAAAAAGTATAATTGCTTTATCTCAAAGACCACCTTGATACCGTTTATTGCTTTCTCTCAAAAACCACTGAAACTTCATAGGCCAGAATATCGGGTAATGTCAATTTGCAGAAAATTTGAATACACTGTATGTTGATATATTTCTAGAAGAGCTGAGATCTCAAACATGGATGACATTAGCCAATTTGTCAATTTTGCTTAAATTCTGTTAAGCAGTTATTAAAAGGTACTGTATGTCTATTTTAAGTAACAGCAGCCATATTTGATAAGAAATTAGCATCATTGTATATTAAAAACTTAAAATTGTACAGAAAACCTTCTGTACAATTTGGCCAAATTCTGTGGAGTGTTGTTTCTAAGAATGAGTTGGGCTTTTAAAAAGGGATTTTTCAGTTTTAATAGTCATTGCCATATTTTATGATACATCAAAATCCTTTTATTTAAAATTGAAAGCTCCCAATAGCAGAAAAATTTATGTCAAACTGGTGAAATTCTGCTTAGCTGAATAGTTGTCTGAAGTATTTTGTATTTTCAGCAATGGAAATCATATCTGATGGCAAAATTGTATCAACCATAAAACTTGAAAGCCTTGTCGCAATGCTTTCTGTCAAATGTGCTGCAAAGAACTGTTTTTATGAAAAAGTCAATTAAAGATTTTCTGTTGTTAGTAACGGCAGATAGATTTTTTCAATTTGGCTAAATTCTGTTTTGCAGTTTTTAAGAAGTCATTTAAAGGTTTGCCTATTTGTACTATATTTGATGGCATATTAACATAATTTATTAAAAAAAATTCTTCAGGCCTTAGATGCTTTCTATAAAGTTTGGTCAAATTTTTATTTAAGGGTTTTGGAGGAAAGGCTGTTTAAAGATTTATTAACTTTTTGGCAACTGCAACCCTTGTTGCTGGTGCGTTGGCATCATTTGTACAAATTTGAAAGATCTACATGCTAGGATGCTTTCTGTTAAATTTGATAAAATTTTGTAGGATGGTTTTTGAAAAGAAGTCACTGAAATAAATTTTGTTGATGTATATGGCAGCCATTATGTTAAATTTAATGTAACTGTGTTCAGAAATTTTTGATAAATTTTTTAAGATTTTTCTATTTTTGTAACTTTATTTTCAAAAAATCGGCTATTTTCCAATTTTCTACAAGAATTTCAAATGCAAAATAAATAAAAATCTATGCAACTTAAAATGAAAGCTTTACCAACATTCATATATGTATGTACTAAAACTTTCAAATGATACAATGCTGACATATACACTTATATTTTAAATTGCAAACCGAAATTTCAAAATATTTTTTGATGACACCTATTTTTGCAAATTCATCTGATAATATCCTTTAATAAAGCAAAAAAATAACTTTATCATTATTCTAATCATGTTCTGGAATAACTATCACAAATCTGTTGACAAACATTAAGAGAAAATTGGTTTATAATACTTGGATAGAACAAAGATCAGGTGGATCATGTGCCACTAATATGCTAATTTTAAATGAGATTAAAAAGTATTGCTAATATCAATATGAAAATATAGAGTTCATTAGCTGGATCTTGCAGGACTTTATAACCCTAAAATCAATAAATAGGATTACATTCCTTTGAAGTAGTATTAATAGCTTTGTGTATTGATCCATATCATTACTGGTAAACCACACACCTGAGTCTTGGAGGTAACTGCAGATGTAAAACTGACCTGACTAAAAGAGCATCCACATTAGCATGAATTAGATCAATTAATTTAATTACATCTGTAACATTCATGTTTGCAAAAATAATTAAAAAGCTCCATGTTTAGTTTTTTCTCTTTATAATAGACTGGGAGATGCAATGAATGGCTGAATTAAAATCCTGTATGTCTGTTGCTTTGATATCATCACAGCTATGCAGGGTAATTTTATTGATTGATGTTCTTCAGGTATGCATAGAAATTGGACATTTGTTACTTACAACCATTACAGCACACTGGAGTTAATCTTGTATTCCATAACATAATGCTACCTTAACAATGAAACTACACATAGGACAAATGTTGTGATGAATAATTTAGAAATACACATCTTTCTTCAACTGTGTTGACATACACAGTAATACAAAATTTAAAGTTAGCAAAATGTAGTTTTTGTAAAACTCTCAAACCTCAAACAAATCTGAATGGTGACATAGGCCAGAGACCTTACATCATTCTACATTATATCTAGATACATATAATTAAAAGATCATAATAACTGCATCTATTTCAACAACAACAATAACAACAACAACAACTATTATTATTATTATTATTATTATTATTATTATTATTATTATTATTATTATTATTCACTCAAAATTTAAAGAAAATGGCTTAAATTTGGGAGAGCATCTATTACACGAGACCAGTCCCCAGTTGCATAAAACATCTAAAAAAAACTATTTTCCACAAAATGAGATATTTTGAATATATTTCTTGTTACATGATTTACAACAATGCAATTATCTCCAAATATTCAACAAACAGCAAGGACTTCAATACATTCATAATATGTTGAATTCTTATGATGATAGTCTAATGGTATTTCCAAAAGAATTTGCTTTGAACAGGCATTTTAAGAAAAGAGGAAAATGTATGCTAGGGGTCAAGGGTGCTGCATCAGCTGCCTTGCATTGACCAGTGCAATGCCCTGGTAGGGGGCCAGGGGGCAGCTCTCCCCAAAACCTCCTGTAATTTGTTGATTTAATTTCCCTAAAACATTAAGAAACAAACAAACCTCAGCATTTGCTATCCTATTACACCTTAGAATAATATATGAGAATTGACTGTTGCTCTTGCAGTATCATAGGAATTGGCAGTCGCAACTTTTCCAATGAAACATGTTTCATTGATTTGATGTAATCTTTAAGAACGACTGAGTCATGATTGCTTAATTTTTTTTGCTTTGTACTCAAACTAATAATGCCTGTCTCAGTAAGTCCAGCTTGACAAAAGTGTTGCCTAGTTTAAGTGATAATGGTTCATCTAAACCAGTCTTTAATACTACAAAACATTAAACCATTTAAAAGAAAATTTATTCTTCACAACTTTGTCAATTTCATTCACTCTAGATTCCTTGTTTTTCCTTTAAATACTTATTTTTCAAAGTGTTTTATACATCATGAAAATTCCTTCCATCACCATCATTTTGGTTTCTTTTTTCTCTCACAAAGACGAATACAAAATGCTTGGTGACTGGTTGATTACTGCAATCAGAGAGTATAGTCTTTTTTAACCACACAATAAGCTCTCTAAACTACTAGCAAATGATTATGTTGTTGTCATCTTTCTGGAATGATGGCCTACCCATCCCCTGTAAAAATTTCTCCTCAAATTTTTGATGATTTCAAAATTGACCCTGGGTATGAATAAATCCCCAGAAATCTTTGAATCCAGAGAATTGAAAGACCTAAAAAAAAATCTTTGTGATTGTGTTTATTTGAGGAATCCCTCAACTCTTTAAAAATTAAAATAGTATGCAGTCCTACAGTTTTCAAAACTCTTCAAATTATTTTCAATCTTCTCTGCTATATCTACTACTTACACATGTTACAACAGTCCCAAAGGAAGATTATGTAAATTCTCAATTTCTAGAGAAATTTGTCAAATGTTAATGAAACCAGAGCCTGATTCTCAACACACACATCTATTTTGAACAATTTCTTGTGACCTATACAGACAGATAGATATAATTTTGTTGGCAGAAGGAGTGTTCTCTCAAGACCAGTTGATGTTAACAAATTACTAAGAACAAAACAAGATTGCAAAACACTCCAATTAAATTATTTTAGTTTTCTGCATTGGGAATGCAAGTATTTTTCTCTGGGTACTGAGAAGTACAAGCATCACTGGCAGAACACGAGTGTTACATTTATGTTGTCTGGATGTTAAAAAGTACATGTGTACTAGCAGAACACAAAACAAAAGTGTAAAATGTTTTCTGAGTGTTGAGAATACATACGTGAATGAAAGAACACAAGTGTAACATGTTTTCTGAGTGTTGTGAATACAAACGTGACTAGAAGAACATTAGTGTAACATGTTTTCTGAGTGTTGAGAATACAAGCGTGACTAGAAGAACATTAGTGTAACATGTTTTCTGAGTGTTTAGAATACAAGTGTGACTAGAAAAACATTAGTGTAACATGTTTTCTGAGTGTTGAGAATACAAGCGTGACTAGAAGAACATTAGTGTAACATGTTTTCTGAGTGTTGAGAATACAATCATGACTTGAAGAACATTAGTGCTACATTTACATTTTACTTCATACCTTTGCAGCCTCCTCATGCGTGATTCTGTCAAATGAAATGTCATTGACCTCTAGCAAAAGATCTCCAACTCGGAGTCCATAAATTTCTGCTAGCCCTCCTTTGTCCACCAGTGAAATATATATTCCCACTCCGAACTCCGCACCTCCACGAATACTGAAACCGTACCCTGCATCTGGATCTTTCGGGTGTTTGATCTGAATTCTTCTAACCTCATTACTTTTAGGTCTGAATGTTGATTTTACAGATTTTAATGACTTTGCTGATTTCATCGACTTCTGTGACTTTACTGAAACTGACTTATTGAGAGTTTGAAGGCTTTTATTGTCTACAAGAGCTGCACTTCGTTGTGATGGGACTCGATCATGGGGTGGGATCTGATCAAGACTGTCTATAAAATCTGGCATCTTTGTGACTTTTGGTCGGCCAAATTTTCTTGAGATCTTTACAGGTAATGTTGCATATTTCTTAGCACCTTTGGTTGTTAACTGATCAAATACCTCAATGTCAGACTTTGGAATGACTTTCCGAACTAAAGGTAGGATTTGCTTTTTTGCTGGGGTATTCAAAATTCCTTTCAAGGCCTTGATATACTGAACAATATCTCTGTTTACATGGTACTCATTCAGTACCTGGACAAATTCTTGTTTTTCGTTGACATCCAGGTTCATGTTAAGTGCCTCTTGAAGTCTCCTAACATTGACTGACATGGTCTTGAACCGTGACTTTTCACTTGGCTCCTGTAACAGAGACATCTTGCTGCCCTGTCTAATTGCACACCTGAGATGATCGAGTTTTTAGCTTTTGAAATTTTCTGGGATGTCAAAAGCAATGCCCTATTTCCCTCTGTAACAGAAGAAATTGAAATCATTTATAGTCACAATTATCATTAACTTAGAGTCTAATAACTAATACATGTGTAGTGTTGTCAAATGACGATGAAATTTTTGTTGAGGTGGTCAGGCTATAATTGTGAAGTGTTTCATACTTGTGCTTTGTGACTCTGTAGTTTTGGGTCTGATCCTGACATTCATAAAAGTTACAGGTTATCAATCTATGATCAGTAATCTTCCCTAAGTACTTCTCCAGTTAGCTCCAACTTTAAGAGTCAATTATTTCACCGACAGTGACTTAAAGAGTACTTAATATTAATTACACCTGAGTCAACACAGCTTGTGTAAACTGTGATAATTTCATATTATTAATTATACCAGAGTTAATACAGCTAGTATACACTGGAAGTACTTATTAATATTAATTACACCAGAGTTAATATAGCTAATGTACACTGTGGGTATTTATTATTAATTACACCAGAGCTAGTATAGATGCTAGTGTACACTAGGAGTACTTATTATTAATTACACTAGAGTTAATACAGCTAGCATACAGCTGAAGTACTTGTTATTATTAAATAAACCAGAGTTAATAATCTATTGTACACTGAAAGTACTAATTATTACTAATTACACTAGAGTTAATACTACTAGTGTGTGGTGTGGTGGTGTTTATAATGTTTAACGTAGCTTTTAATGCTGAGCATCAAGTGAGGCAGCTGTTAGTACCATTTTTGTAAGTCTTTGGTATGACTCGACTGGGGAACAAGCCCACAACCTCCTGCATCCGAGGCAGATGCTCTAACCACTTAAAGCCACCAGAATACTACTAGTGTACACAGGGAGTTCTAATTATTATTAATTATATCAAAGTTAATACAGCTAGTGTACACTGGGAGTAAAAAAAATAATTAACATCTAGTAACAAGAAAAACCATTCACAAGTTTTGATCAAAAAAATAAATAAATAAATATAAAGAATAAGGAATATAAAGCAATGAAAATTGTAATGTTTTATAATATGGTTCTTTTTATGTCCAATTCTCCATCAGATGACTGATGTAAAATATATAAGCATCACGTAACTTTTCTTGAAACAAAGATGAAAAAAAAAATCAGGATCACAGAGTCATGAGCACAGCTTGTAATGAACCCTGAAATAGCTTCATGTACAAGTTTTTAGTACCTTTTCAAATGGACTGCCAGTTTCTCACTTTTAGCCATGGTCACCTGAAGAAGCATGTCACTTTCTGAAGAGAAAAATATACTTGTCATATATAGGAAAGAAAACATTGGAGCCAATAACTGCTATAACAGTAATGAAAAATAATTCATGGAAATATTCAAAGAATATTTAGTAAAATTAAAAATAATGTACAATATTGGATGATTGGATGACAATTTAATCAGAGAAACAGAAAAAAACTACAGCCATTCAAAAACTATTACTGAGCAAAATTAAAAAAACTGACCCTTTATCTGTGACATTAACTGTTGACCTTATTTGCCTTTTAATCTATATGGATGTTCCTTGACAACCTGGTACAGTAATCAGAAAATGCACAGGTACATGATGATTGAATAGTCAATTCATTGCAAATGAACTGTAGAAATTGTTTCACTTTACTTTTCTACATATACTGTAATCATCTAAAATTAATTATAGGAATTGTTTCCCTTTATTGTTCTATGTACACTACTAATTTGAAATGAATTATAGTAATTGTTTCCATTTATTGTTCTTTGTACAATGTACTCATTTGAAATGAATTCCATGAATTGTTTCTTTTTACTTTCTACATACAATGTACTATTTTGAGAGAAACTGTAGGAATTGTTTCACTTTTCTATATACAATGTACTCATTTGAAATGAATTCAGGAATTTTTCCCATTATTGTTCTATGTACAACATACTCATTTTAAATAAATTTTAAGAACTGTTTCCCTTTACTGTTTTTTTTTCCAACCGCTCCAGTGGCCTAGTGGTTAGAGCGTCCATCTCACATGCAGGAAGTCATGGGCTCGATCCCCAGTCGAGTCATACCAAAGACTTACAAAAATGGTACTAACAGCTACCTTGCTTGGCACTCAGCATTAAGAGGTTAGTGTTAGGACTGGTTGGCCTGGTGTCAGGATAATGTGACTGGGTGGGACATCATGCTAGATGTCTGCAGCATGATGCCCCAGTGCTAGACATCACTATAAACTGCCACACTGCAGACATCATAGCTATATGACTGAAAAATTGTTAAAGCTACGTTAAAAATCATATCACATCACATCATCTTTACTGTTCAATGTACATTGTATTAATTGTAGGAATTGTTTCCCTTTACTATTTTATGGAAAATGAAATGAACTGTAGGAGTATATTCCCTTATTTTTCTATGCAAAGTTAATGAATTGTAAGAATTGTTTCCCTTTACTGTTCTATGTAAAATGAAATGAATTGGAGGAATTGTTTCCCTTTACTTTGTTGTTTTGTCTAAGTACACTGTGTTAAGTTAAAAAAGTAAATTCAAAGCATCTAGCATGCTGCAAGCACATTATCACACTTAGTCATCCAGTACTAACCAAGAAAGGCATTCATACAAAAAAAAATAAAACCAATCCAATTAATATCAGCTAATTAAACAGTTAATGCAAAGTTAATGAACTGTAATTGTTTCCCTTTACTGTTCGATGAAAAATTAAATGAATTGTAGGAATTGTTTCCCTTTACTGTTCTATGTAAAATTAAATGAATTGTAGGAATTGTACTAACCAAGTAAGGCATTCATACCAAAAGAATGTCTAAAAGTTAGTATGAAATTTCAATCTAAATATCAATATAACTTAACATGTACACATCATGTGATGCTTTAAATTTACTTTTGCCAAGCACAATGTACAAAGAATTTCAAAGGGAAGACAATTAAGTTTAAATAATCTTACTATGCTGTTCCCAAATGTGTTGATATTAGTTGGCAAGACAAACACAAACAACAATATGAAAATCACCATTACAAATATGTTACAATAGAAAAAAATTGTTTTCTGTGTCAATGAGGATTTGTCAAATAGCTGTATGTAGTGCAATACATGGAAAGAAAGAAAGAAATAAAGAAAACAAGAAGGAAAGAAAGAAATATTTCAAGTTCCATGTTTCCATCAGTATAATATGTTTCTACATTCAAAGCATACTTTCATGTTCTCTATTAAAGAAACCAGCATAGAAAGTAATAATTTCTAAGCTGAGAAAAAATGAAGATTGCAGCATTGGTGGAATAATGACTACTAAAAACTGTCACCTTGTTTCCATTAGGTTTTGCTTCAAGACTCACTAAAATCAATCCAATTAATATCAGCTAATGAAAGAGTTAATTAATATTAACTGTGGTATCATGAATCTTTGCTAGAGATTTCTAGACCAAAATCTGGATCATTCTTCCCACAATCCCGTTCAATAAGTAATTTTGCTTCTGTGGCTCATGTACCAGATTTGCAAACCAAAGGTAGCAAGTTTGAATCTCGCCCAGCTAAATCCAAGTCAGCTGTAGTGGCATGTCTCTAGGCAAGATACCAACTTTCAATGATGTGGCACAATATACCTTGCAAGTGTTAATGTTTGTTAAACATGATTTCAGCCTTCAAAATTGCATGTTTTTAAGTTTTATTTAATTGTCAATGTAGGCAAGCAATACAGTTCATTTTCACAGTGTGATTTTGGTCTGCAGTTATCTTGCTTAGTTATTAACACTGATTGGTTTAGGCAGAGATGGAAAAATGTCTGTGGATAAATTAAATATTTTCAGTAGTATAACCAGCAATCTACTCTAAGAAAAATTAAAACTGCATACAACTTCTTCAATAAATCACAAGACCTGGGAACAAATCATTTACTTTATTGGAGGATAATAATGAATAGGATACAAAAAACCAATCTGGTATTCAATGAGTAGGTGGGAACAACATGAGCTTAATGTTTGATTGAGTTTATATATGCAGATTATATTTTTTTTTAAAATTTCATTTTTATTTTATTTAGCCTAACATTATACTTTGTACTTTCTGTCAAAATGTATATACACATTCTATATACACATCCATAAGCTCCAGTCAACTTTCATTCCATAATGAATTGTACCCCAAAGTCAATCTACAACAGTATTTAAGACAATTACAGTATACCTTAAAATGATCAATTTTCTTTGTAACTTACAAACTTCATACCATACAATGTTCCATCATTATATATATATATATATATATATATATATATATATATATATATATATATATATATATATATATGTGTGTGTGTGTGTGTGTGTGTGTGTGTGTGTGTGTGTGTGTGTGTGTGTGCAATGTTAATTCTTTAATCCCTAAAAGCTCATCATGTCCATGGCCAGTCAACATACACTGTTCATTCAGTAAAAACGTGTGCAATGTTAGATCTTGAATACACATTTAAGCTCAACTGGTCCATGGACTGTAGAACTTATCAGGACACTTTAGTTCACAGTGCATTATTGTGAAATGTTTGACACACAATAAACAAAAGGATATGAAATCCTTACTCAATATTCTGGGCATTTCTTATCAGGGTCGAATTGAGGGTAGGGGTCTAAGGTTTCTGCAACCACCACCCACGGATAAAAGGAAAAACAAAAGGAAAAAATTACACTCACGCGCGCGCGCGTTCTGTCACTGGTCACTTGAAATTTGACCATCGTTTTATTTTTACGCAAAATTATTCGGAATCATACACACTAAGTAAAGAGACGCATAGACTTTTGATTTGGTGCCCTTTCGAGGAAAGTCAAGGCCCTTTTGAAATTTTGGAAAATCCTTACACCCAACACTTCATCTGATTTCGGCCATACTTATGATTCAGAGAATTTATCACTCGTTTCACCTCAAAGGTACCCCTCCTCCAATAAAGTAAAATATATGTACAGATTGAGCAGTCCAAGTCCAATATGATGTTTACACTTAAACCAGTAAGTTGGTCTTCGCTTTTTTTTTCTTCTGACATTACTGATACCAGTAATAAAGTCAGGAGAAAACAAGCGGAGACCTACTTGCTATTCTAGTATGCACAATACAAGCGACTCTCGGAACCAAACAGTTAATTGGAGGTGGGGAAGAGGGCGACCAGAATGATTGAGAGATTGTAAACAAATTTTTCGCTAGCATGATGCGACATAAATTCGCTTGGACCTTATGCACCAGCAAAATTACACCCAAGAACTAAATTCGAACGGTCCATGCTAATCTCTTACCTTGCAATTCTTTTCATTCCAAGTGTAACTTTTTATAACAAAAAAGAAATCCACGCATTCCGTCCCAGACCTGTATTATTGTACACTCACGAAGCAGATGTTCTAATATTCTTCCTCCATTAGTGCATAAATAATAGATCATTTTCTTTTCGATTTTTGCGCACAGATCCTGCGCAATTAGTTCAAACAAGGTTAGCTTTAACAAAAAGATAATATACTTCCACTGACCTTTCCCAGTACATATAACAAGTTCGAGCTGACACAAATTACCTAGCACTCGAATAAGAATACTTTTCTAAGATTATTCGAAAAGAAAGTTATTTTTTATTTACCTGGCATAGCCTCATTTTGTAATAGAAACAAGGGTAAAATGTAAACTATGCAATGCTGAACTACAAGATTTATAAAATGATAACCAAAAAAAAAAAAAGAAGCCCTTGCGTATGAAGCAGACTGATTTGCGTCCCGTCCAAAGCAGTTGAACTACTTCCATGGTACCTGGGTATGGTAGAGGTTACTTTAATTAGTTTTTAGAAGCCACAAGCTTATTTCACACACACACACACACACACACACACACACACACACACACACACACCTGCATTGCAATATGTATATTAGGAAGCCGATAGCGAAGTATGCATTTAAGTTTAAATCATTTTTTTTAAATCCAGTCTGAATATGAGTTTCTTGTTGCAAAAACTCTTAATGCTCGATTCTGGCAAAGTATCAATCCCATCAGGTATGTCTGATATACATGACCAATTATGGAATCCTGATTCCTGCAATTAACGAATCCAAATTTAATTAAATGAAACAAGCCAAATGTCTGTTCTATTTTGATCATGAACATATTAATTCCAGGAAATGTGTTGAGACACCCCCCACCTTTAATGAATGGATAATCAAGTGTTTGCTCTCTTTATCGTCGTCTTTAGCAATACAAGAACGTTTATGGCCGGACTGAGTTTCAAGATAAACAGTGAAAATAACACCTACATGCGTTGAGATTAGATTTAGCTGATCAATTTCATGGCGTTTTCAATAAAGCATAGGGGCGGTGTCCTCACAAATACCAAAAACTTGATATACCAATACTATTGATATATCAAATTGTGATCCGCCCATGGCGCAATAATATAAAAACATTCTAGCGACCGTCTGCAGTTTATTCTAGATCAATGATGAATTTCCACAAATTAATCATTAGTGACGTATGCAAATAACGATAAAAGGTATTAATAAACCTCGTTTTCTAAATGAGCAGAAATGTGGAGTGAGAGAGAAAATGAATTTGGGATGGATTAAAACATTGAAATAGGAATTACACCGAGTAACGTACAGGAATATAGTTCGTCGTAACGATGCCTGTGCAATTTCCTTGGGATTTATCTACAGAGTTTATCAATGATACAAAGTTGCAAACCATGTTGACATTATACAGTAAATTCCGCGGTGACGTGGTAAATATTCTGTGACGTATTTAATGCTTTGTTTCTATTGATGTTCTTGAACATGTTCTAAAAATCGATTTTATTAATTAAAAATGAAAAAGTTCAAACGCAAAGTAATGTGTAAATAATCTCTCTCTCTCTCTCTCTCTCTCTCTCTCTCTCTCTCTCTCTCTCTCTCTCTCTCTCTCTCTCGATCTCTCTCTCGATCTCTCTCTCTCGATCTCTCTCGATCTCTCTCGATATCTAGAAGTACATTTTGTAGCGGATACACTCGGGGTTGTGACTAGTTCATCAATCAGTCAATACACAGCTACATGTAGAAAATCTTAACTCCGTTCAAAGGCAAGTATATGTATTTGTATGTGATATAAATAAAATAGTTGTACAGTATTTACGCTGTATCAATGATATACCACTCGTTGTATAATTTTTTCATTCAAAGGAAACTCGGCAAACCTCGTTTCCTTTTAATGAAACATTTATACATCTCGTGGTATATATATATATATATATATATATATATATATATATATATATATATATATATATATATATATATATATATATATATATATATATATATATATATATATGAGATCTAAATATAAGAGTGCCATTATGAAAGAAATTCATCTAGTTAATATAGATATCACAATAATGGAATTTGCATGTTGTAAGTCACAACATGAACTGAACATTAGTAAATCTTATGGAAAAATAAAGACCGTGTAACAAAAGGTTTTCTCCATATTCATACAACTGCAACTGTCATGTTTCTTAACCTCTTCTGCTCCATAATTCTCTCTCTTTTCTTTCTTACATCTTATAGTTTTTCTTTTTTCAGGTTACCCTCCTTTCTTCTTGTACCCATTACCTGTTTTAATAGATCAAAATCTAAACAACACGCACTTAAGCTTAGGGTGATTGGTATGCTTCTACAAGATAAAAGCAGCAGCAGCAACAACAACATCACCACCATCATCATCAACAACAACAACAACAACATAATAATAATAATAATAATAATAATAATAATAATAATAATAATAATAATAATAATAATAATAATAATAATAATTGTAAAAAGGTGTTGAAGGAGGTATAAAATAAATCCCAAGTGCTAATATATCAACTTTAAATACTGACACTATTGTAACTTTAATTGTTTTCGCCTTGAATCAGTCAGTATTATAAATCATTAAAATATAAGATATTATGACGTGAGAAATAAGTGACGGAAACGTTTCCAGGAAACAAAACTTTACGTCATTGGGAACACGTCAAATTTTTTTATTTCTTTTGGAGAAAACCATAAGCATGAGACTAGCGCGCTTTAGGCGCCTATTCCGAGAAAAGTCCAAAAGACTTACTTACGAAATTGACCATTTAGGAGATCAGTAAGTATATCTATCTATCTATCTATCTATCTATCTATCTATCTATCTATCTATCTATCTATCTATCTATCTATCTATCTATCTATCTATCTATCTATCTATCTATCTGACCGTCCGTCCGTCCGACTATCCTTATATGAATATCCGACTAGTACGATATTGTTGAAATTAATGAACATCAGTGGAAAGTGGGTAAGTGAATTGTGCAGCAGAACCTTAAAGCCTGTAAATGTAATGATATTTATAAATCAGGAGTTGAGAATTTTTCACCGGCAGCAAAAATTGTAAAGGGGAAAGCTTGTATTGCTTCCTTTAAGATGCATTTGTTTGATTGGCAAATAAACCAGGAGATGCAAACAAATCCTCTTTGAAATCTGATAAGGGTTGGTACGATAGTTTGGAAACACTCTTTACATTTAAAATAGAAGGAAAAACAAATGCAATACAAATGCTTCATACATGGATAAAAGTTATTTTTTTTAAATTGAAGGGTCTTTTTTGTTTTGCTTCAAGGTTTCAAATTTTTGCTGAGGTTATAGACATAGCAGTTATAAAATTATGTCCACGTGATATCATTTATTACAAATTTGATCAAGTATGTTCTGAGCTTGTTTCCAAATAAAATAAAGATAAAATAAAGATAAAGGTCAAATAAAAATTAATAAATATTTAAATTGAACGGTTGTCTTTGATACGCATAATGAGCTCGTATTTAGAGGTTTTTGATGTCCTCTTCTAACCTTTTTGACCGTTTAGTTAAATTTGCTATACTTTTCCTACAGTAGAACACATATTCAAGCTGTTTAAATCTTAATACTGGCTCAAAAATAATAAAATACAATAATTTTATACCAAATTTAAGACAGGAATAGCTCAGTGATATAATAAAAGGATTTCTAAATTAAAAGTTGTATAATCGAGTTTTGCTGTCTAAATATTTTGCATATATAATTGAGTTCACCTCAGTACATAATGCTGCTCGCATAAAACAAGCAGATCCAAAACGAAAAGTTAAAAACACAAGAAAGAAATGAAGCAGCCCAAGTTGACCACAAAGGCACTGGCCAAAGTGCTTGTCATTTATAAATTATCTGCACAGGGCGCGTCGCGACACAAACCTGGTTTGCCAGAACAGCGCTTGAATGGTGCTGGTCCCATGTGTCTCTTGCATAAAATCGAAGCATGAAACTAACAACAAAATATGATATGTTAGAGAACAAAGCACTATTGCAAAAAGGAAACAATTCTGCAAAGGGAAAGCCGGTGTTCCCTGTGATTAGTAAGTAGTTTTGTTTCTACAAGACAAAGGCTCCTGGTAATGAGGTGGGCATTTACACACATTTAATGATTTTGCAGTAGTAAAAGATTTTACAACTTTCCTGCAATAATATTTTATCAACTTATTCCAGGACAATGAATGTTTTCTTAATACGTGTCTAAAAAAGTCAAGATTTGAAATGCATGCAAAAACAAAACGAAACCAGAATCAGAACTAAATAGAGAATAATTGCAATAAATATAAATGAGTAAAGATTTTACGGTTTTAAGACTCAGAATTTACATGATTTCTTTTTGATTAAATTGAAAAATACCTGACAAATTATAAAGAGACCATTAATTGCTGGAGACAATATTGAATACATGGAATCTTGCGACAAAACAAGATAATGAACAGGTGATCTAAATGAAATGGATGATGGAACTAAATGCTAGTTTATATACACTTTATATACTAAATATAGCTTGGAAAATAAGAAAAAAGAACAAACTGTAACAGGATTGAATTTTAGACTGCACGGAAACTGTTATCAATTGAGAAAAGGAAGCTCTTCTGCTTGTTTTCTGGAGGAGAGCTATTTCTTTAACAACGCCGAAGGCTAAATAATCTCAGAAAAAATCCCCATAGACTTTCCAAATACGAGTTTGTTAGATAGTCATTGGCTTAATAAATGTCCTGCACAAAGTGAACTTGGATATAATATATCCGTTAATGTATACAAAGTAGTTTGAAACAATTACACAAAGAGTAAGAGTGACATGCAACAAAAAAGATTAGCCTGTTGACTTGTTGATTGCATTTGATTTAATGGAAACTACTGTTACGTTGGTATAAGAGATTTTTCCAAACTTATATCACGAGTTAGCATACATTAGCATGCATACAAGAATATGTAATAATGCTCTAATTTGTTCCATTCACTAGAAAAGGTATTAGATCACAAAAGAATGTGTTACAGAATAGATAACTTTGTAGAAATCGTTCCTGAAAATGGAACAGTAGTTTTATTTAAAACTATCATCAACCGAAATTATGCCGTTTATTGCGAGTCTGAAATCATTCTATTTTCATTGCCTTTTAGTTCGTTCATAATCCCGTAGAGCAACGATTAGTTTTAAACACCGCGGTTTTTCCACATTGCTTAATCAAATGTAGTTTGAATTAACGTTGCATTTTCTGTTTTTTAATTTTTCTTTGATGCTTTTGGGTAAACTTACTGGACATCTCATAATTGTATTAGAACTCTAACGTTTTCATACGCAGTTTTATTAACTTCAATGTTTTGGGTGTAGTTTCCTTTCCCATCTAGTCTCGTGACCCAAACTATTCATATGACATGTACACTGTTATACTAGATCTGTCACATTCTAGAAATTGGCTGTTTATCAAAACCTTAATCTTTGTTTGTTGTTTTAGTATTACTATTCATAAATTGTACTTTTAACATCTTTGTTAATGATATATATATTTTTTTCGAACTGTTAAATAATTGATGATATCCATTCCACTTGATTAGTACGTATTTATTTTCCTTTCATTCTCTTAGCATTGAAAATCTTATCAACTCTGAGTGTATCATCCTGTCTGTCGTATAGTGATAATTCTTGTTCGTTTAACATGTCCCCAGTGTCTTCACCATTCACATCTTCCAGGTTGTGAACAACCGCATCGCATGGTATTACTTACCTGATTTTGAATACCACCTCGACAAGGTTTGGAAGGTAGCCTTTTGAAATTATTGTCCGGAATTTTGAAATAGTGACAGTTGAACCAATGTTGATATTACTATTCAGTATGTATCAGTTGTCAAATAACTCGATTTATTCATCCACACTTTTGATTTGTTTCGCACCAAAGATTTTGAATTAGCTTTGGTAAAAAATTACGTTGCCCAATAAATATTTCGTTTTTTTCTTGCAAAACTATTTTAATTGATAAAACTGTCTCTTGGTAGGCTATTATGCATGAATATGTCAGTAAAATTGTCATGTTTGTCATCTCAATTTCTTTAGACTTTTTTGAAAAGACCTCTATCAAACGAGAAGATGTATTTGTATCTATCATTGGATGTTTGATATGTGACTATCAACAATGTCTGCCTGCCGTTGTCATCCATGTCAGCAGCATAGACTCATCTAAAGGAGAACTGTTTTCTCGCTTGTTTGTGCAACACATATGTAGATTACTTTGTTAACTATTCTTTCAGCCTATGATAGTTTATTTTGTCTATTTCAATTGTTCCCACTTGTGACTGAACTTTGAGCATGTCAGTTTACGTTGCGTTAAATAATGTTCATTGTCAATAATATAAAATGGTATATAGATATCTAGGGAGCATTTTACACAGTTTGTATTTGGTTTGTTCAATAATCCAATAGAACACCTATCTACAAATGGTACTTCTTTTTTAATACCAGTTCCGTACATATGAATGAATCTAGGCAAAGTTTGCCATTCCAGTTGTTGATTCAGAAACAGCTATTTCTTAAATTGAGCCATTTGTGCTGTCTTGAATCTCGCTTTGCTTTGAACAAATTCTGCTATCTCTGTTTTTATATTAATGGTTTTCTTTAACATAGTAAAACTGGTGAGACATTCGAGGCATTCGAGTTTGCCTTAGCTTTAGCAATTTGCAGAATAATATAGGTATTAGTCCCCTGTACTGGAGATTTATATTACCTTGCTCATTTGGTTGATATTATTTATCTCAGATTTTTTCGTTACTGAATGTCATTTATAGATCATCATCTTTTCTGAACATGTTTTAAACTAACACTGCAAATGTTTTTTTTTTTTTATCAATGGTTTGTATCACTAATAACTTCAACTACAATTGCATCCTATCCATGATTGTAAAGAAGCAAATGTTGTTGCTTGACACCGATATAGTTATGTTGTACTACCTGAACAGTTATGCCACCTCGCCAAAAAATGTCGAGTTTATGACAGTGTAAATTAGCTGCATAATTTCTTTTGTGCAAATAATTTTATTTTATTTTACTTTTTATTTTTGTTATTTTTATTTTTTACTTTCTTTATCACCCTTATAGCATTTTATTAACCCCAATTAAGGTAGCTAGTGACGATTTCATAGTATGTATATGTTTCACAAGTTAGTTGAGAGTTCTGGTTCACATTTCTGAAGATCTAGTACTGAGAAGAATGTGCCAGCTATGTATGCGTGTGGGGTGTTTTTGTTTAAAGGATGCGGGTTCATGGGGTCTTTTTGTTTGGTTTTGCAGCAGTTTATACCAGTACGTATATATACCAGTACGTGTTGTATATATATATATATATATATATATATATATATATATATATATATATATATATATATATATATATATATATATATATATATATATATATATATATATATATATGAATAATTATTCGAACTCGAGCAAACTATTGACGTTAATTAGTATTTCATAAAGTACTTGTGGTTCTAATGCATATTTTACCAACACAGAGGAGTCAGAAGGATTTTATATTTGAGTAAACTTCTTTAAAATTGGATAGACTTTTCTAAAATGACTGAGGTGTTCATCAATCCGGATCCTTGTGGCTCCGACGCCTGTGTTATAATTTGCCATTACGCACGATTTACTCGAAATTTAAAATGTTTTGTAAAGCTTATGATTGATATATGCCACTGAACACAAGTACTAAAATTGCCAATGGCTGAAACATGCCATTACACGAGGTAAATCGAATTCTAAAATGACTCAGAAAATATAATACTGAGATATGCTATAAATAGTCGTTTGCTCTAAATTAAAAAAAACCCGAATATCCATAGGCAGAGAGATGCAATTATGTATGGGTTACTTGAAGCCTACAAGGACATGAGTTGCTTGAATGAGCTAAATGACCGACAAATTAAATATACGATTATACACGATAGATAAAATCCAAAATGACTTCAAAGTCCACATGCTAAGTAATAGACTTTAGACTTATGGGAGATATCATCAGGTCAGTTCGACTGGCAACATAGGAAAGAAAAACACTTTTCAGATTATTGATGATCATTTATGAACATTTATAAAAAAAAATAATTAACCTAGAATAAAAAAAAATAAATACAGACCCCCCACCCCAAAACAAACAAATACCCCCCCCCAAAAAAAACCAAAGTGACCAAAAAAACAAGCCCAACGAAACAAATACACAATGCTGCTTTGTTTTGAAATAAAGTCAAACTTCATGAAGTTAAAAAAGCAAAACAAATCAAAAGAAAAAAAAAGTCTTTATAAAATTTGTCATTTTCAAGATCCATCAACTTTCGTAGAGATTGCAATTACCAAAGTCCTCTAATGTATTAAACGCATTTTTTAAAAATATTTTGGTCAGACACTATTCTAATTTAAGATATCCTATAAGCGGTGGTATGTTCTCTTAGTAAGGGAATTTATACAGAATTTTAGTTTTATTTTTAAACTATTTATTATTAAAATGAATTTTAAGCTTTACAAGGAAAATTTCATACGAGTTGAATTGGAGATTACAGAGTAAAGATACTTCAATTTCTCACATACTATACAACGAAAACGACAAAGTTGTCTCGAAATAGACGAATCAAGATGCCTTAGAAAACAAAAGCTTATCATCCCTGGTGTGATTAGATATTGTTTCGAAACACCAATATGGATGATGTTTGGTTAACCGTAAAATAAAATTTCGTATGAACAGCAGTTTTAGCACACAAGGCAAGAAGTTAGTATCGTAAGTTTTACAACTTATACAAATAGTACAAAACTGAATGATAGCTGCTGGGCATTGGAGAGACTTGGCGATATGTCAATTTAGGGTCACGGTCTTTAAATCCTAAAATTTGACCTAGACACAAAGTATATTAAATAAAGTATGTTAAATATAGTAATTGTTAGTTGATTCTTTTTTTGACCTTGACACAAAGTATATTAAATTTTTTAATGGTTGGTTGACCGCTATTTGATCTTGACACAAAGTATATTAAATATTGTAACGATTGGTTGATTGGTTCTTAACGACTCCTTAGGACATTACTGACTATATATTAATGCGATGAATTGGGAAATACAGTGACTTTATGGAACTTTCCATTTAAGAAGATACTAAGTTTGTCAACAAAATGCAATCTGCTACTACAATTATAATAAAGAACAGGTTTACATAATTTTTCTGACCCAGACTAAGATAATTATCTGAATATTAATATTAGCTATGCATTATTTGCTTACAACACACACACACACACACACACACACACACACACACACACACACACACACACACACACATATATATATATATATATATATATATATATATATATATATATATATATATATATATATATATATATATATATATATATATAGGATGGCCTACACAGTGTTAACAAACTTAGCCTTGAAGGCTTTAACAATAATAGGGGGGAACATAGTAGTCTAGTGGTCTAAAGCGCTCTCCGTTACGACTCACTGCCATTTCACCTCTGTCTGCGTGGGTTCGAGACTAAGATTCGGCAAATGTGGATATGTGAGAAAGCTAGCCAGTAGCTTCTCGTGGATCGGTGGTTTTTCGCGGATTTCCCGGTTTCTTCCTCCACCTTTAATACTGGACGCCTATCGTGTGCTGAAAAATGGCGTTAAGCCCCAGAACAACAACAACAATATTTAGTGAGGAAGATAATGTCATCTTTAATTTCTCATTTCTGCAACAAATTTATTTAAAGTCCCCATAAATCTACAGTGAACCCTTGTCTTTTCCTTAAATTCGCAAAACAGTACAGTACGTCCTTGTCTTTTCCTTGAAATCCTGAATAAATTACAGCTCACCCTTGTCTTTTCCTTAAAATCTTGAATTAATTACATCACACCCTTGTCTTTTCCTTAAAATCCTGAGTAAATTACAGCTCACCCTTGTCTTTTCCTTAAAATCCTAAATAAATTACAGCTCAATCTTGTCTTTTCCTTAAATTCCCAAATAAACTACAGTTTACCTTTGTCTTTTCCATAATGGTCCAAATAAACTATAGCACACACTTTTATCTTTTTCTTACAGGTCGATATAAACTCCAATACAGTCCCTTGTCTGTTTTTTAAAGGTCCAAGTAAACTCCAATACAGTCCCTTGTCTGTTTTTTAAAGGTCCAAGTAAACTCCAATACAGTCCCTTGTCTGTTTTTTAAAGGTCCAAGTAAACTCCAATACAGTCCCTTGTCTGTTTTTTAAAGGTCCAAGTAAACTCCAATACAATTCCTTGTCTGTTTCTTAAAGGTCCAAATAATCGTTAACACAATCGCTTGTTTTTTCTGGTTAAACTGATTTTTTTTCGGCACAGTACGCAAGATGCATCTTGAGTAAAGGGCCTTGCTGAAGGACACACATTACGTTAGTCCATGCTGGCTAATTCAATGGTAGGATTGGATTCCTCGCCCTTTCAGTCGCTTAAACATGCTAAAACCCGAGCCACCGCTTTACGATGAACTGAAAATTTACAAAATAAAAGCGGTCAGACGATATTTGATGAACTAAGACCGAAGTTTAAATCCCGCCGTATATTCCCCCCCCTCCCCGATCACTGTTAAAGCCTTAACACTGTGTAGGCCTTCGGGCGTTAACAACGTATACTTTTATACAGTACAGTATACGTTTAATGCCCACCCGATCCCTATAGCTCATGTTGACTTAAATAAGTGAGGAAAGATTCCTTACTGCCACCTTATAAAACGAAAAGCAAAAACGAAATCTAATTTAATATGTATGTGTATTATAGAACGACTGAAGAGTATGTCAATTGACAAGTAACGGTAGGTACACCATTTATAAAGTTTATTTTCTTAGCATTCAATATTTGCTAGGCGATGTGCGAATCGTAAGTGAAAGAGAAACCGTCTTCGATAGCATTCACGTCGTTTACACGACGGTTGTCATTGTTGTTCTGGTGATACCTTCTTAAAAGGAAACATTAATCTGCTTGAGAAAGTCATTAATTCTCCAATCATTCAATACACGGCTTTGTCCACGTAATGGTTGCACCTCCAAGCACAAAGAGACTTTGTAAGGACTAACTTTTTCCATTACGCATCACGGACTATGTGGTTGCCGATGGATAACTACTTGTGTTGATGACTGTTAAGTTTACTTCTGTTCAAACCGTACCGGTATTTATGGAGTTCATCATCCAAAATGCGACGGACAACGCCGATAGTATTCACGTACAACCAGAGGTAGGATTTTGTTTTACCTATAAGTATATTACGTTTCTTTTCCCGTAGCAATCATTCACCATTAAACACTCATATATGTCGTACGAGTGCTTTTGGTTTTTACTCAAAGAATATGCTAAAAGGGTTCAAATTATAGACTTGTATTGACAGGAATCTTAAATTTAAACTAAAGCTTCCTATATGTTTCAGCTCTGTCTCCTCCATTCACTTCCTCTCTTTTCACCGCTGCCAACATTCCCAACACTATCACCAGCAGTACCGTCCCAATCACTACCACCAATGATAGCACCAATGATCTAAAATACTGATTACCTTCAAAAATGTCCAGCAGCAGAAAAAATAACAGCAACAGAAACATGATCATCATCATCATCATCGTCGTCGTCGTCGTCATCATCATCATCATCATCATCATCATCATCATCATCATCATCATCATCATCATCATCACCAACATCAACATCGAAAACAACAATTACAAAGATAATTAGCCTGAAATATAAATGATGAAATGCTACATGTACGTGTACTTAGTATTATATTGCTGAAAATATTTAATTCTTCAGGTGTTAATGTTTCATGACGTATATAATTGGTAAGTTTAAATTTCTTTGATCCGAATGACAAAATCTAACTGTTATATATATATATGTATATATATATATATATATATATATATATATATATATATATATATATATAGAGAGAGAGAGAGAGAGAGAGAGAGAGAGAGAGAGAGAGAGAGAGAGAGAGAGAGAGAGAGAGAGAGAGAGAGAGAGAGAGAGAGAGAGAGAGAGAGGGAAGGGGCAATCACATCTGTTAGATGTACTAGTCCAACAAAAACACTTATAATAAAATTCTAAGAGTTAACACTTCGGTACAAAAGAAAAAAGCCCTGTACCTCTTTTCATTAAAAATTGTATTATCGTACATTTTATCCGACCTGGAGTTTTCAGAAGGCAACCTAACACCAGGTGTATTGTAAATCGACGTATAATAGCGTATTAATCATATACCTGGTATGCTGTGTGATTACCTATAAAAGCGTGATTATATCATGCATTATAAACGGGTAAAACAGATTTCCTTTTATGCTTGAAAAAAGATTTGAAGTTCAGTAGAGTAGACGGTCTATAATCGCATTAATTGAAATCCATATTTTCCTTGGCACGAGAAAACTTTGAATGCACCTATACATATGATCAGAGGAAAATGTACGAATAGTAGTTACCACTATGCTCATAGTATCAACTGTTTGCAATGACTCTTTGCATCATTGGCATCATCGTCGTCATCGTCGTCATAATTATCATCGTCAGTGACGTGTGGGATATATAACATGCACGCTCTATCTTTGAAATACCACCAGACGTATATATTTTCATTTAAGCAGCATATAAATAATGAAACTTCACGATTTATTTATATCATATACAAATACACATAGAAGTATACTACAAATGA
Organism: Potamilus streckersoni; assembly: GCA_016746295.1. Taxonomy (NCBI): domain Eukaryota; kingdom Metazoa; phylum Mollusca; class Bivalvia; order Unionida; family Unionidae; genus Potamilus; species Potamilus streckersoni. Next base: position 522,608 of record JAEAOA010000080.1, read on the forward strand.
CTTAAGATCATCTACAGTAGATGTGTGTTCGACCAGAGCACCGCTCAGCCATTTCCATCAGGCATAGAAATAAACTCGGAATAGTTGTAGGAATACATATAATTTTGTTGGGATTGGTGGTTTTCCCACGGCAGAATGTATGATATATTCTAACACGTAAAGGGGCTCACGGGCGAGCGAATCAAAACTTATGTGATTCTGGCTCGATGTCCATTGTTTACCCTACTACGAAGGACCTCATGACAACATTAATTGTTCTTAAAGACATACATAATGCAATAATATTTCTCTAATCACATAATGATCACACGTCACGCACTTCTAATTTCACATTTGCATGACTTTTCTTGCTTCAAATTTGCCTGGCGCATCAATAAACATTTCCTAACCGAAAGTCATACTTTACGTCATTAATCACAAAACCCGATTCAAACATGCAGTACGAAGAATTATTCCTATCTCAAATTATCAAATACTTACACATTCAAATATTCAGAAAATTCCTATAGTAAGAAATTAGGGAAAGTCCAGAGGGTCATTTTACCAAATTAATCAATGCTGCCATATAGTCTAGTGAATAATGTTATCTTATTACGTCTGATCTTAGAGTTTACCTAATTACTCGATTTGACAAATATCTTCCCATCTCCGAATCCCAGAATCAGACAAAAAATCAGCAATATCTAACAGGGTAATAAACGGAGATATAAATAAAAATATACCACGTACCTTACGTTTATTGCAATTTATTTAGAAAGATAAGGAAGTTAATGTTTTTATTGTAACTTTTTCTTTCCGCTACCAAATTGTGCCATATAAACAAAAGTTCCAGATATAGTTCTTAACGGCTGTAAAATGTCCAACGTTTCCTTCGAGACTAACGGTAAAGACGGAAAATGCCAATAGCTCAATTGGCTGTATTGACGGAAGGAGTTAACTCTTCACGTTCCGAGTGTCGTCCCTATAGCCGTACTTCTACAGCTGTAACTCTTCCTATTCCGAGTGTCGTCACTATAGCCGGTAGTTCTGCAGCTGTGACTCTTCCCATTCTGAGTGTCATCACTATAGCCGGTAGTTCTGCAGCTGTAACTCTTCATATTCCGAGTGTCGTCACTATAGCCGGAAGTTCTGTAGCTGTAATTTTTCACATTCCAAGTCTCGTCACTATAGCCGGTAGTTCTGCAGCTGTAACTCTTCACATTCCGAGTGTCGTCACTATAGACGGTAGTTCTGCAGCTGTAACTCTTCATATTCCGAGTGTCGTCACTATAGCCGGAAGTTCTGTAGCTGTAATTTTTCACATTCCAAGTCTCGTCACTATAGCCGGTAGTTCTGCAGCTGTAACTCTTCACATTCCGAGTGTCGTCACTATAGACGGTAGTTCTGCAGCTGTAACTCTTCATATTCCGAGTGTCGTCACTATAGCCGGAAGTTCTGCAGCTGTAATTTTTCACATTCCAAGTCTCGTCACTATAGCCGGTAGATCTGCAGCTGTAACTCTTCACATTCCGAGTGTCGTCACTATAGCCGGAAGTTCTGCAGCTGTAATTTTTCACATTCCAAGTCTCGTCACTATAGCCGGTAGATCTGCAGCTGTAACTCTTCACATTCCGAGTGTCGTCACTATAGACGGTAGTTCTGCAGCTGTAACTCTTCACATTCCGAGTGTCGTCACTATAGACGGTAGTTCTGCAGCTGTAACTCTTCACATTCCGAGTGTCGTCACTATAGACGGTAGTTCTGCAGCTGATCGCTAATAGAGTTTATTCATAATCTTGAGAGGTATTAATAGTTTGTTTCTTTTTACGAGCTTCGTTTTTTATAAATTCATATTTGTTTGCTTTAAAAAAAAACACAACCAAAATAAATTTATAAAGTTAAAGAAAACGTGTAGATTCAAGCTTGAAAAATTTGGTCTTTGTAAACAAAGTAGAAATCAACCAACATGCAGAGGTGTAGCAAGGACATCTGGCGATAATATGGCGCTCACGACAAGAACTAAAATTGTGCCCTGACTAAGATTTGAAAGTATTAAAAAAAACTTTGTTCTTCTCACCGATTTTGCGCTTCTTTCAATTGAATATATTGAATATATATATTGCTCACCGATTTAGCCCCCCCCTTTTTTTTTTCTCAAGTGGCACCCGCGGCATCTCGCTACAAATTCGCTACGCCTCTGCTAACATATCAGGGCTATCCCATCCTGGACAATGAGAACGCATTGGAATGAATTGGAAAAGGTCGTACGAAATGATGAACAATCATAAAATAATTCAAACATCTCTCTCTCTCTCTCTCTCTCTCTCTCTCTCTCTCTCTCTCTCTCTCTCTCTCTCTCTCTCTCTCTCTGTTTTCCTGTCAAGCCTAGAGCAAGAGAGGAGTGGGGGTAGAGGAAAACACTTCGTCGTTTACAAATTGAGAAATTATGATCAATTTTTACACTTCGAGGATGTAAAAGAAAACCAAATCAAACCAAATGAATTTAGAATACGAACCTCTCGTTTTTACTTGGTGTAGGTTAAAGTTTTTCATTCAGCTGAAATTATCTATTTCCATCACTCTGTAGATTCGGCGTAGTTTGTTCCTTGTGTGTGTGTGAGAGAGAGAGAGAGAGAGAGAGAGAGAGAGAGAGAGAGAGAGAGAGAGAGAGAGAGAGAGAGAGAGAGAGAGAGAGAGAGAGAGAGAGAGAGAGAGAGAGAGAGAGAGAGAGAGAGAGAGAGAGAGATTGTGGGTGTGTTAAAGAAATGAACACCAATACTATTTTGTCTGTAATACCTCAGTATTGACACTCATTTTAATTCTACAAGTAACAATATGGGGCCCTGTATGACCGAATGGTCTAAAACGCTCTTCGTGGCGGATGACTGTCATCTCACCTCTGTCTGCGTCGGTTTTAATCTCAGATTCGACCAATGTGGGTATGTGAGTAAGCTTGCCAGTAGCTTCTTGTGGACCGGTGGTTCTTTCTGGGGTTTTCCCTGGTTCTTCCTTAACCATTAATACTTGTCGCCATGTATAGCCTATCGTGTGCTGAAAATGGCGTTAACCCCTAGAACAACAACGATAAGAACACATAAAATTATATAGTGACACTTTCTCAAATTCAATTATGAGCGTTATTGGCAATGGTAATCGTATCATCTGTATACATGTATGAATGTATCATTTGCTTTGGCGACGCGTTTCATCACGCCCAGGCGGTTGACGGGATTCAGTATCTGTATGAATGTATCATTTGCATTGGTGACGAGTAGAAATTACCTGTGTGACTGTAAAATTTGAATATTCTATAAGTTTCATTAGCTTTATCAATGTATCACATGCATAGATGACAAGTTTTATTACTGTGCCCTCTGCATAGGAGAGAGTTTCATTATTAGATTGAATGTATCATGTGCCAAGTTGAAGAGTTTCATTCGTTTTTTACGATTGTTTCATCTAAATAGACAATGAGTTTCCTTAGCCACGTGAATGTTCGCATTTAAATAAATGTAAAAAGTAATTTGTACCCTTTGCAAGCTGTGCACACCCACAGACACACAGACGGAGACATACACACACATGCGCACAGAGGGACACACACACACACACACACACACACACACATATATATATATATATATATATATATATATATATATATATATATATATATATATATATATATATATATATATATATATATATATATATATAAAATAATAATAATAATAATAATAATAATAATAATAATAATAATAATAATAATAATAATAATAATAATAATAATAATAATAATAATTTCGCTTGCCTAGTACACGTGCACTTCGAGTGCCTTGAATGGACATTTTGTATCCTTGGGAGGGGAGTGATTTGGGCGCACGTGCACAAGTGTCAGTTGATAAGTACCGTTACTCGCGGCATGCGTCCTATTAAATGAATTGTAACTCTGTAACATGTGTGTCCATATATTCGGCATGTTCTCAGTACAGGACAATGATGGGTATACATATTGGCCCACTGTTATAGGAATAGTTTTATTTGATATTTGTCTTTTGATTCATGTATGAGTTTGATATGAACTCAACACAAATATATTTAAATGCCAGTAAAATTTGTTTATATACATATATTATTGAATATTTATTTTAGCTTATGCACAACTATTCCTCTGTTGTAAACGATGAAGGAATAACCGCCTTGCTATTTTCGTTGGATTCTCCTTTGTACATTTGTTAAAAGGTGATCTCACCCTTTGGGTTCATTGGGCAGGAGTCGAGCTAATCTTTGGATAATACAATATACATGTATCTTGCAGTGCTTGAATAAATATATTCAATTAATTACATATCGTGCTCCTGCACACGCTGTTGTGTTACACTGGTATAATAACGCCATAACTGGTCTTACATTGAATGTGGACATTGATCATGCACGTTAAGATTGTACTTATACATTCATATGTACTCGTATATGTATTCATAAACATTTCGACTAGATTTTGGGTACGGTAGAATTCTGTGGGACGACTGTTAAGTGTGACAGTTTGACAGGTGTGTACCAATTAAACATGGACTATTGAAAGGAATTTTTCAAGGTGAACATGCAGTGCGAAGCGTTATATTTGGATTAGTTTAACACTTGGATTTTCTTGAGAGGAATTCTTAATTCATTAGAGAAGAAACGAATTGCAAAACTTGGTTTAAATTATTTTAGCGTGATCATTACAAATGGAGGACACCGGTTATGCATGATAGTATTGTGGTACGGTGATCCTTTTTTTAAGAACTATGGGATTCGCCGAGTCCCTAGGGAGGGAGCCACCGGAAAGGGGCCGATTCCACCGTCACACGACTACAAAAAGAATTCCAATCCGGGTGATTTTTCAGCAGATTAAAGAGATTGAGGCTATAGACCGTCTGAAACCCCCTAAACGTTTCAGGGTGAAACACACTGAAGACGGGGAAGGGTAAGAAATACAAAGATGAGCTTACACATTTTAGCTTTAATGCTTGGTTTCCACCACCAACCCATGCCCACTCCAGATTTTTTTCAGTCCTTTACCGAATGCTACAAGTAGCACTTTAATCTAAATGCTGATAACTGAACACAGACACACGAACATAACTGGATAACATATGTTTAATATATGCCGTACTTAGATCCATCTATCTCTTCCCCATTCATATTAGTGCATGATTGTTTCTCCGTCTGTCAATCCCACCCTCGGTCCGCTCGCCTCCCCCTCCCATCTGTATGCACCTTAAGGTTAGTAATTTCGTCGTATTTCTCACGTCCAATATTTACTGCTGTTGTAATAGGAGCGCCAGATCGTCGTTATCGATCCGGCGGTGAAGGAGTAGCAAACAATGCATCAAGTATTTAATGTCGGTGCCTATAGTATTTATTTAATTAGGCGTTCAAATGTTTAACGTATTAAATAATAGGAAATATACAAACACATCTGATCAGCTTCGTAATATCATCCGATTACGATGTCGGGGATTAGTGGACCCGGGAAGGGGTGGGTGTGGGGGTGGGGGTTAGAGCGAGAAATGAGATGAAACATATGTTCCAGGTCAATGCCTAAGTTTAATACAACTATTGTTTTCTAATAAGTGTAGCCCAAAAAAATTATCTTGAGATTTTCCGATTTGTGTTTGGTTTGTGTACTGTAATGTTATTAAGACAGATAGCAATGCGATTTAAAGTTTAGAAATCATGTAATTCAAAATTATAAAAATGATGTCATTTAAAGTTATAAAAATGATGATATTTAAAGTTATAGAAATGATCATATTTAAAATTATTGAAATGATGCCATTTAAAGTATTAGAAATGAAGCAATTTAAATGTATAGGATTGGTGTCATTCAAAGTTATAGAAATGATACAATTTAAATTGATTTTTAATGATGCAAGTGAAAGTTTTAGAAATAATGCCATTTAAAAGTTGATAAATGATGCCATTTAACGTTTAAGAAATGATGCCATTTAAAGTTTTAGAAATGATGGTCTTAAAATGTTATAAATTATGCCACTTAAAGTTTAAGAAAACATGCCATTTAATATTTTAAAAATGATGTCATTCAAAGTTTTAGAAATAATGCCATTTGAAGTTTAAGAACTGATGCCATTTAAAGTATAAGAAATGATGACATTTAAAGTTTTAGAAAGAATGCCATTTAAAGTGATAGAACTGGCCTGGAAATCTTACAGCGTTTGAGTTTGAGTCTGAGCTAGACATTTCGTTTCAATCAATTATAAATGTTGTTATGTTTGAAAGGTAATTTCTGATTGTTTGATAGCATAAAATACCAGTCATAAATGTCTCTACTTTTGAAAGGCAATTTCTGATTGTTAGATAGAGTAAACTACCAATCATAAATGTCGTTATGTTGAAAAGTAATTTGTGACTTTATGTTTGTGTAAACTACTAATCATATATGTCGTTACATTGGAAATAAAATTTCTGATTGTCACATAATGTAAACTACCAATCAGAAATATCGTTACTTTTAATGTTATTTCAGATTATTTTATAGTGTAAAATACCAATCATAAATTTCGTTACTTTTGAAAGGTAATTTCTGATGATCTGATAGTGTAAGCTCAACTTCAGACTTGAGCTTAGGATTATATTGTCCATATAAGGCAAACGTTGGTCCAATGAGAAAGTTGTATGGAATTTAAATGTTATATGTCGAGTGAAAGTTCCATTTCATATTTCGAGTTTTACAACTGTATCCGTTGAATTCCACAGGAGTGGCTGAAAGTTATGTTTTCTAAGCTGAAATTTAAATTGTACAAATGGAATTACATAGATTTGATCAATAATTTAATTTTTACATCTTGAATCAAATTGTTGCATTGAAAGTTCCATTTCGTATGTAGAGAATTTAAATTGAATCTGTTAAAGTATACAGCAATGGTTAAAAATTTCATTTCGTATGTCGAGCTTTTAGAATTTAACTTCTGAAATACCGATCGGTGGTTGTAATTCGAGAATTCCAATTTCTTTTGTTGAATCAGATTGTTTTCAGAGTTTCATTTAACATGTCGAGTTTGTAACTTTTACCTGTTGAATTACACAGCGATGGTTGAAGTTCCATTTCCTACAGACACTGTCTTATGTTTACTCATATATTTACCTTTTTATTTTTGTGATATTTATTACATATATGGTGCAAAGATGTGGCAGGGTCTATCATTTATAATCTAATTCATAATTGGGTAAACTGACAGTAAGGACAACAAACCAATCTAAATAAGGTTTCAAATGACTTTTATTATGTTTTTAATTTTTAAAAAAAAATATTTAATGCATGAAATCATTGTTATATTAAGAGACCATTATAATGAAAGGGTGCTTTTAGTCTAGTTTTTTTAGGTCAGTTTCTCTCGCATTGTTAATCCCAAAGCAATACAACTTTGTACATGCTTCTAAGTAAGTATCACAAATATCAGATAAAGTAGGTCACTATAATGTTATTTTTGTTTATCAGCTAAAGTAGGTCACTGTAATGTTATTTCTGCCTCTGAGTACTTCACTCTATAATTCTTGAGCTTATGTTAGTGGAAATGGAGACACTCAGCCACTTTTTCGTTCGAGACATCAGCGTTGTCATCTGTTAAGGTGGTTTTGTTATAATTTTTAATTTGCGTGCGTATATTTCTGAGCCTCTACATATTTTAATCATACCTGGCATAAATAATTACGATTCTAAGACAAATCATTCCATAATAGGCACACTGGCCTGGGTCACATAACATTTCAGATAAGGATTTGCATATTTTTTGTATTTATTTACTAACATTTCCTTAATTCCTTGGCGTTTATCATTATAAATCAAACACATTTCACTCTGCGACACGCTTGCTTACCCCAGCAACTTTAGAGACAAACTTCTGGATGAATTTGTTCATACTTGGAACGAGTCATAACAAAGCCCTTTGACCATAGGATCATGGTCACAATCAATCATATAAAATTTCAGCCGAGGTTTTAATTAAAGAGTTTTGTTTATTTTGTTTGTTTATATTATCTGAACAACTGTATGGGGTTTGTTCATATTTTGGGGTAAATCATTATAACTCTAGGACCATTCTGCGGCACACAATCTCGCCCCTTAGATCGTTAGGTCAGAGTCATACAGAAATTATGGTTTTTGGTTAAAGATTTTTCATTTGCTGATGTGTCCTAAACGCCTTGATGGATTTTGTTTATACAGTGGTTGAGTCACTACTAAGGTAAGACAACCGATTCAAGCTCGTTCCACACTTGACTTTGGGTCAAGGTCACACGTTTTACGTCACTGTGTTGCGTGCGGTCTCAACATGTAGCCTTCTTATATTTAGTTCAGTTTCTCAAGGATTTTATGAATAATAATTATGTCTTACTTGGTGTTGAGATATGTCTTGGCGAGTGCAACCAACAATAATAAAATATGACCTTAAAAAGGTTGTGACAAGTAAGCAAGTAGGTGAACTATTATTGTGCATGACAAAAGTGCACAGGAGTGTGCAATTAGAGGCACATCTATCTCCGTCTTATTCTAGTAACGTTCATCTCTCCTACTCGAATTCTCTGGCAAACCATTTAGAATGGCGCCACGGCAGGCTTTTCTTTGCAGTATTTTTTCCTGTGTTACTCATTTTTATGACACTTTGCCAGTTGCTTTTTCCAAACAATTTACCCTTCATTTAGTTGCAAAATGACCCTTTCATTTTTGTGAACTTAAATGTGAATTTTCATTGGAATCGATGAATTTCATAGATTTTTCGAAATTTATTTTTAAATCAACTAATTATTTATAGGCTTTCGTTATCTATGACCAATAATAATAATAATAATAATAATAATAATAATAATAATAATAATAATAATAATAATAATAATAATAATAATAATAATAATAATAATAAAAAATCCAGAGGAGGAAGGGTAGGCGGGAACAGCTCACCACTCAAAGAAATGGAAGCAAATGGAACGTTACCTAGAGCAAGTGTCTTTACAGTTAGTTAAAAAGTTATGCGCCGTAAGCGTTAAACATACAGAGCCTTCATCTTATACGTATTTCTGGATCTCCCCGTGCGATTCATGATAAAATGATATATCCTTTTGTAATATAGGTTTAGTCCCATTTTTGGAGGATAATTACCATGCCCATATTAAATCTGGGGAAACACTTTTAAGACATAGATACACACACACACACACACACACACACACACACACACACACACACACACACACGATGAAGCGATGCTTGCAACAAATATAAAGTGCTGCATGATTCATAAATCATACTTTATTTAATATTATACTTTATTATATCATTTTTTTTCTCCATTTACTTTGCATTGTCATAATCGTGCAGTATTCTACTATACTGTACACCTTGATATTGTGCGCACGTGATGATACGTGTGCGTAAAATAGTATAGTGTATTTGGAATTACTTAGTAGACAAAACATGTACACTCACGTAGTAGACTTTAGGTTTCATTTTAATAGATTTGTCTGTGAATGAACTAAAACAGCTGTTTCATCTATTTGAAAGGAGAAGTGATAAAGTGAACAATGTGGATGAGTTTAACGAATCACAAATGAATGAACGTGCAATTCACAATGTCCACAATAAATGTGAAAGACGCAGTATTGAAGATATCATTCTAATAATTTAAACAATTATTTAGGAGAAATGTTCGTAACTTTTCATTAAAGGAATGTGTGCACTGTCTGGGGTATATAAAATGGCATAGAAAAACATACTGAGCGTAAGGACTATCCCATATCAGATACGTGTTATTTTATAAGCGAAAGTACTGAATTCGTAGGAAAATGAAGGTTTTGGTAGAAAGCATCAGAACCCATCAGTCAAGATGGCGAAGAATTAGTATTTCCGATGGCTAAATGGATCGTGACACAACAGTTGCTTTGCAAATGTTCGCGATAAGTTTTTGACACGATGTTTCGGATTTAGGCTAGTGATAGACGCCATGCAGGTCATACAATAGTTGGGGAGCATGAAAGTGACCAGGCATAAACATGTCTACTTTATCTGGTAATACGAACGGCCAACATATACTTACATTTTTTTTTCATCTTGAATTCCCTCATAATTTACTTTCTTAGCTCTACAAATCCGAATTACATGAGTAATGTGAGTGCGCTAAAGCTTGCTTACACGTTTCGAAATTGTACCGTAATTTCTACTATGTTCCAAGTGAAATAAACATTCTCCTTACCGCACTCAAAATTAAACGAAGGTGATATTCCAATGCGGTTTTTTTCTTGATAATTAGAATTAAAAGAGTTCATACATTTCCCACAGTATGATTCCAAGCATTCAGCGACAGAACAGAAACACACATGAAGCCAAGTCAAGACACGTCTTTCTCTGATCAAGTCACAAACATACATTTTGTGTGTAAATGACAGTTAATAAATCCAAGTCCAGCGGTATTGAGTAGAATCGCCCCCCCCTCCAAAAACCTAACAAACAACAAAATACATTCCTTCTAGACCAACTGGAAAAGCCGTTGCAATGCGCATTCATTCACAATATGACTCTAAATTTTAATATCAAGTAGACCAAAAGCTACAATTCTTTTTGAAAGTGAACTGAGAGCACGACTAAGTTCAAATTTCCCTGGGCGAAGGTACGTGCGTATTAATATTGTTGTTGCATATTGATAAATCTGTGTTTGTGTATTTAGTTTAGAATACAGCATACATTCAATTACTTTACTTGTTGTAGTGTTTTTTTAAAAATATAATTAAGCCCTTGGTAGAATAAGAAATATGGAAATATATGAACTCATTTTGTAAGTAAGATACTTTACTCCCACAGGTCGGGTTCATATTTTCCAATACGAATGCAGTAACCTGTCAGTCATGATTTCCAAAGTACATCATAAGTTTTCTGTGTGTATGTCTGTCTGTCCATGTTAAAGTGACCTACTTCCTTGCGAGATAAATATCAGGTTCCACCGTGACAAATTAAAGTTGTTTGTTTTGGAATTACATTAAGCTTAAATAGACTCACTCGATTATTAGACTTTGCAAATATGTCTAAGCTAAAACAATATATAATTATTTATAGGTATTTACATTAAAGGCGTGTTTATGGCATAATTACCTCTTGTTTACTGGAGACCTTTAAATTTTTATATTTATTGAACTCATAAAAGATCAAATGAGGTCTGGATCAAATCAACATACTATTTACATTCCCATCATATTGCATTCCAGGCTGGAAACAAGCTGATCAGTTTTATTATGCATATTTTTATTTCATTTAAAAATGTTGTTGTTGATTTTACAAATACACATCTGCTCTGAACAGGAGAACGCTTAATTATTCACATGTGTTTCGAAGGAAAGATGGGGACTATGCTATCATGTGCAGTTGTTTGTCCGTACGTTATATGTGCGTTTCTGCTTCAGTAATGTCAAACATCTCTTCCCACATAATTTGAGCTAGAGACTTCAAACTTTGGGATGTATTTTAGGAGTTGAGGAGTGGATGCCCAAGGGGTTTTGAATTTAATATATCCCCTAATTTATGATATTGTGGTATGGGAGGGGGACATGCATATGTATGTAAGGGTCGAAAGAGTCACTGTTAACTGTGAAAAGCGTGTGTATGGTGCTGCTGCTTATTTAAGGATTTCCAATTATCGAATCATTTAATGGCATTTAAAGTATAAGTCTTTCTCTGCTTCAAACGCCAAAATGCATGAAAAAGTTTGATATTGTTAGAATCCGTCGGTTTCACAGACTCCCCCTTCCCCTCTCTCTCTCTCTCTCTTCTTATCTCTTTCGTATTGAAATTCAACTTTATTTTGATACAAGACTTTGATAACAGTCAAAAGGATGCGAAAATTGCAATTGAAGAGGATGCTATACAAGAGGATGAGAATAACTATATTTATTATACAAGAAGATGAGATAATTGCTATACAAGAGGATGAGATAATTGCTATACAAGAGTTAATTGCTGTACAGGAGGATGAAATAAGCTATACAAGAGGATGAGATATTTGCTATACAAGATAATGAGAAATTTGTTATAGAGCTAACTGTTGTCATCGTCGAAATCTGCAAATTAAAGAGAAAAATGTGTATTAATAATAAAAAGTTGTACTGAGTTCATCTTGATTTTCTTCCAATTAGCTGATATATATTATTAATAAATCACGAAAATCAAGGTACACATATCTGGCATAATATTTGTGTACTGCTTATAGCCATCAATGGCACAAACATGTTAAATGTGTAGATAAGAGACAATAAATTCTTACGTGTCCTTAAGAAGCAACCATATAATTTGAGAAAGGGTATGATACCTGTGGGCATATCTCTCTCACTCTGCACACTTACTTGTAGTCACTTTCGATTAATTCAGTGTGTGGATTATAAGACAGGAAACAAGGAGGTTACAGAGATGATTCATGTTATATCGTGGACAACAGGACGGGATCAAGTTTTCAATTTATTGCCTTTTTTAAGTTTTAAACCTGTGGACATAGACGTTTATTTGAAGATACTTGCGGTGCTACTCTAATTTGTTTTTCTTCACCCTGTGGCAATTTGACGATTCTGTTGAGCGTAGTGTGCAGTTACGCCTCTAAGTATTCGAACAGCCATGATGTAAAGGTACAGAACAACTTCCCGTGATTCCGATTTTGTTTATATCTATGGCGGTTAAAAGTCTTGGTCGAGCCGCTTTGGATTGTTTTTCATAGTACAAATTTGGGAAGCTAGCGCGAAAACTGACTCAATTTGATCGTCAACCCGTTCGTCATCGTACACATTGTAGGTCTTCCCGCATCGTCGCTGGCGCCCTACGAATTCGGTGTTACCACAGGAGTCTGCAGTTTTATCAATAAAGCACGACGAAATTATTGACTACATGAAATTATCTTAACGGTATTATATTTATTGTATAATACCGTTAAGGTAATTTCATGTAGTCAAAAATTTCGTCGTGCTTTATTGATAAAACTGCATACTCCTGTGGTGTTACTTAAACTTTTCTTTTGGGGTGGGGGTGAAAGGACACATTTGATGGGCCTGCACTTATTCTTTTTAAGTAGTTTTTTAAAATTATTTTTGAAATGTATGAACGCAGTTAGATCTGCATATTGCATAGACCATCAAGCTGTTAGGTTTAACCCACAATTGTGTGCCTGTTTCACTGAGACATTGTCTCAGCTATCGATTTAACTTTATTCTTAAACACTTTGTTAATCCGACTGTTGTTCTCTCTTTTCAAACCTTAATTATATTTGCAGTCGAATTATGGATACGTACGTTTTATAAATGTTTAGGTATTGTCTGGCGTATCTGGTTATACGAAAGTGCCTCAGCGCGTTTCCTCTATTTTTGACTTGGACACATTTTGCATTCGTTGACAGGTGACGTCATTATCTGAGGTTTACTCCAGTCGTTCGAACCCGTGTAAACAAATGGCATCTGAATTACAAAAAATACTGATGTGAACTCTCCTGAATTCCAAATTATTTCGAGCTCTCCTTCTTGTTGGAATAGTCAACAGTCTCCATCATGAATTTCAGAGCACACAAGTTTTCCGATATCAGTTCTATAGGTTGTCATGATTATTGACTGATCATTATCTATATCAGTATCCCCAACAGGTAAAATAATAATGGATTTAATTAAGCATCCCGAATCCATTATTCCACTTCACGTATTGAGTTAATAACTGTGAAATGACTCTAATTTACATGGTGTATTTGACTTCATGGAAGTTGATGAATCACGTTATTCGCTATTAAAATTCCTGTGCTTATCTCGGTTGGAAATTTGATTTCATCCAGTTTAAGTCCGAATTTCGGCTTCTTTCATTAGTTCCGCCAAATGTTGTGCTTGCATACTTGGCGCAGAAATGCATTTTGTGTACTGTTAGATGATCTACATACAGTGTGCAATATTGTAAAGTGTAACAATAATGTCCACAAGTGCAGTACAGGGGTTATCATGCGTCTTTTTCTTAAAGATATATTTTCTTTCGTTTTTACAGTTTTAGCAATCTGATACTTATGTTAAAGATCTAGAATTACTGAACAATGGATCAACTGTTAAGTCTTCATTTTTTTTCCGACTGAGATGAAATAAATTTAGGGTCTGCGATACACCCTAAAATCAAAATGTCGGCTGCTTTTCGTTTGTTGTGACATTTTAACAGCTATACTTTGAGTGTGCACTTCATCAAGAGGAACGCCAAAATGGCGTTTTGTGTTTTACGGTATTGCTACTGGATTCAAAACAAATAGCTGTTTCTATCGTGCAACGCATATCTTATTGAACTGAGATAAAGTGCGGTTGTGTTGTATGATTTTTTTTTCTGCTAGTCAGTATCATTCTTAAAGCGTTGGAACAGGACTGCTCTGTACTAATTACAAACAATGTAATAGTCTTTGAAAGTGTCATTTGTTCAACAAGGGAGGTTCGTCTGGGTGAGATTTACAACCCGTTTAAGGAATTCTACTGCCTCTAATGGTCTGTGATAGATACCTAATGGAACAGATGCATGCACGTTTCTCGTTGAATACGTGCTTTCTATCCGGTTAAGGATTCTCTTTATTTACTGGATGACCTCAAGTGGCTCTACAAATTTGAAATCCTTGGCTGTACGTCGTCATGGAATGGTGTACAGTCTACGGGATAAGATGACATTCTTCATTGTATTGGATAATTTGAATATGGTTTTGTTTAGAGATAAGTGATATGTAATTTGATTGGATAAGGTTTGGTCTAGGGATGTGTGTGTTATGATTTATAATTTCATTGGACAGGTTTGGGTCTAGGGATGTGTGTGTGTGATATGCTTTATAATTTCATTGGATAGGTTTTGGTCTAGGGATGTGTGTGATATGCTTTATAATTTCATTGGATAGGTTTTTGTCTAGGGATGTGTGTGTGATATGCTTTATAATTTCACTGGATAGGTGTTTGTCTAGGGACGTGTGTGATATGCTTTGTATGGACTTATTCTGTATGTTTACGTGACGTCATAATCATGCACTTCGAAGACTTCTCTTAGTTCGAGATGATTTTTATCATTTAAAACTGTTACGAACGACTTCAGTTTTTCTAACGTCGCGTTGATTTACTCATTTAGAAAACTCACTAATGTGTGCATGTTTTTATCTCTAAACCTAATTAATGCGGAATAGAAAAATATAACATTTATGTGGATTCAGACATTACACTGAATTACCATTTTTTAAATCAGATATATTTTATTGCATATAACACAGAACAACCTATGTCATTCACGGTTAATACTTATATATTTTAATTATTCACATCCTCTGTTATTGGGGAGTTTTTTTGCTGCCTGTCTTGTTTGCTTGTAAAATAATAGCCACATAGTCTTGTCTACAGATTTCTTGATAATGTTTCGATATGTGTTCAATAATGTTTCGATATGTGTCCGATATGTTTTGACGTTCTCTGTTTTTTTTGCGATAAGTACTCTATTTTATTACTTAAGATTTAAGTTATGTTGGATACATGTAAATTTTTTGTGGGCTGTAACGTGTAAAATTGATGCTGGATATACACTATCGCAATAGTCAGTAACAGTGTTCGTATCTAGAACTTAATAGAGGAATCTTATACTAATGTAATTGGTAAATTATACCGTGATCTATTCCATTGTCAATTATGGCGATATGTACATTTGCGGTCAACTCCAAGTATGCAAGTTCAGCTAAGGTGCTTTGACTTTCATTTCCTTATGTTTTGCTCAGAATTTCGTCATTTACCTAATGGGTTGCGAAATTTGTTTTTTTTTTTATATTTATTTTGCTTTAAAATTGTCATCAAATTATCCTACTATTTGCACATTATTTTGATTGAACCAATAGCTTTCCAATTACCATTTCCATGCTTATTTTCATATCTATCTCATGTTTATGTATTAAGTATCCCAAATGCTTTTGGGGTATTTCCCCTATATTTGAATTTTCTACATTTGCTCAAGAAAATACTCATCTAAAGTCCGCTAATAAGTTAAGACATTCATCAACATTAACAGAGTTTATTTGATATTTGACAGTGTTTTGATATTGCAGGAAGGTTCACATTTTTTAATGGGAAAGAAATTTCGAAACTAATTTAAAGTCATCATTTTTTCATCTTTTTCATCAAGTTTTCGTTTCCGATAGATAATTTGGGTTTTTTTTCTCCATGTGCCTTGAAAAAGTTCTTTGTCGACCTCAAATGTAGGTTCTCTTTTTTTATACAGATAAGGAAATGGTTCCTTGAACGAAAAGAAATAAATGGAAACTGCTGTGTTACAGGAATCCATAATGTATATATTTTATGTAATGTTCAATGTAGATCATTTTCTTTTAAGGAAGTAACTGAATTTGCTGGAGATGAGCTCGTCCATAAAATATACAGATGTGTGAACGCTTGTACCATTAACAGACAAAACCGGAAGTAGATGACGGAAGACGTCAGAACGCCTATATCGATAACAGGTTAAACCTGAACTAGACGACAGCAGACGCATTCATTTGAAGTTATTGACATTATTTTACGTTATTTTCATGACATTAAGCACTGGTATTAGATTAAGCAATCTGTCCAACGTTAAAAAGTTACGGATGAATAAACCAAGCCAACGCACTTCCTAAATTATTTATATTGATTTTTCATTCAAACTTTTGCGTAAAGCATTCGTGCAGAACGCTATTCCTGCAGTTTGGTTCATAAAATATTCAAAAAATGTCTGTAAAACAACAAAAGGAAATACTAGGAGAGCTGGAGAGCCAGTTCGATGCCAGCCTTTTCGTTTCCAGTGGTAACCTAACTTCGGTTTGCGATAGAGGGAGTGAACAATTATACCTTACAAAACAAGACTCTGGTCTTCAGAGTAGAAATAGGAAATTAATTCAAGAAATTCTGAAGAATTTTGACATGGAGAAAAGTAAAAGACATTATGAGACATTGAATGTTGTGGAGTATACTTTGGACCCTAACAACTTTAGTTATGACAGGTAAGCCAGCATTACAAAACACTTCTAAAATAGTTATTGTTTTTAAATTGCAAGGATTGGTGGTTTCATATGCTAGATTTTATCATTAATATCATATATACATTTCTCTGCTCTATAACTGGTCTTCTCCGTATTTATTACTTAGGTGACCTAGGACCTAGTTACCACTATTCCGGTGGTAACCACATCATCACTGTCCAAGTTAAAATAACGAGATTAGTTTTGTATTAAAATGTCTGGTACAGTGATGATACGGTCGCAGGGAAACACTGCATTTCTCTTCGAGGTAGTATCGTTATTTGGCAAAACATCGCGTTCCTCCGTGAAGCTGAAGATGAGAAAATCTAGAAAATACACACAAATCATCACTTTTGTTACAATTGATGCTTTTTATCTTTTCTTAAAAGTAAATCGTAAGATAGGTGCTGCACAGGAATGCTGTTGTTATTATTGTTGTTATAGGGTTTGACGCCATTTTTCAGCACAAGATAGGCTATACATGGCGGCCAGTATTAATGGTGAAGGAAGAACCCTGGAAAATCACGGGAAGAACTACCGACCCACGAGAAGCTACTGGCAGGCTTTCTCACTTACCCACGTTAGCCGAGCCTGGACTCGAACTCAGGCAGACAGAGGTGAGATGGTAGTGATCAGTTACGGTCAGTTCTTTAGACCACTCGGCGACAGGAATGCTGTTATTTACTTATAGTTTGTAAAATAAGAAAATAATTGAATTACAAACAAGTACGTCTATTTTATAATGCATACAGCACTAATCTTTCTGCATTATTAGCACAGGTAATATTTATGAAATTTAGTTACTGTAGATGTCAGAATTTAAGAGAGAGAGAGAGAGAGAGAGAGAGAGAGAGAGAGAGAGAGAGAGAGAGAGAGAGAGAGAGAGAGAGAGAGAGAGAGAGAGAGAGAGAGAGAGAGAGAGAGAGAGAGTTGTCGTGTTCTTAAGACTTGACGGAGAAAAGTTGCCAATTATCCTTTGCAACTTTTGACTGTGTATTAAAACCTTTGTTGTCCAGTGTTTGGGTGGTTGGGCGGGGCTGGCTTTCATTGTAACAGGGCAGGTAAGTGGGTTGAGAGGATGGGAGAAGAAAACTGGAGATACCAATTAGCTTTACCTTATACGCTTTTGTCTTAAAGCAGATTTTTAATGTTTTAGTTGATTGGTGAAATTAAACTGAAAACTAATTAACGGTTGCTTATTGCATGTTTAATCTATGTAATTCTATACGTTGGGACTACCATATTCTTGGACCATAATAATGATGAACTTATTGATTCAAGACGATTGCTCTTCCTGTCTTATTTTGTTGGATTTGGTGCATTGCACACCAGATGAGCAGCAATGTAGTTAATTTAAGCAACTTGTCAGAATGCAGTTAGTAAAACAAAACAACTCAACGATGCCAATACCACAGGTAAGGGGTCTGTCTATTTGTTTATGATTTCAATAAGTTCACGTACCTTGTCAGTAATTACTCTTTGGATTAAAAACCCACCTCCTCTGAAAAAGTGCTGACTGGCTAAATGCATCTATCGATAACATTCGTACTTGGAATGAAGCAGGACTGACCCGAGATTATGGTACATGAATAATCGTATCATCGCACAGTTTATTTCTCTATCGTAATATCCGGTCGGATATAGAACTATTATTGCTTCATATCGGAAATTGAAAGAAATTATCCAGTATTAGGCTAGGCTAAAGTTAGACTCTGGTCAAATTGCGACTGAGATTAATAATATCGCTGTAAAAACCAAATGCGTGCCTGAGAGAGAGAGAGAGAGAGAGAGAGAGAGAGAGAGAGAGAGAGAGAGAGAGAGAGAGAGAGAGAGAGAGAGAGAGAGAGAGAGAGAGAGAGAGAGAGAGAGAGAGAGAGAGAGCAAATGGGACCCGGAAGTCTGACGTTTTATACAGAGGAGACTTGAATAACTTGGTTTTTTTTCAATATTGATTGATTTATGAAAAGAAAATGCAGAAGTTCACATCGTGCACTCATCGCCACCACTTAGCCAGGGTGTTTAATATTTTTTCAGCTGGAGTGAAACTGGCTGATAAATTCTTGACGGTAGGCGATATATTTATTGATTCTTGACAGCTAGGATCCAGACAGTGTCACTGTGATGATTGTTTAAATGGATTTTTACATAACAGCACGATCGGGGGTGGAGTTTCCGTTAATGGAGGTGCATGGACTTTGTATTGGTGATAACACTTAATGGTTGCTGTAATCTACTATCTAGTTTTACATTATCCACTTGAAATCAACTCTAAAGTTTTCAATGATAGTAGTGAGCACAGATTTTAATATTGTTTTTTTTTTAAATATTGGTTTGCACAGCTTGAATAAATGGTTTGTTGTCTGAAAATCATCTGTCGTGCTTGACTTATTTACTTTCATCTGTGATAAAAATTAATTTAGCTCCTTTTGTTCCTTTTTTTTCTTTTCAGCGATTTTGTTTTATGAAATAACGTTAGGACAAGTGGAATAAAGTGACAAGTGGAATAAAGTGGCAACATTAAGTCTTTTAGACGGTGACGCGGTAAAATTGTTTGGAAAATCATGGAAATAGACGCTAAAATAATGGAAAAAGACGCAAAAGATTGTTTTAGCATAAAAAGCATGTAGTAAGTGATGACTTCAGCTGTCATTATTACGTGGAATATTGTTCCCATCGTATCAAGATATTAAGGAATCGGACGATTATGTTGATGAAAATGACGATCATAAAATATATTGTAATAAATTTGGGGTATACGCCATTTGTATATATCTCTCCATTTTAAGGATTTAATAGATTTTTGTGATTACTGGGTTTGAGTACGGGAAGTCGGTGTTTGGAAAATATTCCTCAGCCCGAATAATAGCCAATTGCTAGAGGGTAAACTCACCGAGTGCAGTGTTGATGAGATTTCATGATAGCATGATTGAGTTTCATATCAAGTTCAAGTCAGAGCCGCAATACCCAAGTGGGCTGTAAACTTGCAGTACCTATTAAAATCTAATTGTGTGGATTGATTGTGCGACTCCATGTGCAGTATTTATGATAGGGCCTGGTAACTCGTAATATGAAAATGATTCAGAAGGGACAGTTCAGTTATTTGGAGACGCCTTTTATTGTTGCTGTGATGGTAAATATGTTAGAGTTACAGTAGAAATGAGGCTCAAAATCACCTCTTACATATCTAGGGTAAAGTAGGAAAAAAATTTTCCTGCATTTGGTGTTTGAATATTTTGACTGCGTGAACTGCTAGCGCTACTTTACGAAAATGTAACAAGGAGAAACCTGTAGTTGTGAGGTTATCATGCAAATGTGAACTTGTGATGCAACTGTGAGGTTGTGATGCAAATGTGAAGTTGTGATGCAAATGTGAAGTTGTGATATTATTGACAAAACTGGACCATAATGGAAATTAAAATAGTACATTTCGTATAGCCATACGACAATAAATAGATACATTGAAGAAGTGTAACCGATTCAGATTAAGTTCTGTCCATTGGACCATTCAGACTTGAGTATTTCACAGAATTAAAAAAAATTGCTAGATAAGCTAGCCAGATAATTAGCTAAATATACCATAATTACTTTTATTTTTTGACTACATTATAATTAATGTCATAAAATTACATCGCACTGAATTCATTGTTTTCGGACTGGTGAGATCAAAATTAAAATTTTAGCACCAAGAAAAAAATTATAAGGTTTGTTTTTGGCAAGTTTGGACGAGATAAAAGTGTGAACAAAGTTTGGAAGGGATGAAGTGTGCAAAAAGTCATTTGTGTTCAGAAATAACATCAAGAGAATTTTAATTTTGATTTATTTACTTCAAAATTAAAAAAGGTATATTGCAATATTTCAGAAAAGAAACAAATTTTTGGATAAATTTTAATAATATTTACATCGAGATAAACAGAATTATCCAGTATATCTATGTGATTAAAATTTGACAGTACGAAGACGGAATAAATTCTGCATTTGACATGGGCTAATATCCAGATTTATATAAAGCTAAATTCACAATACTATTGCAAGCTCTTGTAAACTTTATAAGGTTTATGACAATCCAACAAAAGTAGAAATAAATTATTGAAAACATGACTCCGTTTAAAACATCACACGGAAACTCTATGTATGAAGTAGTCATTGGAATGGCAGCATTTGCCATCAATCTTAAAAGAGTAATAAGTTTGAAAGAATTAATTTATTATAAATATGTTGAAAACAGCAGTCTCTGTTTTAATTGGTCGTCATGTTGACTTGATAACATTAGGGACAATTTCAAAAGCATAAAGCTTTCTCTTGATATTGTAATTTCGTTTTAATATGAGGCGATATTATTCACGACATGTTTGGTGCGTTCCTGCAATCAAGACGCTTTCAGAAATATTAATCAATTGTTAAAGTAAATTAGGATAGACAAAAGAAAAGAAAATAGTCTAATGATAAAATACTTCTTGAACATTCTTCTTACACATTACACAATAAAACGAGGAAATCTTTTCGTTACAAAAAGGTCTGTATTTTGTCACGTGAAAAAAAATGGCAAGCAGACATCGTCGATGCGCAAGGGTATGCAAAAATACAGCAAGGGATAAAAGTACATTTTGTCACCTATTTCATATACGCTTAGGTAATAAAGTGAAAAGTAAAAAGGTGGATGCCATACAAATGCCTCTAGAGAACTGTTTTACGAGCGATAGTTTGTAAAGCTAGTGTATGAGAGAGAAAACAATTTTTAAACAGGAAAGTGAAAGAGTTGGTGGAAAATGAAACGTATATACTACATTCACGCTCAATGAAAAAAGAAGCGTATGCAATGGAGAGATTTAACAGAAACTCAAGACCAGACTGTGAAAGTATTATAAAAAATGAAACAAGATAATGGTTTGACGTTGTAAAACATTTAATTGAATTGTACAATACCAGTCGTCATTGATCAAAAGACATGACACTGGTTGAAGCAAACAGGAGAAACACTCCCGGATCAAACTGTTCTGCACATGACAACAAATTCATTTGTAAAATCCACGACAACAAACCATTTGTAACTCATAAATCTGCAATTGATTTTAAGTTATAGTTTTAAAGTACACAGCCATTTTTGTAAAAGGGTACCTTACTAACTTTGAGAAGCAAGGATTTTAAATATGGCAAGTAATTAATTCTAAATAATCCAGTTGTGTACAAACTGAACATTTGAAGAGATCGGTCATCTAGAGTATGTTCTACGAGCACCGGCTACCATTATACGACGAAAATATTTCCGAAATATAACTGATGACTTGTTTATATATCACATTCGTCTTTTCTAGATGGTACGCATGTGAATGACGCTGAAAAGGTCATCACTTCAGTTGAGATTCCGCTTCAAAAGATCAGATTATTTTTAATATTGAATGAACCTGGAATTAGAAGCTGTACAGTTCAAATCAAACATATATGTGATTTTGTTACTTTTTATCTTGTTCGAAATCAATATTTACATTTTATTAAGTATTTTTTTCTTTTTGGAATAAACTTGATATATGTTGCTGTCATCGCTTTACACCATGGTCGCTTTATCTCATTTTTATTTACATTATTGTGCTGTTTGATGTTTAAGATCAGCACAGATTAAAGTATCGTGGATGGCGTAACTCTTTCATACTATATGCACGGTTTTGCCACAATTTAAAGTTGTTGTGCTCTCTAATATTGTTATGTACGCACTCTTCTTCAATCGTGAGTCATTTCCTTAATGGAATAATGTTTTTCAGCTGGTTTCCTACTATTAAATATTTCCTCACACGCACACACGCACGCACATACATACATACATACATACATACATACATACATACATACATACATACACACACACACACACACACACACATACATACATACATACATACATACATACATACATACATACATACATACATACATACATACATACATACATACATACATACATACATACATACATACATACCGTACTGGGTGGGTGGGAGGGTGTGGGTGTGATTTAGATTTTAAATGTAACTAACAATTTTTAGCCATGTAGTTTGATATCTGCAGTGTGACAGTTAATAGTGGTGTCTAGCACTAGGGCATCATGCCGCAGACATAAAGTATGATGTCCCACCCAGTCACATTATTTTGACACCAGGCCGACCAGTCCTAACACTAACCTCTTAATGCTGAGCGTCAAGCTAGACAGCTGTTAGAACCATTTTTGTAAGTCTTTGGTATGACTCGACCGGTGATCGAACCCACGACCTCCCGCTTCCGAGGCGGACGCTCTAACCACTAGGCCACCGGAGCGGTTAATTGAACAGCAGTAGTATCCAATAGTGTGTTGAAGTCCTGAATATCATGAATTTTCCTTAAAATTAATGAACCGCATGTACCGTTGTAAACACATCACATGGCAGCAGCAGGAGAATTTACGTACGAGAAGAATAGACAACGGTCACGAATTTACAGTAATTAACCAAATGTTTCACTTGTTTGTAGTGGAGGATAAGAAAACGACCCCCCCAAAAACATCCGGTGAAATTTAGGTCTAGACGCTTGAGTACTTGACTGAAAGATTACGTGACTTGGTACCTGAGCAACCTGGGTAATACTATTGTATCTATGCCCATCAACTTATACAGGTATATCATAATCATTGACACCTGTAGTGACTAAGTAAAATTTCAGAAAACAACGACAGCCAAAAGCTGAATGATTTCTACTGTACATTTAATGAAGAGATAAACAGAGTATATTTAACTGAATTTGTGATTAATGTAAATGTCTTTATTAGTGACCAGTTTTTTTTTTATTTAAAAAGGTAATGAAAATAAAATAATTGTTATATAAGCAACACAATCGCTGTTGCTTTCACAATATTTATTTGTACTTTTTATTCACAATAAATGACAGTACGGTAAATGAATAACACGAGACAGGAAAATAAATAATGAGACGTTAATTATCATATTTCAACACAGCATTATATTAAATACAACTTGGTACGAACAAACTATAGCCAACGTGCATGAATGTTAAGAGTTTACGTAGTCATAATTTTCAAACAATGACATTATAATTCGTTTGAAATTAAATTCCTGACAAAGTTCTGTATCATTAGGTAGATAATTACACGAATGCAAATACCTGCTGTACCAAAACTACAATGTACCTTGAGAAACAATATGAGACATATCATTATCATTAACTACATAAATCAGAAATTTTGCATTTATTTGCATGTAAAACTCAACAAGACCGGATGTTGCTTCGTTTGATCAACAACTGTGGTAGATACAATCTTTGCATATTACAAATTTTAGATTTTGTTTAGTAAGCATTTATTAATTCCTTAAAGATTTTTTTTATCATCTTTGCGCATTATAGATGAAAAAGGTTTTAATCTAACTCACAAAATTCCGTATTGAACTGGTAGTGGAAAAGTCCATAATGTTATTTATTCATATATAACAATCGCAATAAGATTTCTCTCAAACAGTGTCTACTGTCATAATGTTTGACGTCATTCTTCATGCCATTGTAAATAGTTTCTGTGTCAACAAAAATGTATCACGACTCTGTACCAGTCATAAATAGACTAATTTTTTTCACAATATTTCTTTTTCTTAGTTGTAAAAGAATTCATGCATTTTCTTAAATCTAACACAGCAAACCCACCCTTAATTAATTTTGCTAATTTGATTATCTTCTGTTCAAACCGATCAATTCTAAGCCATTGTCAATTATTGTTATGACAAAGCATATCGTATGATATTGTTTTTTCTTCTGCATTTGACAAGTATATTTTTTCGCTTGTTTATTATACTCTCTTTCTGATATCTTCACTTGTTTAACGAATAAAGTGTTTGTTCGCCGGTTTGAAAAGTCTTTGTTTTTTGAAATTGTTGTGAGATTTTTTGGTTCTTAATTTTACCAAAATGGGTCTTGTTGAGTTTTACATCCATTGAATTTGTCTGGATCACATCGTTAATCCTTCAAAGTGTCTTACAAGTGAAATAAAATTCCCAAATTCACTTATAACATGCATCCAACAATAACATCAACCTTGACAACATGTCTCTACCACCTTAAATTGAACATTTCAAAGCTTTTTTTTATACTGGGTTGTATTGACTAGTGATCTTTCGTAATTATTATCATTTTTATATAAACATCTTTGCTATTGTAGAAGTCATGGCTTTTTCGATGGAGGATCTATGTGTTTAGATGCTATAGCCCCACCAATTCCACTTCTTTCCATCAGTAATGTGCCATAGCCTGTTAAATGTTCAATTAACACACTTCATATTTGTAAACATGCATCATGCACAAAGCCGTGAACACTGTAAAACGAGCCAGGTATCTTTTTGATTTTTCAACAGATAGTTTTAGATACGTAAATAGACTGCCTCATAACGACCTTCTTTGCGTAGGTTGAAGGTTTATGTTTCATGACATCATGTTCATACCGGTAATTGTACTTTCACGTATTGGAAATTGCAAATTTTGATAAAATGTTTCTTTGAGTGGTAATTTTTTTTTTTATTAAACGTCACAAAAATCTAATTTTGTATTTATATTAGTAAATGTATTTCCTAAAATATTTTGATTTCATTTTTGTAAACAGTTTCAGAGTTTCCGTTTATTTGATAACTTAAAGTTTCAGCCAGCTGTTTATTAAATTCTCCAAGGATCTAATCTTTCTACAGGCATGACTTTCATTTTAATTAACTACTATTTCGTCTCCTCAGTTCAATTAACTACTATTTTGTCTCTTCTGTTCCATTAACTACTATTCCGTCTCCTCTGTTCTATTAACTGTGAAAACATTGGCAATTTAAATATATGTTTTTTATCATGATTTTTACCATGTAATGTGGATCTATTTTAACCAAGGTTTTAATGAACAAATGACCAGACATATATGCGTGAATAAAGATGTGTATGTTGGATGTTTGTAATTCAAATTACAAGTAGTTATTAAAGTGAAAGCAAAATTATCCGTTGGACCACTATTGTTACCTCTTTAGGGATCCTGATCTAAAATCGTCTTTATTTGTGCTGTTTTCACGAATGTGACCGGTATTTTTGAGGTACAATGGTTCTCATTTTCGTTTTTAAATTGGTTGATATCTCTTGTGAACTAATTTAACATAGGAACAGAAAACTTATCGAAAGAGCTTGGATATTTTGATTGTCCATGATGTTTCAACATCATATTGTTTATGTGACGAAGTAACATACTTGTTTTTTTTCTTTCCAATAGATGTGTCACTGGTACGATAATACTTTAAAATTACAACAAATAATATCATACATTGGCGTTGATACCCATTTAGTTTTACAAGTGAGCCTTCTAATGTGTAATATATATATATATATATATATATATATATATATATATATATATATATATATATATATATATATATATATATATATATATATATATATATATATATATATATATATATATATATATATATATATATGGTAATAAAATTAAGGAGATGAGCATTTGGTTATAGTGACCCGTTTAAGCAATTCTTAGGTTTGTGTGATTACTTGTTTGATTATTGAAATTGGTTGCATGGAAATATACCTTAGCCCGAAAAATATAGCCAATTACTAGGAGCAAACGTCACAGAGAGAAAGTGTTGGTAAGTTTCCATGATGCCATGGAGAATGAGTTGCGAATTCAGATTCGAACCGCATGACTGTCCCTGTATTAATGAAGTCCTTAATAAAATCTAGTGGTATACATTGGTGTTGGGACTGCAGTGGCAGTATTTACGGTAGGAAACCGGTAAATTACACAATGGAATAAACAAGTAGGGACTCGCCAGATACCGTTTGTGTCGCCATGGTGGCAAACGTATGGCAATTGTAGTGGCGTTATGTGCATTGAAACCATAGATTGACTGGCCTAAGGTGGCGTAGTTAAAATAGTTCCACGTGTTAGGGGATAGTTGTAGAGATTCTACGGCGTGAACTGCTGACGGTACGGAAAGATGATGAAGAGAAACTATGCAGATGTGCGTTGATATATATTTGGCAAGTTGTGAATAACGTGGTCCTGTATTGATTAGAGCAAAATTTATGTATAGAATGGACACGTCGGGCTTTCTTACTTACAATTGAAGTTATTTAGACGACTTTGGACATTTGGGGTAAACTTATGACTTTTCCATGATATAATGGAAGTTTATTGGGAAGTATTTTTTTTTCCATAATGTGATTAAGGGAACGATAGAACCGACAAAGCATGTTTTGCGATAAAAGCAATAAATACTTAATCCACGTCTGGTTAGAAACTGTTTAATTCCGGCACGCCGATCGTGTGTGACGCCATTGTCGCCATAACGCAATAATTTTACAACGACACGTGATTGCAATAACGAGGGCAGCATCTTCATGTACGCGGCATCTAATTGTTCCAATCGAC
Source organism: Potamilus streckersoni (assembly GCA_016746295.1). Classification (NCBI taxonomy): domain Eukaryota; kingdom Metazoa; phylum Mollusca; class Bivalvia; order Unionida; family Unionidae; genus Potamilus; species Potamilus streckersoni. The sequence continues at coordinate 550,088 of JAEAOA010000080.1, forward strand.
ATAAAGAGGTAGACACACATTTGGATGCACTTCAATAGAAATGATTTAACCGCGTATGTAAATATATAGATTTCCATTTGCAATTAATCTTTTGATAATAAATTCATATTTAGAGAAAGTATTACCTGTTGAAATAAACAATAACAAGAACATTAAATCTACTAGTGTTTACTTAAACTCACACGTGTTTTCCTCGTGGTGTTGGTGGATGCTATTGAAGATTGTATTTAAATTGCTATTTCACGTTTTTGAAACAAAATGACTAATTGGGTCTTTTTAACAAGATGGTATTTTAGTGCAAACATCACCTCATAAAATTTTAAAAAGTAACTTTACCTTTAACCGTAAATATTTTGAGATACATAAAACAGTTTTATGTATATGTGCTTTTTTCATTCTACCATTTTATTTTTGTTTTAATTTGCAGCAAGGTATCCACCTTATTGTCTTTAGGTTCAGTCGTTGGTTTGACTTATATATGATCCCCAGTGCCAGATTTAGACATAGGGAGGCCCTAAGTTATAGGAAGCTGTAGATGTCTTATTTTGTACAAAATAAATTTGAGAAGCCTTTTCATGCGGTGAGTTCAGGCTGTGGGGTCCTAATCTGTAGCTTGTTTGGCACTGATACTGTCTACTAATAATCACCTGTAATGAGAGGACTTTTTCAACAAATATTAAACTTCGAATCTTGATCCGGTTTTGTTCTCCGTGAGGTTTTGATTCTGTTAGGACCTTATTCTGTTTTTGTTGTTTTTGTGTCACGCAGGTTTTGTAGACCGGTCGCCCTTAAGGTTAGCTAGTCCATTAAGTATTTCTAACATCCGAGAGAGCTTCTTCCAAGAACTAACTTGTATTAATCTTCTTTTTTTTCATTCGTGCCAAGCGGATATTGTACATGATTCCAAAAAATACCACCTCATGTATGGAGTCTATCTGACCTAACAGCGCGCTTCATGCATTCAGTAAGGAACTTGACATTAATGCTTTATCTTTGTTAAGTGCATTTTAAACAGTTTTTTTTTTCCCGATTATATTTATTTTGACTGCGAAACGTATTTTAATATTGATCTGCTTTGTATTATGTATAATCCTCGATACACAACGTAGTGGTTCCCATATATATGGAAATATTGTTACCTCTGGCAAAACCGAGCTGCAGACCTTTCTATCAATATACTGATATTTTTTGTTGGCTGCAGTGTTCTTCATGCACCGCAACAACTCCGGTAACTGTGAATTTTGTACAAAACCTCTGCATGATCATTACTCATGCTTTGGTGTATTAGCCATTAGCGTGGTCAATACGCAGATTACAGATGGTATGGCCATAGGGCTTAACAGTAACTTTTTATGTTTGTAAGATCGTTTACCACTAGTATTACTGTCCCAGTGAATATTGATATACTCATATTTTTGAAAGATACTATTCGCCTTGTCTTGCCATGACAGAGGGTATAGTAATATAGAAATTTGCAAATTATTATATTTGTGTGAATTGGATTTTTAACATAGCTTTAACAATTTTTTAGTCTCATCACTACGATGTCTGCAGTGTGGCAGTTTATAGTGGTGTCTAGCACTGGCATCATGCAGGAGACATGTGGCATCATGTCTCACCCAGTCACATTATCCTGACACTAGGCTGACCAGTCCTCTCCTAACACTAGCCACTTATTGATGAGCGCCAAGCAAGGCAGATGCTAGTATAATTTTTATAAGTCTTTGGTATGACTTAGCAAGGGTTAAAACCCGTTACCTCCTGCATCGGAGACACCGACGCTCTAGCTACTTAGACCACCTGAACGGTCACATTAGAGATGCTATATATTTTTATTTATTTATTCACACATGGGCAAAGAAAGTGCTATTTAACTTTTCACTATGTTTATGTTCTGTCAGTATATTAAATACTTATACTACAACATATTGTTTATTATTATTATTATTATTATTATTATTATTATTATTATTATTATTATTATTATTATTATTATTATTATTATTATTATTATTAGTTCCCTGTCGACGGTCAGAGTCCGGCAGAGGCTACAGGGTCTGATGGGATCTGACGTAATCCGTCTGAATGACCGCCGCTATTTTGAGAAGCTGTCCACCAAGCTACGGAACGAGTACGAGGTGAGAATATAAAACGTGTCCGATCTCAACAGCTACATATGTGGTTATATCATTTAACAGTGTAAGTCAGAATCATATGCAATTAAATATGTTATAAGTCTTCTGATTCATTGTCTGTCCTTCTAACAATTACTTGGTCGGAGGCTCCGTAACATCAACACCTTTAGACACATTTGAAGATGTGTTTTCCTGCTGCTCATTTTAGTTTTGTGTTTCTTTGTTTTAAATTGATATTTGCTTTCCTTTTCTTTCAGATTAAATAATTAGGCAACATGTTTATAAACTTTGATAATATAAACCGTATTCTTGCAACTCCAACATATTTTTGGATAACTGCATATTTTTTGACATTTCACCAATAGTTTTTTTTTTCGTTCGTAATTGACCATTTACTAATTTGAAACAGTGGTTCATCTTCATTTTACATTGCAGATGCGACAACTCGTTGGTCTGCTTGGTGAATGCACGCAAGTAGTTATTAATGTGAAAGCAAAATTGACTTCTTAAAGCTGGAAATCGATATTGTTTTCGTCAAAGTTATCGTTTACTGTTTTTGTCCACTTGCAATTAGCAAATAGAGACAACTCTCGTGCCTTGATTAGTACAATGGTCTACTGCTTTCAAAGACGTATACCTTAATAGCTAATCAATACGCTCAATACAATTATGCACTGTTTCTTAAAGCAATTGTTGCGTCACTTACTTGGACAAGAGTTTTGAGTTCTATTGTTTATTATCCAGTATAATAGAAATGCTGATAAATAGTTAAATCGTGTCCGATTGTCCATTTTCATTTTTTTCTTACATATTTTCTTAAGACTAAAATATAGCAGAAAATGAATAGTGGCGGAAAATTACAAGAAAGAATGTCAAGACGGTTTTGCGAAGAAACGTTATAATAAAATACCCCAAAGCATTCAAGCATTCTATACAACCTCAGAGAGAGAAAGAGAGAGAAAGAGAGAGAGAGAGAGAGAGAGAGAGAGAGAGAGAGAGAGAGAGAGAGAGAGAGAGAGAGAGAGAGAGAAATTCAAAGTCGAACCGAATGCTTTAGAAGGTACTTTCAAAGATTCACGACCACCCATGCCAGTATGGCGTTTATAGTTTTATTTTTGTTTATATTTTTCCAGCTAGGGAATAAAAGTTAATATTTGTTTTCATGACAGATTCTTATCTGACGGAGATTTCAGAACATGAAAAGCTATTTGTTTTTTAAAAGTAGTTTTTCATGGTTAGTTATTTTATAATATAAGCTTTATGAATACCGGTGAAGTGAAAACTTTTTTTTTTACAACTTCCAGTATGATTGTCAACGGGGAAATTTTTATTAACAATGAAAACAGCAAAGAGTAGATACGGATCATATTCTATTAACAAAGGGTTAGATAAAAATTCATACATGTAAACTGTCGCATTTTGCTTTAAAGAAAATATAAAGGTGAATTGGTTATCTTTCCAGGTGTAATCTAAGAGATTGTGCAGGATGCTATGCTTAGAAACTTTGAATGATCTATCTGTTCTTGGGCCATAAATAATGAGTCATTGAATTAAAATATAATATTTACCACTGGATTAAGTAAGTACATATTTTACAAACCTGTAGATTTATTTATGGCACAAAGTAAAATCGATTTAAGTTTGGAATTACTCTTGCCGTAGAGAAATAGGAGAATTTTTCGCCTTCCCTCGGCTTTCTTTACGTGTGGTAAACTTGTTTCTTTTGTGTTTCTTTTTAATTTATATCTGTTTGCGCCCTCTCGGTCTAAAGTCTCATTTTTTCACCACAAATATTTCTCACAGTTGATGGGGTCCTAAATGTAGGTCTCTATCTTTAATGTCTTTTCGTTAAACCATGTATGTATGTATGTATGTATGTATGTATGTATGTATGTATGTATGTATGTATGTATGTATGTATGTATGTATGTATGTATGTATGTATGTATGTATGTATGTATGTATGTATGTATGTATGTATGTATGTATGTATGTATGTATGTGTGTGTGTGTGTGTGTGTGTGTGTGTATGTATGTATGTATGTATGTATGTATGTATGTATGTATGTATGTATGTATGTATGTATGTATGTATGTATGTATGTATGTATGTATGTATGTATGTATGTATGTATGTATGTATGCTATTTTATTTTATTTACTTTTTGTATTTGTTCAACATGCCATGTAATCAAAGTGAAAATGTTATATGAAAACTGAAAAGGATATTAGACTGTCTGATAAAGGAATTAATTTGCAGACGGCAATGGACAGGAAAGAACATGCCCGAGAAGAAGCTGAAAAAGAGCGCCTGCGTAAACTGGTCCTAGCGGGGGTCATTGAGGACAAGTCTGAGAACAAATCTGACTTCTTTTTAGATAAACAGAAGAAAAAAAGGAAGAAGAAACGGAAAAAAATCAAGAAAAAGGTATAAAAAGAGACACCTAATGAGAAGTCTGAAAAGGTATCTTAGGCAAGAATGGGTTTATTTTATTGATGATGGACTTGATAAATTTTTCCGTAACAACATGTTACAACATATTTCAAATAATACGGGAATGGTGGTTTGGTATGTAAATCATACTGCAGATATTCGACCTTTGACCTCGTGCCATATCAATATGCATATTCCACCTTTGATTTGCTTGAAGCATACAGCCTGTTTTTTGAGAGCATACTTATTCATGGCTGACTCCAATCTACGCTGCCTTTCCTCTAACCAGTAAAAAATATTGTCCACTAGTGGACACAGGATACCCCATGGTACCTCATTTACCGTTATGAACTGATTGAATTCATTCTTTTTTTTAATATCCTATAAGCTTTCCTTACAAAAATAGCTGCTAGCATTCCTGTATAATCATCCTTTATTTAGCTTTATTTAGTTTATCTATCTATCTATCTATCTATCTATCTATCTATCTATCTATCTATCTATCTATCTATCTATCTATCTATCTATCTATCTATCTATCTATCTATCTATCTATCTATCTATCTATCTATCTATCTATCTCTGTGTGTATATATATATATATATATATATATATATATATATATATATATATATATATATATATATATATATATATATATCATGACGCTTAGTTTATCTTTAAACTTTTTACCTGTGTTTGTGTCGCAAATTTTTATAGGGGCCATTTGATGATAACAATGATGCCAAAGATCTGTCGATCCACTCTGACGACTGGAACACAACAAAAACCTCAGGTTTCTCGGAGGTCGATTACGAGGAGGATGAGGAAGAGGTTGATAAAGTATTCTTTTCTAAATATTTGCTTCAACGTATAAAGTTAAAGTGTGCCATGCAATACTGTCTATGCATTTGATCATGCGTATTCGGCACAACTAGTCTTGATTTACTGACATCAAAGATTTCATTAATATGGAATTTTCCAGTAATCGCAACGTTTGAAAGTATTAAATATTTCTTGTGTGGGATTTTAGACATCGCTAGAGGTGTTAGAATTAAGAGGACGAGAACGGCGATGACGACGAAAAGGAATACAATCATATTCAGCCATTTTGAGAAAAGATAAGCAAGAGTGTTGTCGTCACTCAGTCTAGTTAGTTGACATTAATTACATCCTTTAAGGTGGCCCCATGGTCTGTTGGTTCCAATGTTTCCCCATGGTCATAATTCATATGTACCAAACACACTGGCTGCGGGATGGAAAAGTATTAATAAAAGAATATGAAGCGAGTAAAAGTTGTTCCACACACATCGCCTGTAGAAGAAATTTGGAATTTAAAAATAAAACAAAAAAGAAACAAAAAACCCAACCCCCAAGAAACAATAAATCAAAAAAACAAGAAGGTATTTATGTAAACTGAAACTGAAATTTCGCTTGATATGATATGTATATAACAATGCGAGCATGGTCTAAATAGATTTTTGCGTTACTTATTATTTCGCATGGCCATATTTATACAACTCCACCACTTACTACTGTCAGACATGAAATTTTTTTTAATGTCATGATAGTCTAATTATCACTATTGACGTATTTTATTATGATATATACTTTTACTTGTACGTTTGCAATGTATAATTCTGATTTCACAAAAAGGAACAAAATCTTTACTAATGAATGCAGTCAGTTGTGCAAAACGAGATATCCAGTTTAATTCCACTGCTGGTGCGCTACATTTCAATTCATTTTCTATGTACCTCATATACGTTCAAAAATGGTTTGGATACCAGACTTGTCAAGCGTTAATCTCACAAGAAAGGCATATAACAGTCGTTTTGTTGTTTCGACAAATCTAATAAATCAGCTTATTTCTATAATTAGAGATGACACGCGGAAATGGAAATTGCTTTAAGTCAATATGAAGAAAAACGAATATGTTGGGATTGAATGATACTTTGATAATAATAGTAATAATAATAATAATAATAATAATAATAATAATAATAATAATAATAATAATAATAATAATAATAATATAAAAACTGAATTGGCCGCGTACAGAATGTGCAAGTAAGCCACTAAATTCATCGCCTCAGTGCGAACAACTTGAGATATCTAAATTTGCTGGGTATTCTAAAACTGGGTTTGTGTTGATGTACCGTTAAACCCTATTCACACATAAACATAGTACATCACTGATCTGATAAATTTCGAAATGATTCAGAAAATAAATGTTTACTTTTCAGTCCCACAGGAGGCGAAAATGATGCTGAAAAAATGATGATATTTATGATATCTTGCTAAATGGCTTGAAATACTTGACTGAAGTAATTACCTTGTTGTTCTGTGCAAGTTAACTAGTTCTATGAGTAAATGTCTTTTTTGATGAACGATTGAATAACCATAGTTTATGTATTGTGCATTTACGTCACGACCTTTCCTTCTAGGAAGATGTTTTGACACAGATTCAGATTGAGTCGGGGTCGCGCCCTGAGTCTTCTACTAGCAGACGACCCCAGTCATCAAGGCCAGGCTCCTCGCAGGGGTCACGACCTTCGTCATCTATCAGTAGACGACCTCAGTCATCAAGACAACGCTCCTTCTCACCAACCCACCGATCAGCGTCCCCCGGTGACCAACAGAGTGTGACATCGAGGACACCTGAAATGTCATATGTACGTAAGCCTTATAATGTTACACTGATGTTGACCAATGTCCCCGCTCCCCATACATCATACCGTACCGGGTGGGTGGGATGGTGTGGGTGTGTAGGTGTGATTTAGAAATGTTAATTACCACGGAAGATTTTCAGGTGAGTTAATGTAATTGCATTATCTCAGTATTTTGATTGTCTTAAAAACCAATACGACTGATAAAACCAGAAATAATATAACAGATGACATGTACACTGTTCTATCCTTTCTTGTATCAAGCTTTCTATTTATTGCCGTTGTACGTAATGCTTTACATGTAACACGTAACATTCCCAGATATTTATTTTCCTATTATTTGCTTGAAATCTTTTACATTTTCATGTTTTGCTTTCTTATATTTTAAACCCATATGTTTTTTTTTTCTCAAAACCTAAGGGTTTCGATATTGTCATATAAGTTACTTGATATAGTATATACTGTATTGTGGGCTCTAATTTTTAATATACTACGTATACATGATTTAAAATGGTTCATTCTGTATCCACTAACATCTAGTACAGAAAAATGTATTCTTATCAGTCCTGAATCCAACAGGTACATATCAATTATTACGAACTTTTTACTTGCAATTATTTGTACACCAGAAACGTAGTGTCCGATAAATTGTACACAACAGAGTCATGTCTCGATGAAATATTGTAAATTGATGGTTTACCGGTTCAGTGTTCATAAGGCTTTTCAGCCTGTAGGCACATTAAACTCAAATGTTGTTTCTGTTATCAATTTCTAATTGGCGAAATATTCACGTAGCTACCTACGTATATTTGAAAAACATTTCTATTGGATCTCAGTCAGATTTCGATACTTTTTTTTTATCGTGCATATAGCATTATGCATTTTATCAACCTTTCAAAATCAGAGTTTGAACTTGCAATCAGTTTTAGCAAATTTAATTGCAAGACATTTCCCCATTTATATTTACCAATCCAATGCTGTCAAATTTAGATATTGCTTGTTTGAGCTTCACTTACTATAGTACGTTAAAGACGCTTTTACATAATGTATCATGGCCTTATTTACTCTATAAAGTTTTGTGTTTATTTTTTGTTTCATATATGTTGTATGCAGTTTTCCATTATAGGGGAGACAACTCACTTTCTTTCCGGATACTCAAATATGACTATCGAAGTTGCAAAAATTTATCAACTTTTTCAGCTCTGTTGATTTCATTTTTCCTAATGTTGTAAATTTCAAACATTTGTTTATCTGTACGGGAGGGTGGCGTAAAAAGAAATATACGGTGTAATATTTATATACTATTTAAATATTCCACACGCGAACATTGAATTTAAATGTACATCATTTATTATATATTTTTTTACGTTCTAGAGGAACAAATCTGGAGAAAAAAATTCTAAAACAGCTCTTAAAGAAAGCTTCCTATATCTTCCGACGGATAACTTATCATAATCTTTATTTTCTATATCTGTTTAAAAACATTAAGATTTTGTATCGATATTCGAAAAAGACTAAAGGTTAATTATTAATTTTGAAATATGTACAGATAAACATTAACTTTTAAAATGCAAATTAAACATGAATTTTGTTAAAGATATAAATGAATTTATTAGAAGTAACGAAATTGTTAATTTCGTAATAGAAGTATGCAGTACGTGCACATAGTACTCACTGTTGAGAGCACAGCTGTGCACGTGTGCCATGAGACGAAGGATCTGAAGGTAGTTAACAAGCAGCTTATGCTTTTATATTTAGAGTAGTTTAAAACTAAAATTTCTATTTCTTCATTAATAAAAGAATTTAAAAAATATCAAATTATCAATACGAAAGATAAATAAAATTAATAATTGGAAACGAGAACGATTTAAATGGAGTGTATACTCTATTTCAAAATTATAAAATCAATATTTTGTTAAACAAGAATAATGTACAAAGCATATACACTGTGATAAAAAACAAATACACATAAAATCTTTTAACTTAAGATCAAGGGGGTTTCTCAGATAATGTAAATTCTGAGAGGGACCACACCAATAAAAAAGAAAATCTTTCAAAATCAACGATTTATATTAACATATTCATAAAAAGTTTCTGTTTTAAAAGTAATATTTTTGTACGTTTTTAAATGCAATTTCATGTTTATTTTACGTGGCTAAAATAATATTTAAAAAATTGAACCATCGTTCGGGCTTATTTAATTCGATAAATTCGATTTATATTTAATTCATTTTATTATTTGATTTAAAAAAATAATTTTATTAATCCATTTAATTAATTTAAGACTAATTTTAACATATATTGAAATATTACTCTTTATCTGCATGTGTACTATTTTTGGTAACTATGCTGAATGACATCAAAAAGGACCTTATTGTAGTTATTTTGCCATCCAAGTCGCCAAGTCGCCAGCTTTGCATTATTACCCTATTTTTTTAATATAGCTATTACTAAAGTCCTTCCTAATTGCAAAATAATATTTGTACTCGTTAATTTTTAATACGGCATCTAAATGAGAACAAATAATTGCTGAAAGATTTATCACTGGTCATTAGTTAATTGTTTCGATGATCACTTTACTTTGGAATTTTTTATTTTGACGTTACTCAGCATAGTTTACACAAGTATCTATTCTGTGTTATTACCTGTTCATCATGTTGCTTGTCGTAAAATATTGCAGCCTTAGAACTATATGTTTGAACTGCATGTGGTCTTCAGTGTATTTGCATGTCTTATATTGCATGCTTCCTTATGACTCAGATTCCACCGCCACATCACGAAAGTGCTTCACGGAAATCTTTCCGCTCGAAACGGGTACAGTCTGCAATGCCTCGGATTTCAACTGCGAAGAAGACGGAGGTATTAAACGAATAATGATATTGATAATAACAGCATTAAATTTTTACTACTGCTGTTTATATTGCCAATACTACTACTATAGTCTATTTCAATATTGACCGGTAGCGCATTTTAATAATTTACCCGAAATGACGAAATATTAAGACAAAATTATGACTAACATTTTATGAATTTTTTCTCTATATGATTTTAATATGTTTAGAAACTCGGCCTGAAGTCAAGACTTTGACTTTTTACGCGCTCTAACCTTATTAAAGATTTTACATTTCTATAAACTATTATAAGCCTCTGTATTTACTAATATAATATACTACAAACACTTTTGTTAAGATGTTTACATTTGACTCAAAAGGGAATTCTAAATGACATATTACTAAATACCCGGGTTTACGGAAGGCAAAAGAACGCGGCACGTCGATAGATTATCGTCTCGATTAACATCTCCCTAGATCGGTCAACCTAATGCATGTTTTTGTTTGTATATGTGTAGCAAATGTGGTGAGTATTTTCTGGATGAATTGTCTTTTATCACGTGCTTGTTTGGTTTTTGGTGTTTTACAGAACAGTACCACAAGCAGGTTATTTATCTCATAGGACATTGTAGCAACATGTCTTGTCAAAGGACACACACGCAAATGGTTTGATGATATGATTCGTATCCGCATCATTTCGGTTGTGAGTCAGGCATTCTAACCACTTAGCCAACGTGTTTTTATATTAAAACATGTAACATCGATCTTTCGGAATGACGTACATTCCCTATCAAACTTAACTAACGTGTTTTTATACTCATTTAACATCGATCATTCGGAATAACGTGCTTTCCCAATCAAACTTAGCCAACGTCTTTTTATACTCAAACATGTAACACAGTTCATTCGGAATGAAGTACTTTCCCTATCAAACATAGCCAACGTATTTTTACACTCAAACATGTAACATCGATCATTCGGAAAAACGTACTTTCCCTATCAAACTTAGCCAACGTGTTTTTATACTCAAACATGTAACATCGATCATTCGGAATGAAGTACTTTCCCTATCAAACTTAGCCAACATGTTTTTATACTCAAACATGTAACATCCATCTTTCGAAATGACAAACTTTTCCTATCAAACTTAGCCAACGTGTTTTATATTCAAATATGTAAAATCGATCATTCAGAATAACGTACTTTCTCTATATCAAACTTAGCTAACCTATTTCTATATTCAACCATGTAACATCGATCTTTCGGAATGACGTACTTTCCCTATCAAACTTAGCTATCTTGTTTTTATGCTCAAACATGTAACATCAAACGTAGCTAATGTGATTTTATACTCAAATATGTAACGTGGATCTTTCGGAATGACGTACTTTCCCTATCAAGCTTAGCCAACGTAGTTTTATACTCATACACGTAAAATCAATCTTTCAGAATGGCTTACTTTTCTTATCAAACTTAGCCAACGTGTTTGTTTACTCAAACATGTAACATCGATCAATGGGAATGAAGTACTTTCCCTATCAAACTTAACTAACGTGTGTTTATACTCATTTAACATCGATCATTCGGAATAACGTACTTACCCTACCAAACTTAGCCAACGCGTTTTTATACTCAAACATGTAACATCGATCATTCCGAATGAAGTACTTTCCCTATCTAACATAGCCAACGTTTTCTACACTCAAACATGTAACATCGATAATTCGAAATGAAGTACTTTCCCTATCAAACATAGCCAACGTGTATTTATACTCAAACATGAAGCATCGCTATTTTGGAATGACGTATTTTCCCTATCAAACTTAGCCAACGTGTTTTTATACTCAAACATGTAACATCGATCATTCAGAATAAAGTACTTTACCTATCAAACTTAGCCAACGTGTTTTGATACTCAAACATGTAACATCGATCTTTCGGAATGACGTACTGTCCCTATCAAACTTAGCCAACGTGTTTTATACACAACCATGTAAAATCGATCATTCGGAATAACCTACTTACCCTATCAAACTGAGCCAACGTGTTTCTTTACTCAAGCATGTAACATCGCTGTTTTGGAATGACGTACTTTCCCTATCGAACTTAGCCAACATATTTCTATATTCAACCATGTAACATCGATCTTTCGGAATGACGAACTTTCCCTATCAAACGTATCTAACGTGATTTTATACTCTAACATGTAACATGGATCTTTCGGAATGACGTACGTTCCCCATCAAACTTAGCCAACGTAGTTTTATACTCATACACGTAATATCAATCTTTCTGAATGGCTTACTTTCCTTATCAAATTTAGCCAACGCGTTTTATTACTCTAACATGTAACATCGATCATTCGGAATGAAGTACTTTCCCTATCAATCTTAGCCAACGCGATTTTGTACTCAAACATGTAACATCGATCTTTCGTAATGACGTACATTCCATATCAAACGTAGCTAACGTGATTTTGTACTCAAACATGTAACGTGGATCTTTCGGAATGACGTACTTTCCCAATCAAACTTAGCCAACGTGTTTTTATACTCAAACATGTAACATCGATCTTTCGGAATGACGTACTTTTTCTAACAAACTTAGCTAACGCGTTTTTATACTTGAACATGAAACATCCTTCTTTCGAACCGACGTACTTTCCCTATCAAACTTAGACAACGCGTGTTTGTATTCAAACATGTAACATCGATATTTCGGAATGACGTACTTTCCCTATCAAACTTAGCAAACGTGTTTTTATACTCAAACAAGTGACATCGCTATTTTGGAATGACGTACTTTCCCTATCAAACTTAGCCAACGCGTTTTTATACTTAAACATGAAACATCAACTGACGTACTTTCCCTATCAAACTTAGACAACGCGTATTTGTACTCAAACATGTAACATCGATCTTTCGGAATGACGTACTGTCCCTATCAAACTTAGCCAACGTGTTTTATACACAAACATGTAAAATCGATCATTCGGAATAACCTACTTTCCCTATCAAATTTAGCCAACGTGTTCCTTTACTCAAGCATGTAACATCGCTGTTTTGGAATGACGTACTTTCCCTATCAAACTTAGCCAACATGTTTCTATATTCAACCATGTAACATCGATCTTTCGGAATGACGAACTTTCCCTATCAAACTTAGCTAATTTGTTTTTATACTCAAATAAGTAACATCGATCTTTCAGAATGACGTACATTCCCTATCAAACGTATCTAACGTGATTTTATACTCTAACATGTAATATGGATCTTTCGGAATGACGTATGTTCCCTATCAAACTTAGCCAACGTAGTTTTTTACTCATACACGTAATATCAATCTTTCAGAATGGCTTACTTTCCTTATCAAACTTAGCCAACGTGTTTTATTACTCTAACATGTAACATCGATCATTCGGAATGAAGTACTTTCCCTATCAAGCTTAGCCAACGCGTTTTTGTACTCAAACATGTAACATCGATCTTTCGTAATGTCGTACATTCCATATCAAACGTAGCTAACGTGATTTTGTACTCAAACATGTAACGTGGATCTTTCGGAATGACGTACTTTCCCAATCAAACTTAGACAACGCGCGTTTGTATTTAAACATGTAACATCGATCTTTCGGAATGACGTACTTTTCTATCAAACTTAGCAAACGTGTGTTTATACTCAAACATGTAACATCGATCATTCGAAATGACGTACTTTTCCTATCAAACTTAGCCAACGCGTTTTTGTACTCAAAAAGGTAACATCGATCATTCGGAATGACGTACTGTCCCTATCAAACTTAGCCAACGAGCTTTTATACTCAAACATGTAACATCGCTATTTTGGAATGACATCCTTTCTCTATCAAACTTAGCCAACGTGTTTTTATACTCAAACATGTAACATCGATCATTCGGAATGACGTACTTTCCCAATCAAACTTAGCCAACGTGTTTTTATACTCAAACATGTAACATCGATCATTCGAAATGACGTACTTTTCCTATCAAACTTAGCCAACGCGTTTTTGTACTCAAAAATGTAACATCGATCTTTCGGAATGAGGTACTTTCCCTATCAAAATTAGACAACGTAATTTTATACTCATACATGTAATATCGATCTTTCAGAATGGCTTACTTTCCTTATCAAACTTAGCCAACGTGTATGTTTACTCAAACATGTAACATCGATCATTCTGAATGAAGTACTTTCCCTATCAAACTTAGCCAACGTGTTTTTATACTCAAACATTTAACATGGATATTTCGGAATGACTTACTTCCCTTATCAAACTTAGCCAACGTATTTTTATACTCAAACATGTAACATCGATCTTTGAGAATGACGTACTTACCCTATCAAACTTAGCGAACGTGTTTTTATACTCAAACATGTAACATCTATCATTCGGAATGACGTACTTTCACTATCATACTTAGCCAACGCGTTTTTATACTCAAACATGTAACATCGATCTTTCGAAATGACGTACTTTCCCTATCAAACTTGGGCATTTGAGCGAAAATTTGATGCAATCGTGCACGTTAGGAGTGATCCCACTGTAGAACTTTTACTTTTGTGTCAGATATTCTACAACACCAGCACTTTTATTCCTAAGCATAGAGTAGGTGAGAGCAGAATTTCCTCGGTTGACAGAGTCAAGTTTTGCCTTTCAAGCGTTTTGTTGTTGTTTTTTTTTTATTTTTTAAATGCATATACTCACATCCGCGTTACAAAATTGTTGAGTACTAGTGTAGGGTTTAGTTAGAAAAAAATAATACTAGACGGGACATAATAAGGATAGAAATTATATCATCGTTGCATTTACGTTCGCTGACCAAGAAAGTATAGATGCTGGATGAATGTGTAGTGGTAGCAATTACAGGGAAAACATTGGAATTATGGAATAAACTGACGATGTCCTGGCTACGTTTTACAAAATAATTTCATCATACATTTATTACTGACCATATAAAATGTGCAAAAAATAATCACACAATGTTACAATTTCATACCAAAAATGTTTATACCATGAGGTCAAAACATCATGAGACGGCATGGTTCAATACACAATGCAGGTGTGTTTGTGTGTGTACGTGTGTGTGTGTGTGTGTGTGTATGTGTGTGGTTTAGATCTTTTAGCGTAGCTTTAGCAATTTTAGTCATATCGCTACGATTTTTAAATAAATTATACATATTACTATATGTAAGGCACATCTTGCATCTAGGATGTGATGCATGGTAATTAATTTAATTAAATTAGTAACGGAGGTTATCTTCAAAGGATTAAAAAGAAAGTATTTAAGGAATTTTCTATGCTCTATGAAACTGCATTAGAGCAGATTTCAGCAGTGTTAGTATCATAACTTCTACTGACCGCATTCCTTTATAATTGCCTAATAACAAGAACGACATGTGCGTTGTAAAAATGGTGGGAAAGATAAAAGATTAAACGAGGAATTCGAACAGTTCTTATATCTATGCACAGAGTCATTTTCGTAATCAGACAGTAGTTTCATCAAAGACATGCGCCCATGTTGTAGAAAATACATCGAAGCGGTAGATTTTGACCTTATGGTGAGTTCTGAAACGCATTTTTTCTTCTGAGTTTTGAGTAAATGCTCAAATTTGATAACCGACGAGATTTAGTCTGAATGTATGGTGTTTAGCGAAGACCCTTGGAAACATTGTGAGTGATAATCTTTTATGTTGACACGGGAAATCTAGCATTAACAATATCCTGACAACATGTCTCATTTGATATCAGAGGACGGGTTTGATGTTGACCACATTAGAATTTAGGCCTACACTGACTGAAATGATTATCTGCAAATGGACGATGTGAACATAGACGTGAAATGTATATGGGCTGGTGCCTGCAGGCAAGGCGATGGGTGCCATTTACTCGTGGACCTGGTTCGAAACTTTGTAGAGTACGAATTTAATTTCTCTAACCTGTATGATAGTATTGTTGGTATTAAACTATTATTTCTGCCCACTATTATCAAGATTCTACTACATAATCCAGGGATAGCATTGTTATGTTCTGTATGGTATATACTTATAATTCTTTGTAATACAAAAATCCTATATACCTTGATTTCTTTCATATGAATCTGGAACGACTGTGTATATATCTGAGAATTATTTACTATGTCGTCATGCAAGTGTGTCTGCTTCGCAAGAGTTTATATAACACCGATTCAGTGCCATCATTTTTTGGTGATGCCTGCTTAGTCGTGATGGTGTATGGGCTGGTGCGTGCAGGCAAGGCGATGGGTGCCATTTATTCGCGGACCTGGTTTCGAAACTCCGTTGAGTACGAATTTAATTTCTCTAACGTGTATGATAGTATTGTTTATATATCTCTGTGTGTGTGTGTGTGTGTGTGTGTGTGTGTGTGTGTGTGTGTGTGTGTGTGTAATCGCAAAGTATGCTGAAGGTCTATGCCTAAAGCAAAGAACTATTGCTATTGCTACTGATGGTATTTCTTTCGGAAACTAATGATCACCAGATAGAGTAGAAACTGTTTAGAACGAGTAGCAAGGATACCTGGTTAAAATAGTCTTTACATACACAGGTAAATTTCATGCAAATATAATGAAAAGAACTTATGACAAAATAAAGATATACACCTAAACTAAAAGGTATATAGATTCAAGTGAAAATGATTTTTCAGTTTATCAACAAATTTGAGAAACACACATACATGACCCTGCTGTACACAATACAGTATATCAGTTTGGTGTTGGTCGCTATACAACACGTGCCTTTTTTATTGTGATATCACAGGGCGACATCCAATCCGGTTTGTACTGGATCACACCTTTAGAATCACCTCAACCAAAATATGTCCGTGTAATTTAACATTGGTTCTGCATTATGTACTTCTCTAGGCGTTTAAATAATTACTTAAAAATTATGGATAAATGAGAATCCAAATAAAATGAAAAATTGCCATTTAAAGGTATGTGTAATCAAATTCTAAAAATGACACCGGTTCTGAACTTCTACATGACATTTATGACTTTTACTGTAGCAAGATCACACCGACGAGATACTTCATGAGGAAAAATTTACGGAGATTCTGTATTTTCAAGATGGAAGGTGATGCTTAACTGTGGAATCACGAGTACTGTAAATGTAACACTGTTGTTAGCGAACAACTGGCATGAAGGGTGTACAAAATAAGCTGTGTTCATATGAGTTCTTTCTAGCATGCGACGGGAAAGGCTGAGTGTATGGAAGGGAACAAATAGAACACATCTACGGATAGTAGTTATTTTAATTTGAGCGTCAGGAACATTATTTGTGTGAGGATATGCTACATGTATGACACAAAGAGCAGGAAGAGTAACTGGGGTTATGGGATGGACGAGGAGTGGTGCAAGGATTGTTGTGATCCGAAATGGTATGCTGGAATTATGGGCTCTTGAGCTATATCCCGAATACCTGCAAATATAACGCGTTTGTTCGCAGAATGGTACTTCTGTGAGAAATGAAGCCTGTTTATTCTAAAACATTCAATGCACAAGTCTACAT
The DNA here is from genome assembly GCA_016746295.1 of Potamilus streckersoni. Taxonomy (NCBI): domain Eukaryota; kingdom Metazoa; phylum Mollusca; class Bivalvia; order Unionida; family Unionidae; genus Potamilus; species Potamilus streckersoni. Next base: position 567,703 of record JAEAOA010000080.1, read on the forward strand.
ATCGGAAAAGATGATAGCTGATATTGATTTATACAAAACGATCTTATAAATTTTATCTAGTTGTGTAATAGTTGTTTACGTGTGCGCGCACTAGTGTCGGCTGTATCATTCCCCATCATTTTGCAGTTTTGTAACAAATTGTTATTCATTACTTCATGCAGATGAATTTTTGTTATTAATCGCATAACAAAAGTTGGACAGTTTGATTTACTTTAGTCAGGATTTTACAGGGATGGGCGTTGTTCCTTGACTTTTACAAATAAGCTGGAGCAACTTGGAAATTCTGCCGCTTTGCTGCATACCTTTAAAGAGCTTTCAGCATAGAATCTGAGAAACACGATTATACGTATTAGTATAAGTAGTTGCAATATTCCAGGAAACGGATTCGGATGAAGAAATCAGGGAGGAGACCAAAAGTCTTCCTGGGGATCTCGCACAGACCGAGAGGCAGAGACGACTGAAAAGATTCTCCATCGTGGATCCTCCACTTATCAGGGAGCTCAAGAAAGAGGAGGTAACGATGTAATTTATTCGTAAGTTTAACCTTTGGGCTAAAACTTTGTATCCAGTATTTGAAAAACATTGGGAAAATTAATTGTCAATGATCTATTGATTATCCAATTTCTGGATATGTTAAGAAAAGAAATAGAGTTTAAAGCAATTTGTTTCCTTAGTCTGAATTGAAGGACCTAAAAGGAGGGACAAAGTCCGTTGACTAGTAAAATGAACAAGCGATTTTTACGCTTATTTCTGTCTCCGTTAACTTTTCAATGTCTGATTTGTGCAGTATTTTACGATACTGGACACATTGATATTGCACGCACGTGCACAACACGTGTCCCTAGTTTAGTTTATCAGGAACTACTTTGTAAACAAGCCATATACACTCATGTGTACTTTACGCTTTAGCTTTTGCTTGATTTTGTGAATAAACTAAAGAAGCTGTTTCGTCAAATTGAAGTATAGATGATAACGTTAACGATTTGGACGAATTCATTGAGTCAGAAACGAATCTTTTTAATAAGCACACGAATGAACGTAATTGTCGCAATATTAACAATAAACGTTAGAGTCGCACAAATTGAAAATACCGTTTTCATCATTTAGACGGTTATTTAGTTGAAATATTTGTTCGTTTACGCTAATAAAATGGTGCAGGCTTTCAACAGTGCTCTCTAGGGTCTATACAAATATTGCATAGAAAAGCATACTGAGTCCAAGGGATAAAGCATATATATCAAAGACGCATCATTTTACAGGTCTGTCAAAATACTAGATTCGAGAAAAAATGAAAATGAAGGTTTTGTTTGGAAACTAATAGCCTCAGAGACAATAAGCTAAGATAACGAAAACGTATTATTTCCGCTAGCTAAATGAGGTGTAGCTCAACACCTGCTTTGCAATTTTTCCTGTGAAACTAGTTTAGTACAATGTTAGGCTAGCGATAGAAAACACTGTATGATACAGGTAAAATCTGGGGTCCATCCAACAGCGAGATGCAAATGACAGGGCGTAACTATATGTTTTCTTTATCTGGTAATAAGAATGATAATAAATATGTTTACATTTAAACCTCTTGAATTTTCTCGAAATGTATTTTTTTTGTTCTGTATATCTAAATAACATATCATACAAACCTGATTCACACTAAAATTTTACTGGAATGAATTTCTAGTACATTTTCAGCTGAAATCCTTTCTCCTTACTCCACCAAATTGACCATAAAATCCAGTCCATCAATATGAAAACAAAATCCAATCATTCCAGATCAAATAGAAAAGTTGTTGCAATGCGCTTTCATTCACAATATGACTTAAAATTTGAATGTTAAGTTATCCAAAACGACTTTTCTTTCTTAAATTACTATCTAGCGCGCGACAAAGTTCAAAGGTAGCTGTGCTGTACTACGAGCACATTAATTATTATGTACTGATGAATCTGCGGTTGTGTATTCATTGTTTAATACAGCATAAATTCAATTACTTTGTTTCATATAGTGTATATTTTATAATTAATAATGAGATAGAATAGAAAAATGAAAAATAGATAAAAACTTCACTCGCACAGGTCGTGCAGTATCCATCCGAAAAATCTAGCTAATATTTTCCCTTACAAATGCATTAACATATAATTAAAAACAACGATTTCTGATTGGTTGAATAACAGTGATAACGTAAGAGTAAAGTTATGGGTTTTCCAATACAGACTTTATTAATCTGACGTCGATAGCGCATCACGTTGCCATTATATATGTGGAGCATTTTTTCTGACTGAGATGTTAGCGTAGGCTCCAGACTGTCTTTTAAGATGAAGATAGGAGAATTGGAAAGCTTCAACAACTTTGAACGCCACTCAGAATTATTTCAGTCCATTTATTAAATCGTCATGTGGCCTCAGACGTGGATCATGCGCCATTTTGGGGACTACCAGTACCATAAAATATTTAAATTTATACAATTACTATGGTTGCTCCAGTGACTGTCACTCATTATGATTAACGATTGATTACTGTCAATATTTTAAGTATCTGTTACTTTGTATATTGAATATTTTAGAGTTTGACAAATGCTTTTTCATAATGAAATGTAAGTATATCGAAATAAAACTAAAGCATAACATAGCGTACCTACACACATTGACAAATTGACAGATGACGCAATGCTGTACTACAAGAGTATCGAGTTAGAACTAAAGCATGACGTAACTTGCCCACATCCATTAACAGATCATGTAATACTATACTATAAATATATTGAGAGAGAATAATTTACTTCAGCTGAATCTAAAACGATGGCTGGATTGACCTTAAAGTCCATTTTAGAAACAATGTTGATCCAAATATTCGAACAAGTTTCCATTTATCTTTGTTCATATTTGAAGCGGTAATCGAACAGGTGACAGCAGAGGTGTGAAATAAGAATGGCATCACGGCCTATTTTAAACCTTGTCATATTCTTGGTTTTATTTTACCCAAAAAATACGTTAAGGTCTGACTTTTTTTTATATACCAGGCTACTTAGGATCACGTGCATTTGTGCTACAAATAAGGAAGTAAATAATTACATAAGATTATGGGACAAATCAAGTGTTACTCATTTCCAGGCATTCATATAACGTTGAAAATGTATTATAGTTATAGTATTTTTTTTATTTATTTATTTATTTATTTATTTATTTATTTATTTATTTATTTATTTATTTTTATTTTATTTATTTTAGTTTGTAGACAGAAGGAAGTAGGAATTGGCCTAGATGTGAGAGTTTCTTTTGAGATTACATGCGTGAGATATTTGCTTGATTCTAATCTCTTGACAGCATCAACATCGACAAAATAGTTAGCTACAAAATAAAAATAATATGTTTTTAAGTATTTAAATATTTTTTTAAATAAAAAGTGAAAGTTCTCGACTGGTGCGATTATTGGAATAGCTAAATAATTTATGGACACATGTGTTAAAACGGTTATCAATGCTGAAATCATGTCATCTATGTTTCAGGAAGAGAGTTTAGCACGCTAAAAATCATTTGTTTATGTTGAATTTGGAAAAATAATATTGCTTATTTTCACTGACGGCAGACTGAAATGACAAAAGGAGCCTATTGCTGTGTTTTACCAATTGGAGCACGAATATTTTTTCAGTTTTTATGCAGACATGCTGTAGACTGTCTTTTCACGTATTCCATTTCATCATAATGGTAGATACTTGCGTCATAATTTGACAAACTGCCTGTAAAATATAAAATAAACTATTAAAATGAATTACAATAGTTGGGCCTTTTTGAATAAGCAATTCCTGTAGGAATAATGAAAAAACATTGTTATAATTATACGACACAATGACCACCGTGTGTCGTCTATAATGATTATGTAAGTGCAATGTGTTATATTTCAATGCACTGTGTGTGCCCACCAATACAGTTGCATTTACGCTTTTATTTATTTTCCTTGGAGTCTAATTTTGTACTTGTTATAAACTAATAGAAATCGATTAACAATCGATATAACTACATCGATAATCGATATTGATTTTGGACTCGATCAACCTGCCGTAACTATTGTTCAATTTCTCTTACAGACCGTCTCTGGCTTATACTCTATAGCGGACAAATTAATTTTCCCCGTGGCTACTAAAGAAGAGGATGAAAGGCTGTATCGGGAGTTCGCAAAAGAACGTGCACGTGCTGTCAGTACAAAACAAAAGAAGATGAAATAGATATGGGAAAATATTGCTTTATACACACATCGTATCATTGTTGAATAATTTGATTGTCAAGACAAAATCTTTTTATTTCTCCAAATTTGCAAAACTCGGATGGATGAAAACTTTTAAAACTCTATTACCGTTAGCAGGCCGTGTTTACTTGAAAGTACCAGCCCACTATTGAGAAATGATATACCAGTGACACTGGATTTTCATTGAAAAAACCCTTGTTTTCTTTGCAATAATGCCTTCGCAAACCTTTTGAATAGACTGCACGCTTTAAAATATGTATCACTGGAAAATATTTAAAGTAATGAATACAATTTCACAGATATGTTTTTAATGTCTTCTCCTAAGTATTCCGTATTAATAACTATAGGGTCATTTGCATGTATGTATGTATGTATGTATGTATGTATGTATGTATGTATGTATGTATGTATGTATGTATGTATGTATGTATGTATGTATGTATGTATGTATGTATGTATGTATGTATGTATGTATGTATGTATGTATGTATGCGCGTGTGTTCATGCATACATGTATGTGTATACGAGCGTGTGCGCGCATGCATGCATGCCTGATCTGTCTATATGTATGTATGTATGTATGTATGTATGTATGTATGTATGTATGTATGCATGCATGCATGCACGCACGCACGTACGTACGTATGTATGTATGCATATATATGCGTGTATTGATGCATACATGTTTTTGTATGCGTGCGTGTGGGCACGCATGCATGTCTGTCTGTCTGTCTGTCTGTATATCTGTCTGTCTGTCTGTCTGCCTGTCTGCCTGTATGTATGTATGTATGTATGTATGTATGTATGTATGTATGTATGTATGTATGTATGTATGTATGTATGTATGTATGTATGCAAACGCGTGTGTTGATGCATACATGTATGTATATGCGTGCGTGTGCGCGCATGCATGCATGCCTGATCTGTCTATATGTATGTATGTATGTATGTATGTATGTATGTATGTATGTATGTATGTATGTATGTATGTATGTATGTATGTATGTATGTATGTATGTATGTATGTATGTATACATACGCGTGTGTTGATGCATACAAATATGTGTATGCGTGCGTGTGCGCGCGCATGCATGGATGCCTGTCTGTCTGTCTGTCTGTCTGTCTGTCTGTCTGTATGTATGTATGTATGTATGTATGTATGTATGTATGTATGTATGTATGTATGTATGTATGTATGTATGTATGTGTGCGAGTGCATGCATGTATGTATGTAATAAAGAGATTGGAAATCCTACATTTCATCATATTGGTGGGGTTTCCACTCTTAGCAAAGCAATATATATGCATGATATTCAAATGGATGTTAAACTTTTTCTGAGATTATATTTGAGCACGTTTCGATTGATATCTATGCAAATCTACACAAATGAACAATTTCAGTTATTTTTGTTATCATGAAGTGTATCTCAAATTTATTTAAAAATTATTGTTTAACTATTTCAATAAAATATGAAATCGAATTTGTTGTGTAACTCAATAGGGTTGGAACAGGTAATATGCTGAATCAAATTGAACTATGAGAATGAATATTTGATTTTTAAAAATTTCGTATAAATGTCGACTTGTTTATAAAGGTTACATGTTTGCAGAGAAAAATGAATCTTGTTGAAAATCAAAGAAATTTTTCTCCAGGATTTAAAGAAAAATGTAAATTTGGGTTTTAGACGAAGTCGCAGCAGACAGACTGGTCACTCTGATACAGATGCATGTCATGTACAATATTTCGGAACTGATGCGTACTACAGTATGCCACAATTATTTTAGGGACCAGCAGTTGAATGTTCTACGGCAGGGACGTGACATTTTTAAAACAAAATCCAAATATCTGTCAGAAGCTAAAAGAAGTATCTTCCTTTGAATTATAGCATCATAACACCACATTATGTCCATTATATTGTTTGAAATAAAACTAATTATCTTGAGATAATAGAAAATAAAGTTTCTCAGCTAAGAAAAAAAATTACAGGATGCACGCTCCTAAAATTAATTGGTCAGTACTTCGTATTTGATGAAAGTGCTGTTTCCATGTTAATTGATGTAGCTGATACTACGTCAAAGATATTGTGCTGATTTTATAGTTTGTTGATAAAATTAGGAATTTGCTTGCTATTTGGCATAATATAAAGGCTAACTTTGAGTGGGATGCCAACATTTCATTATATTATAATCGAAATTAATTTGGGACAAAATTTAACTTACTTTTCAACAATTATTTTCTCATGTAAAATAAAAACATGCTACTAATATCACTAAATTCGTATCAAGATATTTCGGGAATTTCCGTATATTCCCTAAATGACGGAAACTAAGTACCAGTACAGTAAAAAAAGTAACATTGTACGTACTACCGGGAAAAAAATCCCGCGGAAAACCGGCATATTGGTAATACCGCCCACCTCTACATTCTGAGCAAAAGATTTGAAATGGTGTTGTTTTAACAGAATACGACAGAAAAGCATTTGTGGAGCTAAATGTAAAATTGAGTAAGGTAAGATGGATATATGCAAATAGTGATTTGATCACTTACTACCAAGACAATATTCACCGAGATAGACAATAACTAGTTTTCTGTAATTCTAATAATGGCTGCTGGTATATTTAATGATGGGAAACTTCACATGTGATGGGACACATCTATTCAAATCTAATTTATAATAAATCCATTGCCTTACATGGTGTTATGATTGCATTGTCAGCAATAGTTTGCAATGTATACAATGCTAGCATTGTAAATTCATAAAATACATAACAATACGTATTTGAGTATTGAAGATCTTGTCAATGCAAAGAACAGAACCATCTTATGAACTCAAATTTATATTAACTTAAACTTCTATGATGATAACTGAAGTCTCCAATAATTGTATCGATTTATGTAGATGTGGGTTATTCGTTTGGTGCATTTGGCCACTATGGTCGTATCCAAGGATGACTTACATATATCTACATAACCGTATTGCAACCATAGTATCACTAAAATACTAAAATTATTTACTTGTCAGTACCCGACCATCGAGGGAGAGAATAATAACCAAAAATCCGTGACTCCGATTACAAAAATATCCGGTCAATTCAAGATGGAGGATATTGTAATATAGAAACTTCACGTGGATGCTTCTATTCATAATTATGATTGTATTTTAATAAGTTATTTACAGAAGTAGCATTAAAATATGATATGTGTAGTAGCAAAAATATTATATTTTGAGAACGTTGCAACAAAATTATTCATAGACGTTTCACCCAATGAACATGTACCTCGAAAATATTTGGCACATATAAAGAGCCCTTGTAGTGGTAGACTATTCTGGACTGGTCTTAAGTTGATTGGACCAATCTGACCTAATCGGTCTCCGAGCTCACAGGGTGTTAGAAATTTTTAAAAATATATCTTTTGAGAGAAAGTAATTTTAAAGCGATGAAAGAAACTTTTAAGTTATATAGCATATAAAACTTGTTTAAATATTTATTTCCAAATGTCGTGCTCACGGGGGCCTGCAAGTAAATCCAGGGGCACCGCCAAAATGATCCGAATTGGGCCACGCTTCTACTAAAGGCCGGTAGTAAGTCTAATAGTTTGCCAGTGCTTAGAAATCAGTGATAATTATAACTTTTATTTTTTTTTAAAAAGTGGATTATTATAATTCACAGTCATTTAATTTGTATCAGTACAAGCTTGATAAAACAAAAGATGGAAAAGAGTACCAGAATCGGTGTTCCCATGCCATGGTCATCAAGCACCATACCAGACTTTCCATATTTTCACTCTACAAAAAATCGTTGCCAATATTGACCTTCAAGGACCCCCCATAGAAAAACAAGGATTGAAATAGGATAAGTCCAGAAGATAGACTGCTTGAGCGAGTGGAGGTTGGGACGACTGAGATAAGGATGTATTGGTTTGGATTTAGATGTAGGTGTTGCTTGTACATGAGCGAGACGTACCAGAAATTAGGTAATATACTAATTAATTTGTGAGCTGTAAATGTTACTCTATTACCCTAAAGCTATTCTGAACACATACCCATCTATATTAATGACACTACACCAAACGTCCATCAAGACCCAAATGTTAGGATTGCTTTGGAAATGGATCTCAAATTATCGTGGACAGTGCCGGATTAAAGACAAATAAGGCCTTGTGCTAGTTAATTTATGAGGCACCTTACAATAAAAAATTCATCGTATTTTTTTTTTGCCAAGAAGATGCCCACCCCACCCTCCGGCCAACAGGAGGCCTTGTGCTTAATCACAATGGTAAATCTGGTACTGATCGTGAAAATGGGGATGGGGGGGGGAGGACCAGTAGCATCAGCAACAGTTTAATTGGAAGAAATTTTCGACAATATCTCTGAAGCATTCCTACCTGATTGCAGGATTCTGTCAGATCGTGTGTTAAAGAAAGGCTTGAATTACTACACATTAGGATAGATTCATGAAATTAGTATTTTTATTGCGAAAATCAGGTCAAAGTTGCAGCATGGTGTTGGAGATCTCTGAGGTAGAACTTATATCCCGATCAACTTCAAGTAGACATCTTGGCAGAAAAGGACAAAATAACTAAAATAGTTTTGTTCTTGCAAGGTTATGCATGACCATTATCAGATTTTCTAGCATGGCTTCAGTATATTTTTTTAAGTTTTAAAACATGGCTGTCGTTATGTATATGAACCCATGAAATTGTTATCGTACATGTATAATTCTCATATAAGAATAAAACTTAATTTCTCAAAATCTACAATTAATATTTTAAATTTGTAGGAAAACAAAAAGTAAAGTTACAATAAATAAATAAACATTTATGCAAAGTCGCCTGAGTGACTGAAGGGAACGTGTTCTTTACGCCACGTAAAGATGTATCCTCACTTGGACGGATAAAATGTTTCATAAGTGTATCATTGATAGGCCAGCAAATTTAAATAATATAAGATCCATGTAAAACGATCATGTATTATAATCTCTTAATAATAGAACGAAACAAGAATGACGAATCGAAATAAACCAATTCAGGCGCATTTACAAGGGATATATTTGTATCCGCTGCTACCATTTTTTGCTAATTAGTGTGACTCGTTTTGTCTTTCTTTATTAATTTCATAACATTTTGAGGGTTTTATAAAGGCATTAATTTTGTAAGACATCAATTTTATTTGAAGCCATCATAATTTAAATGAATGGCAGGATATATATTGCTGATGTTTATAGCTTTAAACTTAAAAAAGTTAAAAATATCTTTTTTAAATAAAAGAAACCAAAACAAATTTCGATAATCAAAATTGTATTCAAAATAATTAAATTTAAAAGTTTGAAATAATTGATGTCAAAATCCAATATTGCAATTATAGATTTGAATAAAATTATTGACATTTCAGAATTTAATGTATAGGGTGGTGTTTTGCCAATTTTACACAAGTAACAGGTGAAATTGTAATAGTCTCAGCACTATTTAAGCATTATTCAGGGTTCAACTTTTTTAAATTTAATTTTAAAAATCTAAAACAAGGTATTAAAATTCAAAAAGAACACGTATACACGTTTTCTTTATTGCAAGTAATAATATGACTCGTATATGATATACAATTTGAACACAAGCAAACAGTTAGCATAGAATTCTGTTCATTATTTTCACAAGCGCAGCAAGTATTAATATTATTTAAAACAGTTTTGTGTATTTATATTTGACATATGATTAAAAATAATGGATCGTTTCCAACGCAGACATTTCCCCATATTGATGATTCTTTTGAAATTTTGTTTTCAAATATCTTTCTTGAATCCGTCTTATAATAACGACATTCTGCATGGCATGTGCCCGAAGCACAACTGCTAACCATTTAACTGATAAATAGTCATTGATTTTCTGCGTAATCTTTTAAGTTTCTCTGCGATTCAATAAGGAAGTAATCAAGCTTGAACTTAGGTTTGTGAGCAAATATGATAGATAGCAACGTGTAACTACGCAGTGAGTTCGATGCCTATTTTTAATTGGTCGATGCACCCAGTTTGAACGACAGGTCAGAAGTATTCATTATAGGGGTGCTTACACAGAGCCGTCCATAACAGCTGCAACTTCTGACTTAATTTAAGACTCAACTTTCTCACATTTTGTACTGCAACTACTGGACACACATTCTGTCACATTTATATATAATGACGAAGATATTATGGTATAGCATATCTTTGCCTCTAGTATTAATGCAGAACCCAATGGTCAATCATACGAAACTGTTTAATGAAGTTCTTAGTCTCTCCACTACTTTGGAAGGTCGAGGTCAGCAACACTTTTTTTGGCATGACTGCATCTGGCCGACATGGACACATGATCATCTTTACCTCGGACAATTATGCAGATCTAATGCCAAGCTTATTTATCGGCCCGACGGTGGACCTACCTGAGAAGTTTTGAATGTCAAAGTGGACTTTCTTTTGCAATGTTGTTTGTGACTTCTTTTCAATTATGTATGTAAATGTTTAACATGTGAACTTCATCATTAAGGAACTGAATACCATTAAAAGGCTGAAAGATAAAATGCAGTGCATAACGTTAAATCAGGACAAAGGACGATTAGAAAGTGACACATACATAATCATACACAAATTAAAAACTAATAGAGAAGAACAGAAAGTTCACCACAATGAATAACTAGTTAATGCCGACAAATCAAATGTTGTCAAGAACAGTGGGAATAAAAGTTTTCGAGCAAAAACGTTTGCAGGGCCAAGCATTCGAAATATGCAAGGTTCCATATATTACTCAATATTTGCAGATTATAATATAGGGTAACGGCAATGTCGCCTTATTTTTGGGGTGGGTGTTAAAAGATTTTTGTCTACTGAAAGATCATAAAATGTACAAGTGACTAAATGAGGACTGATATGCTGAAGCGATCTCCAAACATTCAAGAAAGTGATCAAATGACGCTGGATATGCTGAAACGATCTCCAAACATTCAAGAAAGTGATCGAATGACGCTGGATATGCTGAAACGATCTCCAAACATTCAAGAAAGTGATCGAATGACGCTGGATATGCTGAAGCGATCTCCAAACATTCAATAAAGTTATCGAATGACGCTGGATATGCTAAAACGATCCCAAACATTCAAGAAAGTGATCGAATGACGCTGGATAACCTGAAACTATTTTACACGACGATGCATAGGCTAAAACGATCCAACCTAAAACCAGCACTTGTAGATTAATTTAATCTCGAGGTTTGTGAGGCCGTGTGATTCTTACGATTGTCTCCCATTTAAAAAACAAAAACAAACAAACAACCCCGCAAAAAACCACCCAACAAAAATAAAAAACTCCAACCACAAAACAAACAATTGATTGGGTTGTGTACATGTACAAATCTATGCTTCAGATAGTGAAATGCAATATAATTTCGCAATGACGAATTTTGACATCTAAGTTAAAACTACTGATCCCATTAATATATCATGCCTCTGGTTAACGGTTTATCTATATATCCATGGATTCACACCCAATAATGCTTACTATTTTCAACCGTCCTAAATTCGTGCCCCTTCTTGAATCATGTGCCATGTTTCTGGCAACCTCAGTCGCTTGTTCTGAGATCACGATGTCATAAACTTAGGTCCTTAGCGTTCGTTCACAGTGACAGTAAGTGCTACGAAGAAAAATTCTATATAATGAGATTTAAATACGTAATAGAAATCAAATCAAATGAAAACACAGTGAAAATGTCCAATAAGACTATTGTTGCTATTGCCTCAAGTGTGTAGCCATGGAGTGAGTGTTAGTTGTTCAAGTCAGGGCCGGTAATCATATGTTGGCTTTCTTTACGTCTTTGCTAGCGGAAACTTTTCACAAAAATATTTTAATAAAAGGAAAAAAAAATCATTGTTATTACGTGGCATGAGATAAATCATTTTTAAGTTCATCCTAACATTATGCATGATAATTTAAACGCAAACCTAAAATAAGGTATTGAAAAATTCATTATATGTCTTCTTTGTTTGGCATTTTTGTCGTGATTATTTATAAGTAATTTATTGTAGTCAATATACATTTGAAAAATGAAAAATATAACATATATTTATAATAAAGGGACACCATAAACATTGACCTAATTGTCACATTTCAGTTTGACATCACGTGGCCTGTATCTCAGGGGTATGAACCTTGAAAGAACTTCAGGAAGACGATACATTTTTTACACTTTCAGAGAAAGACTCGCTTGCATGGAATTTAAAGAATTATGAAATATATCTCCAAGCCCAGCCCTTAAGGTGGCGCTCTACAGTTTCGTATTTAGCATAGGGTTAGAATTTTAAAGAAAAAGAGTTTCCCGAGGTCTCCTCACTATTTATACTTGCTATTTAAAAGAGACTTTGTATATCATAGGTATTGTTCAAAGAACCTTTAATACCCTTCATTTTGATGTATGATTGATGGGTGTAATATAGTTCAGAGAGTATACAGCTTGGCCTTACTCCAGATGTGCACCTTTCAAAAAAATGCTAGCTCTACTTGCTCATTTTCAATTCTCGAACTTCAGAGGTAAATTGTAAAAAAAGAGCCGATAACTTTTTTTTTTTACATTTTATGTATTTGGTAATTCATTCATTGCACTTTTAGAAGCTGGTATTGTCTAGTTTGGCAAAATTCATTTTCCATATTTTAGTAGCTGCCAAGAATAGTGTACTATAGACAAATTTTTGGAGCACAAGGGAGCAGTCATTTTAGTTAGCAGTGTCCTAAGATGATTTAAAATTTCCAAAAGTACAACATCCAAAGAAATTTCAGCCACATTACATGAAAGTAGCATATAGGTATGCCAACATTCTCTCCACTGTGCATGTTTAAAATGCAAACAACTTCACCTGACATACATTGCTCTCTCAAAAGTACATAATAACTGGTGAACGCCACCAAGAACTTCAGGAAGACGATACATTTTTTACACTTTCGGAAAAAGAGTATCTTGCATGGAATTTAGATAATTTATAAACATATCTCCAAGCCAGGCCATATGATGTGCGGGGCTCAAGGCAGCATGCGTGGCCAAAGGCAGCAAGTGATAAACGCGAGACCCCAAGCAAAACGAATGCATTGCAGAGAAGCGCAGTTCCAAAGGCCGTTGCTTCGTTCACCTTGCCATAGAACCGCGCCTGCATTTCTCAACAATGAACAAATTAAGTAGATAGAGTTGAATACTTTATATTGCAATTATTATTAGTAGTAGTAATAGTAATAGTAGTAGTAGTAGTAGTAGCAATAGTGGTAACAGCAGAAGTAGTAGTAGTGGTGGTATTATCTTTTAAGGTCTCGATACTGCATCAAATAATGCATTAAATAGCACATCGTGCTTCTCACCTTAGAAAATTACTAAAGGATAATTCTGCCAGACACTATTAGTAATACAGGTCTGTTATTATGACAAAGAAAGAACCAATTAACGTCTTCCGCTAACTATTCATTAGTTATCAGATCACCGATCATCAAAGAAATATCTTACAATAATTCCTTAAGTGTCCATAGTTCTAAAAGATAAATAGTTTTCCTTGCGGGAGGACTTAAATGCAAATGATATCCTTCTATTCAAGGTTTTCATGGTACTGGAACACAAATTTCTAATCACGGAATTTTCAAAGGCAATAAAGACATACATAATTTGTGCGCACGGAAGATTTGTTTGCTCATGCATTAAATTTCCATCCAAAATGGTGATGAGTGGATTAATGTGCACATAGTGAGATAAAATTAGAAACGAAAACGTTAGTCCTTAATAACAAGGATTTGTCTTCGTACTGATTTGAAGGCTAAAGATTGACAGATGTTCCATGGAGTAATAGATTATTATATTCATCACAGAAAAGGTGGATACAACTGTATCCTGCCCGTCATGACGTGCACGTGAATGCATGTTTTCATGCCAGCACTTTTGTTCCATAGCGACTTAAAAACTTTGGGATATTATTAGGAATGTTCTGTACGGTAGATGTGCATGCCGATATCGAACTTTTAATGTGTCTCTTGGCAGTATTGGAGTAACTGCTTTTAATTTGACACTTTTTCATATAAGGCGAAGAGGTCTAGAGATTAGGATTCCTGCACCTGTACAATAAAGGAGTGGAGGTGCAGAGATTTAAACGGACTAAAATAGTCAGATTTAACTTAAAAATGATCATATCTATTAAATTACACGACATTAAAGTGTGAAAGATTTTATGTCATTATGTATGAACTATATGCTGACCCTATTAAGGTATTTGCATTGGAAATGGATTAAAGTTACGGTTTTGAAAAATTTTTATACGAGTATTAAAAATTTCAAATAATGATACCTTACACAATTTTTAATGGATTCAGTGAAGTCTCTGTTTATAAAGATAAAGAAAGAAAAGAAGACAGCTAAAAGATATATGAACGTTTCTAAAAGATATGAGACAAATACATTAAATCTACCAATAAACTGAAAAATATCAAAACACTGGAACAGTTTTGATTATCTAATGTCTCAAAACTTTTGCTTTCCTGGCAAATTGCGTGGATTATACAGAATTAATATAAAAAGTCAGAAATGTATTCACCAAATATTTTCAATAAAAGAGGATGGTATGTTTAAGACGATTAACTCTTCAGATTTTCATCCAGACAGTGAAAGCAGAGCACATCGGAAAAAATCTTAAATAACATTGATAAACGAAGGAAATACTTTGCACATAACATTGATACATGAAGGCAATACTTTGCACATAACATTGATACATGAAGGCAATACTTTGCCCCTAACATTGATACATGAAGGCAATACTTTGCACATAACATTGATACATGAAGGCAATACTTTGCACATAACATTGATACATGAAGTCAATACTTTGCCTCTAACATTGATTAATGAAGGCAATGTTTTGCACATAACATTGATACATGAAGGCAGTACTTTTGCACATAACATTGATACATGAAGGCAATACTTTTGCACATAATATTGATACATGAAGGCAATACTTTGCCTCTAACATTGATTAATGAAGGCAATGTTTTGCCCCTAACATTGATACATGAAGGCAATGTTTTGCATATAACATTGATACAAAAATGTAATACTTTGCAAATAACATTGATACATGAAGGCAATGTTTTGCACATAACATTGATACATGAAGGCAATGTTTTGCATATAAAAAATTAATACAAAAATGTAATACATTGCAAATAACATTGATGCATGAAGGCAATGTTTTGCCCCTAACATTGATACATGAAGGCAATGTTTTGCATATAACATTGATACAAAAACGTAATACTTTGCACATAACATTGATACATGAAGGCAATGTTTTGCACATAACATTGATATATGAATACAATACTTTGCACATAACATTGATACATGAAGGCAATGTTTTGCACATAACATTGATACATGAAGGCAGTACTTTTGCACATAACATTGATACATGAAGGCAGTACTTTTGCACATAATATTGATACATGAAGGCAATACTTTTGCACATAACACTGATACATGAAGGCAATACTTATGCACATAACATTGATACATGAAGGCAATACTTTTGCACATAACACTGATACATGAAGGCAATACTTATGCACATAATATTGATACATGAAGGCAGTACTTTTTGCACATAACATTGATACATGAAGGCAATACTTTTGCACATAACATTGATACATGAAGGCAATGTTTTGCACATAACATTGATACATGAAGGCAATGTTTTGCACATAATATTGATACATGAAGGCAGTACTTTTGCACATAACATTGATACATGAAGGCAGTACTTTTGCACATAACATTGATACATGAAGGCAGTACTTTTGCACATAACATTGATATATGAAGGCAATGTTTTGCACATAACATTGATACATGAAGGCAATGTTTTGCACATAATATTGATACATGAAGGCAATACTTTTGCACATACCATTGATACATGAAGGCAATACTTAGCAGCCAAATGTTGCTGAAACCCTTTTTAGAGGCGAGCACATTATAAAAAAAACGAAACTATTATTTTAAATTAAAGAAAAGATTTATGCATTGTATGCTCTGATTAATACGCTACAAAAGCTAAGATAATACATGTGTTTGTTTGTGTCTTTTTTATAGAACATATCATCAACTTTGTTTAGCATTAAATGGCAAAAGCAATGTATAGCTACAAGGTGATGATTCTATATTTAAACTTTGGGCTGTTGCTTTGAATCTATCTAGAGCATATTTTAAAACGAGTTTCGCTTATCACACTCATGCAATCTTCAAATTCATTACAAGTGGTGCTTGGTTTACGACCAACCAGTGGTTATCAAATATTTTACTTATACTAATCTAAGGCTCAATCTGTTATGTTACCGTCTGGAATCACAATATTACAATTATTGTTCCATACGTAAGAAAATCATAGATTATATCTCAGATTTAACTTAATGTCCAGTCTTCTCATTATAAGAGTTACTGTTATCAGCGTCGCTATTTGACATAAGTTCTAAACATCAAACTTTCTCTATATTAACAGTATTCAAATCCAAAATTGTAAAACGTTTATTTTCTAATTTTCATCAACAAATTTATCACATAAAATATACAAATTTAGTAAATTGTCATCACAATTAAGAATCGTTGGCCAAATATTGTTTGAATTTGCCAAACGTTTTTTCTTTTCTGGAAACAACATATAACAGATCCATAAGTAAACACGGGTCGAAGAAGAGATTGCATAAATTTAACATTTTTCCCCCTTACTGAAATGATTAGTATCCATTAAAAGAACTTCATTTTCCCTGAACACGTAGACATTGTTTTGTGAACAAAATTGTATTTATTGGTTCGTAGCCATGTACCTTTTTTTTATAACAAACTCAGACATAGATACTTAAATAAATCTACATTTTTCATAACTCACTATTGTAATCGACAAATTGATTTATGTTGGTTTGTATTTATGCCTCTTTCAAACGCCATAATTTTTATTTCGTCAATGTTAACATAAAAGTACCAAAAATGGGTACATATTCCATATGAACCAGCCACGTTTGCAATAAAATTTCAGTTTTTGTAAAAATTACTGAATCTTCTGCATGTAATTAAAACATGGATAAATCGTCCACAGGGATAACATTTTCTATATTTTTAATATTTTATGTTACTAACAATATTCTTTATAAAAAGCGAACATGTGAAAATTCAGAATTACATATTTATTTTGTATCTTGGACTTTTAGAATGTTTGGAGTTAATGTAAAAAATCCTGTAATAAAGACATTCGAAGCCATTCTGCTGTTATCTTTACACTGTATTAAGTTTGCCAGAATTTTTCAACACCATTTGTCTCATGGTGAATATTTTCATTCACTTGCAGGATTTCTCATCCAGTAGATTTTCTTAAGGTGTTTGCCTTCTCTATTTTACTGCTTGTTTTTTTTTTTGCCAGGTACCATTATCCTAGATTGTGGTGACGTTTCATTACACCTACACATGCATGCATATTCCTCAACTTGCATAACAGCAGGTAAAAAAGCCATTAGCAAATGGAACCTTTTCACAAGAAACCAGCTGCTAAGATAAATTTGTAATTATTGAATTTGCTGTTAGAAACAAAATCATTTTATTTTCTTATGCAAAATATTAAAACGATAAGTTCTATATTAAAGAAAGATGCATATGTGGAATCCTTGTATTTGCGTGGTATGTTAATTTACCTTACATGTAGGAAGATTTCATAGCTGTGGGCGTGTGGCATGGTAAATCTTTTACAATATCCCACCCACGACTCTAGCAATTATTGACACGAAGCTCGTGCTACCGTGTATAAAAGTTCGTCTCTAGTTTGTGCACGTTACTAAGGAGTCGCTGATAGAGAAAAGTGGATTAACTTTAATATCAAACAGGTATGTGGGATTTTTTAAAATTATTTTCTTGATATGTTACTATTTACATTGTTGTGTGTATGTATGTTATTATTCACATTGTTGTGTGTAAGTGAAAAAAATAACATGCCACATCAAAATTCAAGTAAAAGGAAATGGATTCAGACAATAAATTATATAAAAGAATTGTTCAAAGATTTAACAAAATAAAACACACCAAAAAAAAAAAAACAAAACAAAAACAACACACTGTTCAAAATGTATTTCATTCGAATACATGGGTATCCCTACGACACATGTTTGGTGGTAGCTCCTTGAGATTTGGTTATTTTACTGTAAGCTTATCACCACAATTAGCTACAATTAAAAACAGAATGGTTAATTTTTGTTGTGTAGTAATCCAAAAGATACGAGACACTGTCTAGTCTTGTATAGTACATAAACAAACAAGATATATAAATTAAACTTCTCTGTACGCAATATCAGTTCGTTTGCTTTACAGAACGTGAAATCTAAACTGTTATGCCTATTTCAATAAATATAACATTTCATTCAGGGTGATTTTTGAGCAGCTGTGACTAAAAGTTTCATTTTGTTATATTTGTTCCTGTGTAAAGACTGAATTGGTTGAGAAAATCGCTTGCGAAATCGCAATATTTGTTACATAATGATACATTCTTTTGGATAATAGTTCCATGATTCTGTTTGAACAGAACTTGAAGGCGACACGTGGGAACCAACCTAATGTGACAGAAGGGAAACGTCGCAACCGATCTTGAATTAATATTGGTTACAGCTTGCAACTCTCCAATTTAAAGGAGATGCTTTAAATTGTTTTGCATAAGTGTATCGTAGTATGTTTGCCAGAAGCAATGGTGGTACATCTACTTCGGAAAGACGGTTATCACTTTGCTAAATGTTATTAATTATATCAAATACATATGACTCAAAATAAACTGAAACATGTTTTTATTTGTTTTGACGAATCGTTGTGAACGTAGTTATCATTTAGTAGGAATTTTTAATTTTGGTTATAAAGATGAGAAACGAATGTGAGTAATGAATTTATAGACTTGCAAATGGTAAAAGAGTGCACATTTTGTAATTCGTTTTTGTATAGCAAAAATTTGCATTAAAAAAGTACAATTCGGCAGAGTACAAACCTGACAATTGCCCTGGAAATGAAGTCACACTAAATTTTCTCATCTTGTCATAGCATCGATATCTTTTAATTATTTTGGAACTTCCGTTCTTACAATAGGGAACAAAGTTAAAACTATTTTAAATTTCATCGAACAAAATTGTCTATCGTGTCCGAAGATGATGCTAGTTGCGATGCCCACTGAGACGACGTATATCGACGTATATGGCTCCCGTTTCAAAAGTTCGAAGTTCACATGATGTTACAGATTTCGCATGAGAAGTCTGATGACGTGATGGTCTGGGATGCTGCGATGTGCCTTTTTTCTCTAATGGCTACGAGTCGTTGGCGTCCCTTTATTCTCCACAAGTTCAAATATCCTTTGGGTTGAGCGTGCATCATGTAGACCAGCCCATTTCAGGTTAAGTGTACACTATGCTGGTAATATACAGTTATATTAGTCCACGAGTCTGGCTAAAAGGTCACATGTAAGGAAGGATAGAACCATCATGTACCGGTGCTTTACGCGGGAAAACACAATCACACACATATATGAATGTTAGAGAGACACGATGCCTTGGAGATTCTCAAAAATATTCCATACAAGTCGGATCCAACTGTTAACAATTAAAACCATGATCTGCCCTTGCATAATCCGGACACAGATTAGGTTATATGTTGTTTGTTCGCCTAAAGTACTCATCACAAGCTGCGTGGACCCATATCTACCGACGCAAAATGGGAACACATATCAGGATTTATGTTGTTTGTTCCATTATATATTACTATAAAGCTACGAAGAACCACATATATCGGCATAATTTAACAGTGTATTCAAGTTCTTATATTTCGTCATCTTTGTTTAACCAAGGTTCCGATATGATAAACCTATTTACACCTTCGTGGTTCGAATACATATTTTAGTACTTTGTCCTAGTGACATCTATTGGATTTAGTAAGTAATTAACCCCTTTAGTATGCAATGTCAACTAACCAATAGTGTTTAAATGCAGTGCATTATATATCGACCGAAAATGGTTGAGGCAGTTGACTTAAAAATGATACTTTGTAAGTTTAACATCAAAAGTATGACAACGTACAAGTGGGAACCCATTACAGATGTATATGAGTGAAAGTTATTTATACAAACAGGAATCGGCAGTGGAAAATTAATTATTTATCAGTTAATTCAAGTCGTGTTCTCCCTTGTCTCGATGGTGTAGGAACAGTGTTCAAATTTGAACAACTTAATTTTGATTGGATGCGGTGGCTTGCCGCCGCATCCAATGATATTCACATATCCGAAGCATAGAAATATATGCTCGATACGCCAAGGTGTAGATAGGGTTATTATATCGGATCCTTGGCTAGCGAAGATGATGTTTCACATACTTGTCGTATTTTGCAGAGATGGGTCCTATCAAATAAGAACAATCAAGTAATGACTTTGAGATGTATTTAAGCTAGCTATATTGCACTACAAGAAGCGTAAAATCAAATCATTAAAAATGCGAAATGTTTGAGTGTTCTTTAATCATAGATTAAAGCTTTTATACAGGGGGCCTGCTTTACCTCTTCATTCATGAAGAATTTTTATTAGATCTGTATCATCTTGGACTGTTGGATCGTTGTTATATTATTACGAAAACGTTGAAACAATCAGCTTAAAACTTTATTATGGGCGGTGAAAACTACATTGTTTAGTTTATATTCACTGTATCCCCACCCTCAGCCCAACATTAATACTACAAAAAAGTAATAAATAGATAACTATAAATGAGAATATCAAACATGACTATAAAAATAAACAATCAATTGAATCAATAACAACAAACAAGAACGAGAAAAACAAGAATGTCAAAACAGTAGCATCACCCCAATGACATAAGAATGATGGCAAAGTCTGGATATCGTTAAGCTAATGATTAATGTCCTTGGTACCTCATCGTATTTAATTGATACCTAATATATATATATATATATATATATATATATATATATATATATATATATATATATATATATATATATATATATATATATATATATATATATATATATATATATATATCTGGGTGTGTGTGTGTGCGTGTGTGTGAACTTTTGTTTTACTACTTGAGCGCAATACAGTTATTAAAATTAAACTCAGTTTTCAAGATCTGAGATCATGAATGTGTACAAGGAAATCTATTAACAGTATTTTAATTTTTTTACTCCATTCCTTTAGATTATACGTATTATTCCTTTTAGAATGCATGTACACTATGCATGTGCATCGTGGGCCTCCGCGCTAATAATTAGTGGAGCCCCCACGTATTAGTTCATTAAACATCTTTAATAAAACATCAGTCACGTGTTTTGATTTGTAGTAATACCATAAATGTGGAGGATCGATCATCCGTAGGAAAGTCTGATTGGTCGTAAATGTCCGACATTTCTGGTAGCTCTATTACGTTGATTTATTAGCATGCAACACGCCGGATGATGTCACTGTAAACTTCTAAAACAGTATTCCTATCAATAATGTAACGTTACAGCTATGTACAGCTGTTGTGGCTTGCAATATAAAATATTTTAAGATAATTCCAATAAGTATTTTCTATCTGTACAATCCATTATATTGCTAATGCATGCTTTGAAGTGAAAAGTACTTCATACTGTGCTTTTGTCAGGTTCTTGTCATGTGTGAATTAAAGGGGGCATTTAGTGTTTTTCCTCTAACCACAAGACTACACAACGCTAATGGAACACGCTATTGGTCTAAAAGCAGCAAGCACATGTTCACTTCTAGACCTAGAGAAAAAAAGCAATGTCGAATTCAAAATGCGTTGAGTTTGGCTTCTGGTAGTTGTTTTCCAAGGACCTCAGATCAACACTCCATATTTATCTGAGTGTTTATAATCACGATAATACTACAAATGATATTCCTTTAATCAAACTAGGACCACACATTCAATGTACTCTTATTTCATACTTGTTAGGGTTTTGTTCTAGCTGCAAATTAATGGGCTTTATTAGCATGCATACAAAGACGTATGTTGGTGTCTCATACCACATTTAACCAAACAGGAAAACACCTAATAATCAGTACTATTCACATACTCAATAACTGAACATCTATATTTGAAATTTCCGACAATTACTTACATTAAAATGTTTGATAGGGACCATGTAAAAATATTAATCCATATATCATATAGTTCCATGAATAATGTTCAGTATGACGCCTTTACTTACCAATTATTTAGTTTTTGTTTGAAAAGGCATTTTATACTTCGCTAAGAGAATTTTGGTTACGGTCACAAAAAAAAATGAAAATCAGAGGAAAAGACAAAAGCAAAAGAACCCGATTTAAAATATTCAGTACATTGATAAAGGTGTATGTTGATAAATGATCCAGCGATTGTGCAATGAAAAATCATATAATTGATGGAGTTCATTATGATTACTTGTAATTTGTCTATTATGAGAAAGAAAAAAAGGAAAGGATTACTGAAAGAATTCATGTCAATCAAAACGCTACAACACTAAATACCTTCACTGACAACAACAACAAAATAATAATAATAATAATAATAATAATAATAATAATAATAATAATAATAATAATAATAATAATAATAATATATTAATAATAATAAAACTAGAGTGGTTGTATTTCGCAGAGGTGGATATCTCAGAAGTTACGAAAAGTGGTACTATGGCTTAGATTATTTAGCCAGAGACGTGAAGATATTTTTAGATTACGATTTTTCTCATATAATCACTCCGCTTAGTGTGGGGAAAATGCCAATCGGAGGTAACACGAGAAGATATGAAACTATTTGTAATGAGAAAAGATTGTCAAATTTGCGACGTTAACATCGAAAATGAATTTTATTTTATTACTGCTTGTCCACTACATGGAGAAGTGCAAAAAATATTTACCCACCTTGTATATAAAAATCCAACTTTAGAAATTTTATACAAAATGATACCACTAAAATTCTTATAACTAATCTGGTAATATTTATTATAAAAGCCTTAAGGATTAGATAAAGAGGTTTATCAACGACTCCTGTTACATAAGATTTAAATCAATATAAAAACTTGCTCCATGCTGGTTGTAGAATGATTCCCCTAAAATGCGTTTGTGAGATTACTTTTGTGTGTGTATGTTTTCGATATGGATTTTTAACGTGACTTTAACAATTTTTCAGTAATATTGCTACGATGTCTACAGTGTGGCAGTTTATAGTGATGTCTAGCGTTGGGTCATCATGCGGCAGACATGTAGCATGATGTCCCACAAGATCATATTATACTGACACAAAGTTGACCAGCCCTAGCACTAACCTCTTCATGCTGAGCGCCAAGCGTGGCAGCTGTTAGTACCATTTTTGAAAGTCTTTGGTATGATTCGGTCGGGGTTCGAACCCGTGATTTCCCGCTCCCGAGACGAATGCTTTACCACTAGGCCACATGAGCGGTCATATATACTCGTATCTCGCCCAATTAGAGAAATAAAATAATGATTACTTTCATGTATATCACTTCCAATAGATACGATGTTCTCTTGTTACGCACTATACATTTTTTTTTTTGTACCGCATGATGTATGGATGCTTATTATGGGTCAGTAGTCTGTATTACAAATAAAGACTATTATTATTATTATTATTATTATTATTATTATTATTATTATTATTATTATTATTATTATTATTATTATTATTATTATTATTATTATTTTTGAATCATTGCAGCTGAAATCGGAAGCATAACACCATGTCAGCTACATTTGTACTTGTTGCTTGGATATCCGTACGCATGCTCTTTTCAGTTTATGCTCAGGACAAGTTACAGTGGCCGGCGAAGGATGGAGATATTTTATTAACTGGTAAGCTGGGTAGGTGTATCTGCATTGACACAAGATTAACGAAACTTTATTCTGCTGCTACTTCCACTACCATGACTATTTCTACAACTACAATCAGTACCACAATCACCACCATTCTGCTACCAACATTGGTACTGTTGTTGCTGCTTTTACTACCTTTGCTGCTACTACTACTGTTATTAGTACTATTGCTACTTGTACTGCTACTACTACTACTGATACTTGTACCTCCTCCTCCTCCTCCTCCTTCTTCTTCTTCTTCTTCTTCTTCTTCTTCTCATTATTATTATTATTATTATTATTATTATTATTATTATTATTATTATTATTATTATTATTATTATTATTATTATTATTATTATTATGAATATAAAGAATTATAAATATATACCAGACATAACAGACAGTAATATCCCTGGATTCTGTAGTAGAATCTTGATAATATTAGGCAGAATTAAAAATTTAATTATTTGTGTGTGTAATTAATAATTCAAATTCTCTTACCTTTATGATAGTATTATTTATATTAAATCCTAGCTTAAATCCACTTATTTTTTGTTTAGAAATATCAAGTAGAGATATGAAGTTATCATTATAAATTAAGACCAATACAACAAATATGTTAATGTTCTTATCCCTCGATCTCGCGTTATTTTGGGATACACATTGCTATTGAATAACGCAATACAGAATGACATTTATTCAAACAAATAGGTTAAATAGCTATAATTTTTGAATTTCCATTCCTTATCTGCGCCATTTTGCAATCTTTTTATTGGGAATGAGAATAAAGCTGTGTTGTTTATATAGTTGGTGAACAAGAGTTAAGCGGTATAGCTTCCGTTATTCGCGGCACTGGTTAGATTCCTGCATGGAACGAATTAAAATCCCATATCTGTTAGATTTCTTATATAATATAATTGCGCAATTTCTGTAGAGAAAACTTGCACTTTAGTGTCATGTGATTGGTTAATAGACACTGGAAACTACCCGCTATAACGATTGACAAGTATACCGTAACACCACAACGGCAAATGTTGACCGATTATTGAGAAAGGCAAATGACGATACTATGCAGTGCATCACGAGCTTGAATAATATGTATTTTATTATCACAAATTAATTTGCTCGATTAGATTAGATGGCTAACTCATATCTACTCCACTAAACAAAACTGACATGAAACACGTCTTATCTACCTTTGACTTGCGAGCATCGGGTTGCATGCCTTGGTCTTTGAAAGAAAATAATGTCCAAACGCAGTGACGTACTAAGGGTAACTGGCGCCCGGGGCGACGATGATGGCCCAAAGAGTTTTGGCGCCCAAGAAATCTGGCGCCAGGGCTTTTGGCTCCCCAATATCACTGGCGCCCGGGGCAACCACCTCGTCCGCCTCCCTTCCCTTTAGTATAGTACTTTTCAAACCGAACAGTTTCATCTTTAGTTAAATTAAATATCTCTTTCAAACTTTATATTACAGATTCAAGTGGCATAGAATCCGAATTTCGACAAGAAAACATTAAAAGTAGATACCCCTACTTTTCAAATTTCCTTCATACACGTGCTGGTACTCACATTCCGGACTCGACGTTCAGAAATAGAGGCATACCTCCTATAATATACCAGTCAAGTAGCAAGGCAACACATTATTATAAACGGTCTAGCGGAAAGCAGCAATTTTACCCATCATATGCAAATGGGAACTATTTTTCCATCGGAAATGACGAACCATACGGAGTAAAGAGGAGCCGCGTGGGTTGTGACATGACACAGATGACTATACAGAATATCGTTGAGTATCTGAGACGGCGCCGAGTTTGCGGCATCAAGGCAGCACAACTAAGATTTGGCACGGGCGGCAGGAAATGATGCAATATTGCGATTTATCCAATAAAATCCGCAGAAAAATATTCTGATTAGTTTTCAAACGGACAACGATTTGATCGAAGTCTGACTTCTACAACTATTAAAGGAGTTTAACCTCAACAATCTGCTATTGGATAAACAATCTAAATAAATATTTAGCTGTATCAGACTTTACGATGTGGCCGCTTAAAAACACATACTGAATTAATTTCGTTTTAATAATGTCAGATGTGACCTGGTAATGTGATGCTTGCGTTTGTATAAAAAACATATCAACTTCTACAGATATCTCGTAGCATACATTTAAATGATACCTATTGTTGCTGCGTAACTTTAAGTACTATTTAACAAATTTGTTTTAATTTGCAAGCTTATCTAACTCTAGATTTTATTTAACCAGTTTGTTTTAAGCTCCAGTAACTCTGGGTTAAATTCTACCAGATTATTTTAAGTACGTGTGTCATTTTGTGTTTTATTTAACTGTATTTTTTCAAGTTCACTCGTCAGTTTGTGTTCAATTTAACCAGTTTGTTTCAAGTAAGTGAGTGATTTTCTATTTTATTTAACAGGTTCGTTTCAAGTGAGTCAATTTGTGTTTTATTTAACTAGTTTTTTCAAGTAAGTTAGTCAGTTTGTGCTTTATTTAACCAGTTTGTTTCTAGCGAGTCAGTTTGTGCTTTATTTAACCAGTTTGTTTCAAGTAAGTGAGTCAGTTTGTGCTTTATTTAACCAGTTTGTTTCAAGTAAGCGAGTCAGTTTGTGCTTTATTTAACCAGTTTGTTTCAAGTGAGTCAGTTTGTACTTTATTTAACCAGTTTGTTTCAAGTAAGTGAGTCAATTTGCAATGTTGTTTTGATCCAGATTATATTCAACCAACTTGCACCAAGTACTTAAGTCGACATTTTATACTGTGTAAATCTTTATTCTGTTTGACAAACTTGTTTTAGAAACTTTCGTCGGTTTGTGTTTTACGTAAGCAGCTTGTTTCAGACACGTACCTTAGTTTGTAATGTTGAGTAACTCTGTGTTCTATTCTTCCAATTTACAACAAGTATATGGGTTAGTTTGTAATTTTTAACCAACGTTTTTTAAGGTTAGATATGCCTAGATTATTGCAAGAACGTACGTCAGTTTGTAATGTTGGGTAATTCTATTTAATGAGCTTGTTTCAGATATTTATGTCGGCTTTTAATATTGTGCAAATATAGATTGTATTTAAATTATTTGTTTCCATTGTTTAGAATTTATTGTTTAAATTATTTGTAAAGTTTAGGTCAAAATGAAATTTAATGTATCCAATTATTGTATTCCATACTTAGGTCCTGATTCGAGTTCTGTTGGTGAATTGTGGGGAACATTACCTAACGTTTTAAAATAAATATTTGAAATCCAGGTTTTCAGGTGTGCAAAACAGAAATGGAAGTTTGATATATCCTCTGGACGAATTGGGATGGATTGGGATGGATAATTAATTGGGATGGATTGGGATGGATAGGATGGATAATTAATTGGGATGTATTGGGATGGATAATTAATTGGGATGTATTGGGATGGATTGGGATGGATAATTAATTGGGATGGATTGGGATGGATAATTAATTGGGATGTATTGAGATGGATTGGGATGGATAATTAATTGGGATGGATTGGGATGGATAATTAATTGAGATGAATTGGGATAGATAATTAATTGGGATGGATTGGGATGGATAATTAATTGGGATGGATTGGGATGGATAATTAATTGGGATGGATTGGGATGGATAATTAATTGGGATGGATTGAGATGGATTGGGATGGATAATTAATTGGGATGGATTGGGATGGATAATTAATTGGGATGGATTGGGATGGATAATTACGGTAATGGAGACTGAATACAATGAAAAATGGATATACACATTGAGCCATTGAACCTTGCTTTTGATTTCCATTGCACAAAAGTAAAGATGTTGAAGACGTCGGGAATTCTGATACCGTGTTCATGAAAATCGGGTTTTAAATAAACAATTAACGTGTCGAAACACCGAGATGAAGTATCACCCAAGTGATTTATGATATTTATACGAAGTTGAAATGTTCTACTGCATTTTAACATATGAAATTATACCTGTAAAGTTTTGTTTTTCTAATTATTATTTCTCGATTGTATTTTATGAGAATTGTTTGTCAACATCTGAAATCTGTGTCATTAAGTTCTATATAATGTTTCAAACATTATACATTACTCCAGATTTGAAAACTTTGCTCGACACTCCACCTTCCTTTCTGACTGGGCAGAATATTACCAGTAGGTTATAGAGTCCAGCAAAGCTAATAAAGTGTGACTTACACGATATAAAAAGTCCCGTTTACTGAAGAGGCAAATATACCACCCGTCGTAGGGATATCTGTAATGGAACCCGCAGAAAGATTAAGTCATATGCAGTTCTTTCATTATTTGGCTTCATTAAAGTGATTGAGCTGACGTTTAGATAATGATAGCTTTTTTGATACCTGCGATCTGTTCTTTTTTAGCGATAGTTGTATTCCACAGTTATCTTTTGATGCTGATTGCAGCTTTTAATCTGAACAAGAGTCTGAGTAACACTAACGTGACTACATGACATTATAATATCATAAACGATCTAATTACATGTTTTACTGTACCATCAACAACTCTCATTCGTCCACCAACACCTTCAAGTAACATGCATTTATCTCTGAGTATAACAGCGATTGCTCTGTAATTTAGAATGTCCAAAAATATTTGTATTCACTCGAGCTCCAAAAATGTCAACAAGAGATTGTCTGAATAAATCAAAATGTTTCAGAGAAAAGTAATATATCGCATATGTTGTTGTAAAATCTAGCTGTGATATTTGCAAACCAGAATCAATATTTCGGTAGTGACTCATAAACGATATTAAATGATGATATGCACGTGCTACATGAGTTTGATCAAAATTTAACAATATATCCTCAGCTGGTTCTTGATGTCCATTTATCCGCAAAGCAATCTCATTCAGGCCAAAATTGTCAAATATCATTATACTACGTTTTTGATCGTTTACTCGTGCAACACTTTGGAAAGCAATAAATATATGTCGTTGCGAGGATATACCTTGTTGTGATGTTGTTTGCCAAGAAAATAAACCATGAACAGTGCTCTGCACATCATCTGTGGTCATCATCAACCATGATAATATTGACGTACCGCCATTGTCCACAAGAGAATGTAGCCGTTGTTCTTCGGCTATCGATGGAGTCATTATCGCCATCCACAATGAATGTTTTGTGAGAATTAATTTACCAGAATCACCAGCGGGTCGCCATATTGCATCATCGTCTGTAGCCTTTCGTACGAGTACAACTGTTTGCTTGGCTCCGAAAATGACCTTTCTTGCATTTCTACAGAATCCCAAGATATGTGACAGTGGAATTGTACATGAAAATGCTGCTCTATCACCTTTTTAATATTGATTTACGTGCTGTAAATCCTAAGTTAAAATTTGCATACATTTATATTACAGCAGGAGTAGAGTTTACACCTGCGGCATCTCTACATTACCCATAGTTACATTAATGTTTTCTGGATGATCAGAAGAATTCTTTGCAAACATCAGTGACGGTCCAGCTGATTGTGAATAATCGTCACTGTATCTTGCAAAGTCAAGTATTGTTATGGTAACGTCGACGTCTTTTTGAATTCATTCAATATTTTATTTTCAAATTTATCGTACGTAGCGCTGTCAAACAACGCCATAATACTGTTATTAACAAAACAAACATTAATATCGTCTCCATATAGCTACCAGAGATTAATTATTTATAGTTTTGCCTTCTACTTTAATAAATGTTTCAGCTGGCAAAAACTATCTACTTGTATCCGGAACACGTAATTCTATACTTCCATTTGCGTTAGGTACACGTGCGTCATAAGAATAATACCGATAATCACGCACACTTATCTTTGAGGACTGGTATGTCCATGTCGAATGCGGAATTAGATACACCTTTGAACATCTTTATTATATTTGCTATCGTATAACACAAAGACCACTTCTAGCTATCAGACTAGATGTTATATTTTTTCTGTTCCTGTTAGTGATACACCAGCCAACTCTGCTAATTTTTCATTCGCAGCTTAATTTATTATTTTACTAACATTTGCGGGCAGCACATCAGTTCTGGCCAGTTTCACTGGTAGCCTAGGTTTTCGTCTTATTATGTGGCGCTCAGCAGCCATTATGTACTTTTGAGAGAGTGATGCATGTAATGTGAAGATGTTTTCATTTAAAACATACACAGTTGAGAGAATGTTGACATACCTCTATGCTACTTGCATGTAATGTAGCTGATATTTCACACTGCTAACTAAATGAATGCTCCCTTGTGCTACAAAAATCAAACTGAATTTGTCTAAAGTACACTATCCTTGGCAGTTATTAAAATAGGGAAAATTAATTTTGCTAGACTAGACAATACCAGCTATTGAAAAGGCAATGAATGAATTAACAAAGACATTAAATGTAAAAAAAGTTATCGGCTCTTTATTTACAATTTACCTCTGAAGTTATGGAGGTTAAAATGAGCAACTGGAGCTAGCACATTTTTAAAAGGTGCACATCTGGAGTAAGGCCAAGCTGTACGCTCTATAACCCATATTACAGACATCAATCATACACCAAAAATAAAGGAAATTAAAGGTTTTTTGAACAATAACTAAGATATACAAAGTCTTTTTTTAAATAGCCAGTATAACTAGATAGGAAAATCGGGAAATTCTTCTTCTTTAAAATTTTAACCCTATGCTAAATACGAAACTGTAGAGCGCCACATTAATTGTGCTAGTCTATCCTTTACTGCTAAGAATGCTTTACTAGCAACATCACCAACATCACCAATATCATTTGCACGAACAACATCAATATCTTTCATTCCCAGTTGCTTTGCAATTGTATTGCTATTGGGAATATCCTTCTAAATGGACCTTGAAAAACATTACATTGTCTATCGTTGTAGGTCGTTTTGTATTCTTGCAGTCGTAAATTTATTACCCTGACCATGGTCGGTCTACGTTGAGCACTATGTATGGTCATCTTATTATAGTCATTATATCTAATGGTATCTAATCACTGCGATAATCATAGACGATTTCATAAATGAGTGAACGTTAAACACCAATATCCATAACACCACTTATAAATAATATTTTACAAATATCATCTACTTCATTAATTATTTCGGGAGAATTATTACCTGCTCCTTTTCCTCCAATGAGTTTTTTTTAGTCATTCAAGGATACTATTGGGACATGGAGTAACAAGATTACTTCCGGTAGAATGTTTAGATTGTTTTAATTCTTCTCTTAGGATATCTACTTTTTCTTTTCATAATGATGAAAATTCATCCGGAGTTTCTTCTTCTATAATTTCAGAAAAAGATTTATGAATTTGAGATCTTGGTTTGTTTCTTAACGGTGGTGAATTTCTTGTTTTTTCTTTTTCTAGTTCCGGCGTTAAAGAAGTTTTTTTTCTCTTGTATATTTTCCTTTGGTATTGTTGCTTCTTCTTGTTTCTTAACATTTTTTCTTGTCTTTTTGTCGTTTCTGTTGATTTAAAGGACGAAATTTTTAGGTTGATCTTTGTTGGTTAGAGTTAACTATGGTATAACATATTTAGTCGAATACAGGTACAAATAGTGAGATTTATACATTTTACACACCATAAAGTACGGATTGATTAGGGAAAGGCCTGGAGGTAATAGTTTATAAATAAGGGCTTAGATCTTTTTAAACTTACTGAGCGGAGTTCAAGTTTTGGTTCTGCATGGGATTGACAGTAGGAGAAAGTCCAGTCCTAGCCATTTGTTGATAGAGATAGCGCAGTGTTTTAGTACCAGAAAAGAGGGAATTATTGTAAATCTGATTGGTCACGCTGTGAAGGGGGCTTGGTTTCAAAAGAAAACCTTAAAGTTTAAATGTACAGGAGGGATTTTGAAATTTAGTCTGTATTTCTCTGCAAGAAAGGAATAATTAATACCGGTAGACTCCGGGGATTCTAATGAGTAAAGTTCTTGTCAAACAAAATTTTATCCAATGGAGAGACGTTTATTTGATTCGACCGACACCAGAAAGATTGAAAAACAAGGTAATTGCATAAATCTCATATACGTCTTTTATGCTACGATTTAATGGCTGGTAGGTGCATGTATTCGCAGACATTTATGTACGTCGTTTATATGATTTAATTGCTGGTAGGTGCATGTATTTGCAGGAATTTATTTGTTGAGTCGTAGATTAATTTTCTTGACATGGTATACTTGTGTCTAGTTTGTTTATCTGAGTCCGCACAACGATATTTCATTTTGGCGGTTTGATAAGTGATAGACTAGATTATTGTAGTGAATTGTGTATGCTGAATTCATGCTTATTCTATATACGGAATTATGTATCCGACATAACTGTGTTGAGCTCATTAGCTGAATCAAACAATAAAATTGTATTTATATACATTGATGAAATGCTGATATTACGGAAGTCGTTGGAATTATCCGAACGAATTTATTATGTATAATAATGATATTAATGTAGGGCAAGGAATTGCATTTATTTGCGTGTAATGAGATCGAGTGAGGGACTAATGCGGCATGTGGCGTAAATGGCCATTCGCAGACCATTAGTCTGGGAACTAGGACGTTTAAGTTATGATAGGTAGCCATATGGACTGTTTGAATTCGACAGAGTTAACGTCTGACCTGGAAGGGTCAGACTAATGATGTATTCCCGTAAGTAATGTGACGGAATAGTTTGTTTGCTTTGTTGTAATTTTTATAAGGCGAGATAGTCTGGAAGAGACACGTTACAACCCAAACAGTGTTGAAAGGAAAAAGCGTCAGTGTAGAACGAAAGGTCAGATGCCTAGAATGTTTGGAGCTAAAGACTTACTGATACAAATAAACCGAAAGTACAGTCTAAGAGAACCTGTGGAACGGAATCAATACACCATGTTATGAATTGATGCAAGGCAGAGTCATTCGATGTACTCGAACTCATTATGATGATTTTGATTCTATCATAAACAGAATCGGCGGATAATTTATAATTTTATTTGTATTTTTGAAATTCCTTAATTAGTTAATACATAAAGAAGGAAGTGTATCTTTCGAACTGTAACTTTCATAACATCTGCATGTGGAATTTTTATTGTTTTGAAATTTTATTGAATTTTGTCTTTATTTGTAACGGAGGATCGACTTATTTGTTCTATACATTAGTTCTGATTATATATTTATTCCACTCATAAATTCATATTTTGTAGTAGCTTTATTTAATACCGGGCAAATTACATCGTTGGCGTTCACTCTAAGATACGAAGCCAAAACCAGTAAACCCGCCACAAATAAGTTGAGGAGGGGTTTACCAAATTAATAATTTTGTTTTCTTTCTTGTCGTTTTGATTGGATTAAATCATCAATTTCATTAGCATAATATTGATATAATGTGTCATTAGCTTTAACTATTTCAGTATCATAATGTATGCGATATAATGCTTTTGCCAATTTTTATTTTATTATCATGTGTGAGATCAGGTTTCTTTAAATTATCTCTTCGATGAAAATCATCTCCAGCAAATGTAGCTGATTGTCGTTAAGTTTTAATGTCATTCTTAATTACCTCAACAGTATTTTCATTAAATTTATTTAACAGTTCAGCATTAACTGTTACAGGATTCTATAGTTTTGGTTAGGGTCTGGTGCTTCAGCGCCTTCAGGTATAAGTATTTGCTTTACAACAGCTATATCAGCTGGAAGTCCCCATTAAATTATTTTTGTTTGTTTTGTTCTTTCTGCTGTTTTTCTAGTTGCTTCAGCGGTTTGCTTTAACTATGGAAGCAGACCTTTAATAGTCTCCGTAACAGGTTTAAATAATTTTATCTGCTCCTTTTGCAAATTCAACTTGAGACTCCTGACGCGCTTGTAGTTGTTGCCTAGACAGAATCACAGACAGGTATATATTTTTTAATTACCTCGAGTCGCTTTCGAGCCACTTTAGCTGAGTGTGGTTCTCCAATCATTATTGATATAACAATGATTAAATTACAGAAGCAGAGAAGGTGAACAACCAAAAATTGAGTGACTCGGCACGTAAACGAAACACGTCATAAAATAAAAACAAAGGGTCAATAATAAAATAACAAAATGAGATAATCCATTAGAGAAAATCTCTTGGTCAGATAGAGGCTTTGGTTTAACGTTATCGACCTTGAGTTTTCATTTTCGTAGGAAGCTTTATTTTTCATTAATAATGGCTCCAGCAAAAGGTCTGTTCATCTCCTCTGCTGCTGCGTAAATTATTTCCAGTAA
Organism: Potamilus streckersoni; assembly: GCA_016746295.1. Classification (NCBI taxonomy): domain Eukaryota; kingdom Metazoa; phylum Mollusca; class Bivalvia; order Unionida; family Unionidae; genus Potamilus; species Potamilus streckersoni. The sequence goes on from JAEAOA010000080.1 coordinate 602,068, forward strand.
GCTATAGAAACGAGTAAAGACTATTAAGTGTGGTTAATGGTATTAGCACCTGACCGCATCGATATGATGTTATTTGACCATTTTATGGTTAGAATCACGCAAAAATGTATTTACATAAACTTGGTTTTTGGTTTTGAAAGCAAAAACATCATGGCGCAACAAATAGTTTTATATAATGCAAAGACGTAATCATCCGAATGTAGACCGAATCATCCAAATGGGTTTGAAAGACATTTCAAAGTATCATATGCAGTGGTAAAGACATTATCTAGTTTTTGCCAGGTGATGAATACAATCTTGCACAAGTAGTCATTTTGAAAAAGCTTAATATATGTACTTAATGATCGAATCCAAAAAAAATCAAAACTAAACTAGACATATGTAAGACATGAACGAACGGATGCGGGTGGTTGTGCGTTTGATCCCCGGTCGAGTTATACCAAAGACTTACACAAATGGTACTAACAGCTGCCTTGCTTGACGCTCAGCATTAAGAGGTTAGTGTTAGGACTGGTCAGATTGGTTGGAAGGATAATTTAACTGGGTGGGACATCGTGCTGCATGTCTGCGGCATGATGCCCTAATGCTAGACATCACTATAAACTGCCACACTGGAGACATCGTAGCGATATGACAGAAGAAATTTTAAAGCTATGTTAAATATCGTAATCACATCACATGAACGAATACTTTGATGATAGAATCATTCATTATCAATATGTGTGTATTACAGGTAATCCTTTACTTTCATACCCTTGATGACAGAATCACATATTATTATTATTATTATTATTATTATTATTATTATTATTATTATTATTATTATTATTATTTATGTATAAATGATATAGTTTGATCATCCATGGTGATATATCCATATATAAATGATATTTGTTTCGAAGCTCCACACATTGATGTTTGCTTGGTTACTCGTAGAAGTTTCATGTTCCGATTAGATTAATTCAGGAGCGAGATAATTTTCTTACATTCGTTATTGAACTTTGTGAGCAGATTTCTGTAAAATCCTTGTTGGGCTTTATGCGCACGATCCTAGTGGCAGATTCTTCGTCATTCAATTATACTGTATATAATCGTTAAATTTACGAAACTGCTTCAATATCTTCGCTAAATTCCGTACCAACACGGTTTCATCCTATTACAGTCGGTATGTGCTGAAAAAGAGCGCTAATTAACAGAATAACAACCACAAACAATATGTAATTCTAACAAGAAAGTGATATGTTTTATTATAAATCTAATCATAGACCCTAGAATTCAATGCTAATGATACCTGATAATTTCTTAATCGGCCACAGAACACAAAAGTAATAGTTGCTATATTATTATCTTGATTCAGAGCATATAATCAAATAATTCGAAAAATTATTAAAAATTAAAAAGACGATTGATAGCACCCTATGCTATAAGGTTTTAACTTATATTAGAAGAAATATATTTCAACAAAATAAAATGGAACTACCAAAATCGCCCCAATGATTAAAATATCATGATTGTTTGCAAATAATAAAATCTCAGCTACCTTATGAATCGTGTATTAATGACAAGGTATGGTTTTACAAATAAAAGTAAAAATTATAAAGAAAAAGGTGTTATAATGAGTAGTCGACCAACTTTCCTCTTTCGAAGATGTAAATTATGTTTACATTGGGACATGCGTAGAAAACGATTGGTTGGTCCTTATTGCAACGTGTTGGTTGGTCTTTATTACAACGTGTATAATCTTGATTGGTCTGTATTACAACGTGCATAATTTTGATTGGTTCTTATTACACTGTATTTAATCACTGTTAGACGGTACTTCTAATAACATGCATCGTCTTGGTTGGTCCTTATTACAACGCAAATAATCTTCGTTTGTCCTTACTGTAACGTTTAATAACTTGGCTGGTCCTAATTGCTAGATATAATCTTGGTTAGTCCTTATTACACTGTGTATAATGTCGGTTAGATGTTCTTATTACAACATGTATAATCGTGATTGGTCTTTGTTATAACGTAGAAAATCCTGGTTGGTCCTTATCACAGCAATTGTGACCCTTTTTACAAAATGTATAATCCCTGTCATATGGTCCTTATTACAAAGTGTTTACTTTCTTGGTCCTTATTACAACATTAATAATCCTGATTGTCCTTCTTACCATACGTATACTTTGGGTTGTTTTTTTTACAATGTGTATAATCGCTGTTAGATGATACTTATTACAAAGTGTAACATCTTAGCTGGTCCTTATTACAACACGAATAATCTTGATTTGTCCTTATTAAAACGCGTAATAACTTAGCTGATTCTTATTGCCACATATGTAATCTTTGTTGATGCATATTACACTGTATAATCTCTGTTAGATGGGTCTTGTCACACCGCGTATAGTCTTGGTTCGTCCTTACTACAAGGTATATAATCTTCATTTTCTCCTTATTATAATATGTATACTATTGGTTGGTCCTCATTACAACGTATATAACCTCTGTTAAATGGTCCTTATTACAACGTATAGAATCTTGGTTGGTTCTTATTACAACTTGCATAATATTGGCTGGTCCTTATTAAAATGTGTGTGATCTTAGTTGATCTATATTACAGTGTTTAAAATCTCTGTTAGATGGTCATTATTACAACGTACCTAATCTTGACTGCTTTTTATTACAATGTGAATAAACTCTGTTTGATGGTCTTTATTACACCATGTATAGTCTTGGTAGGTCTTTATTACAATATGTGTAATCCAAGGTGTAATATCTTGGTTTGTCCTTATTACAACATGTACAATCTATGTTACATGGTCCATATTATAACATATATAATCTTGGTTGGTCCGTATTAAGACTTGTAAGAACTTGGTTGGTCCTTATTAGAATGTACATATTTTGTTGGATGGTTCTTATTACAACATACATCATTTTGTTGATCATTATTACCACAACATGTAATATCGTGGTTATTTTTACATGTGTAGAATCTCTGTTAGATGGTCCTTTTAACAACGTTAGTCCTCATTATTACATGTATAATATTGGTGTGTCCTTATCACGGTTGTGTACAGTCTGTTAGATGGCCCTTATTACAAAGTGTAATATCTTGGTTAGTCCTTATTATATATATAAGTTTGGTCTGTCTTTATTACAACATGCTTAATCTGTTGGATGACGATCTACCAACATTACTTTTGGATCAGATGTGTAATAAATAACATGGATATGACAATGGCCACCGGTTTTACCTATCTGACATTTAACTCAATCTCTCTATATGCTACTTCATACAAATATTAAATGTACAAAAGTCTCGAAACGTTATACTACCATTATTTTTGGAACAAAATATCATATTATCTGTATGTAAATATTTAAATATCTTCTTCACATTTAAATACATATAACGCTAAAATTAAAACGATGCTAAAATTTTGAATCTGATATGTAAAAAAATCTCACCATGGAAAGATCCTAGAAACCTCCGAACACATCAAGTTAAATCATGAAATAAATAAATGTTAGTGTCATAGATATTTTATAAAATGTCTATTTAGAAGAGGTTGCCGCGTCGGACTATTGCAATCATTGTGATTGACGTGTCATGCTTCACCTAACACATGTAGCATCGACTTCAGTTCTAAGATTCAGATAGCCCTCGTCTTTGCCAGCACCTCCTGTTCCTATAACCTCAACATAGCCAAAGTATGCTGAATACTGCTTCGATCCAACTGGTTCTAGATATTCGTTCGCATTCCCGTTGGTGCTGTATCCGGTGTCATATTCGACAGATGTATTCGTCGCTGTACCCGAAGCATTCCTATAAAGAAGTAAATTGGCTTTAGTCCTTTGGCTAATTTTATTTCCATCTAGCCCCACATGACACCTTATTATGACTTAGCATATTTCTTCGTGGCATTCGAAGTAACGAACGTGAAGTAGTTATAGACGTTTCTTGCTGTATATCAGTATGTTTGGGTTCAACGTCTTGAATCGTGTCAAATATTTGGAAAATTCAAAACACAAAAATTGTTCTTTACGCGAAAATTTCATAAAAATAAATGGAAATCAATAGTTTTGTAAGACCTTGTAAATACGCATTTGAAGACACCTGGTGGAAACCAATGTCAACGTAGTATAGACTGAATTAAGTCTTTAAAACATTAGGCAATTATCGATCAAAAGCAAAACTAAATATTGATTTACTGAAAAATAATGAAAGGAAAGTAGCTAAAGCTTAAGTTACACATTTTGCCAAAATATTTACAACCATTAGATTACCTCGTTTCATACAGCCATTTTTGACAAGGTAATTTGACATTATTTGCATAGCTAATGGCACAGATTCGAAATAATAATTTGTCAACATATGTCTGGCAAAATGTGCTTTTGTATACATATCAATATTCATTTAGCAATATATGCATACAATATGGATTTCTTTATTTGCTACGGGTCCCGCACTTTCAAAAGCCGTGCACGTTCAAGGGCCCCGCCCTAAATGTTTTGAAGCTATCAATTACCTACATGTAAATAATGAAAAATACAATTACTTTACCATACAAGTTAAAAGTTTAAGTGATTTAATATTTATGTTTTTTCTTGTAATTTAGGTTCTCTTTTTAACATATGCTACAGGCTTCGCACTAGTATAATCCGGCACTGCATCCATACCAGAACTGGTTAGTTGCATGGGTGTGTCTCTGTTTACTCTGATTATCTTTTATACAATTTTGATTGTGTCTGTCTGATGTTGTTGATGTTGTTGTTCTGGGGCTTAACGCCATTTTTTCAGCACACGATACATGGTGGCCAGTATTAATGGTAGAGGAAGAAACCGGGAAGTCCGCGGAAAGAACCACTGACCCACGAGAAGCTACTGGCAAGCTTTGTGTCTGTCTGATGATGTACACCAAAAGAAAAGTAAACAATCATTAGGCATTATTTGTAATCTATACGTGTGTTCTCAGAACAAGGTATTTTAAAAGTCTGGTTCAGAAACCGATGCATGGGCTAGAAGGGATAAGCATCATACGTGTCACAGACCCGTGATTGGCCGAACACATGAATTTTTCTTAACCATGTCAAACAAAGTGTTCTAAGTCCAGCATCTATCGGCTGGTGCGTATGTTTGCCAGGTATAAATTTTAAATAACAAGTTAGGTATCGAATGTCAACCTATCGATCACACATTATGCAATCATCCTTGATTATAGAGTCAGTTAGATCCTGCTAAAGAGCAAGTTTCGTCAAGGACAGTCGCCATTGTTGAAAGCTTCCCATGTGACCCACGTCGCAGAACTCAACCAGCTGATGTTACTAACACCCAAAGTGTAAGTATGATTATTATTAGAAACTTGACAACACCTATTCATGGATCCTACGCAATCTACGTGCAGAACATGAGACATACAAAATAAATACTGCCATGCAGCAAAAGTTACACAAAACACACATATACATAACAGTGTGAACATTCGAAAAATATGTGTTCAAATCATTTTTCCTCTAAAATCTGGTATAGGAAAAGCTCATAATAATTTGGTAACATTTAGGTCTCCTTTTTCTTAAAGTCCATATTACTACAAGTTATACATTAGTATTTACATTTGTCATAAATCTCAGAATTTCAATAAATTAATAACTGATAAAATCACTATTTTATGCATGAGACTAGTTGCATAAATTTAGATTTTGTTCAGGACGAATATAAACTATTTTTAAGGTTTGATAATGGAAAAACGTTCTTGGATTTAGGTACAGTATAGTTAATATTGCTTTACCTTCAAACGTTTAATAGCTATCATTCAGTTTTCTTTTCAGCAGGAATACATTAAACAAATTTAATTACTCTGTGATCTTCTATACAACGTCGTAACAACACAATTTAAATTAATTTGTAATTTAATTATCTGACCTCAGCGAAAAACATTAATATAATTTAATATTAAATGTAAGCAAATTCGAAAACTCCATGCACTCGCAATACTGGCCAACTTTTACAATGGCTTGATATTACATACTTCTCCCAAGGAAAGAATGTAATTTACAAAACTGTGCACGTGAGGTGAGAAAAAATGTGACTCCATGATCCCTGCACCTGTTATGCATGCATGATGGTCTGTATACAAAGTTTTGGTGATTTCTTTGCTCTAGGGGAACAAAGTTGTTAGACTCACTCTATATCATTTGGATAAATGTATGCATAGGTCTCCTCTGCATCTCCTTCGTGAGAAACCCATGACCCCTGGGAGTCTCTGGGCGGGGGGATTGGTGGTTTATCACTTTGGAAGTCTCTGATCGGGGTCATAGGTAGTCCATTTCTCGTCATCTCCTTCAGTTGTTGCTGCTGATGCACCTAAAGAGCATTCAGCAACACAATAAAAAGGGTATTAGCAACACAATGGAAAGGATCTTAGCAACACAATAAAAAGGGTATTAGCAACATAGAGGATAAATGAAATATGGAAACATATTAATATCGGAGGTCATGTCCACAATTAATTCTATTGGCTTAATTATTATTCAAACTAATAAAAGAAGTATGCTTATATGTCTGTCTGTCTGTCTGTCTGTCTGTCTGTCTGTATGTATGTATGTATGTATGTATGTATGTATGTATGTATGTATGTATGTATGTATGTATGTATGTATGTATGTATGTATGTATGTATGTATGTATGTATGTATGTATGTATGTGTGTGTGTGTGTGTATCCATGCATGCATGCATGGATGGATGTATGTATGGATGGATGAATGAATGAATGAATGAATGAATGAATGAATGAATGAATGAATGAATGAATGAATGAATGGATGGATGGATGGATGGATGGATGGATGGATGGATGGATGGATGGATGGATGGAAGGATGGATGGATGGATGGATGGAAGGAAGGATGGAAGGAAGGAAGGAAGGAAGGAAGGAAGGAAGGAAGGAAGGGAGGGAGGGAGGGATGGATGGATGCATGCATGAACGTATGTAAGTATATATGTTTCTATTTACACTTATTTCTAGCAAAGCATTCACTTACTCGTATCAATGAATTTATTTGTACGGCTATTTGAAGTCAATCTTCCATTGAAAAGAGCACATCATTTCATTCATAAAAGTTGCTTCCTTCCCAAAACCGAGTGTTAAATAATACTATCATTTTATTCCTTGTAGCGCCTGGCGAGCGATGTACAATGGTTTTACAACCAATAACACACACACACACACACACACACACACACACACACACACACACACACACACACACACACGACTGAGCTTAAAAATGTTGAAATGAAATGTACGTTCTCTTTATATTTTACCAAGTTATAACCAAAATCGAAAAAAGGTTAAAATCTGATAATATTAAATAAAAGGTTCTTTGTTCTGGTACTACAGTTTGGGTTTATGATTTTGAAACTTCATTTAATACGTTTTTCGTTTTTATAAGAGTTTGAACATTTGTCTCAACATCGTGCCGGAAAGCTGATATCGTGGAGAAGAGATTTTAAACAATCATTTTTTAAAATTAATTTGACATTGTGAAGAAAAACAAATAATAAAGAAATAAAATACACTATATATCTTCATTTAATTAACCGGATATATTAAAGTAAAATAAGTATTAGCCCTTACGACATAGAAAAGATAATTTGTCCTGTTCCTCACGTTTCCATCTCAGGCCATACGTTCAACACAAGTAATTATGTATCATGGCTTTTAGCTACATATGCTAACAATATAAATACCTTATGCATTGCAACCACCTATGTAATTAATATAACAAGATCCTTCTGTCTTTCATTACAGGGTATTTATTCAAACTTTGTACGAAAAATAAAAAGGCTTATCATCCTTACTTACTAAGAACTTACATGCTGAAAACAATTAAAAATGAAAGAAAAATCTATAGATAGGAGTCTAAAAGGGTAGACATGGAGTAAAACCTGTTGGGTTTTCTTTAGGCGCTGTCTACGTCTCAAGTAATAAAGAACACTGATGATGCTAACCACGGCAATAACCACGCCAACAATGGTACCGACAACTGGGCCCACCCATCCTGTATGGAAAACGATATGCATTTGAAATATATAATTTAAACATATTGACATCAACTTCATAAAAATACTTTGATAATAAAAGATACGCTTTGAACTTCATAACCGACGATACCGTGTGAGCTACGTAAAGATAATCTGAGCTACATTATCAAAGACTTACGTTGAGCTACCTAACTATATTCTGGGCAATAAAATCAAAGATGTTTTGAGCAATAAAATCAAAGATGTTTTGAGCAATAAAATCAAAGATGTTTTGAGCAATAAAATCAAAGATGTTTTGAGCAATAAAATCAAAGATGTTTTGAGCAAAAAATCAAAGATGCTTTGAGCAACAAAATCAAAGATGTTTTGGGCAATAAAATCAAAGATGTTTTAACAATAAAATCAAAGATGTCTTGGGCAATAAAATCAAAGATGTTTTGAGCAATAAAATCAAAGATGTTTTGAGCAATAAAATCAAAGCTGTTTTGAGCAATAAAATCAAAGCTGTTTTGAGCAATAAAATCAAAGATGTTTTGAGTAATAAAATCAAAGATGTTTTGAGCAATAAAATCAAAGATGTTTTGAGCAATAAAATCAAAGATGTTTTGAGCAAAAAAATCAAAGATGCTTTGAGCAATAAAATCAAAGATGTTTTGAGCAATAAAATCAAAGATGTTTTGGGCAATAAAATCAAAGATGTTTTGAGCAATAAAATCAAAGATGTTTTGGGCAATAAAATCAAAGATGTTTTGAGCAATAAAATCAAAGATGTTTTGAGCAATAAAATAAAGATGTTTTGAGCAATAAAATCAAAAATGTTTTGAGCAACAAACTCAAAGATGTTTTGAGCAACAAAATCAAAGATGTTTTGGGCAATAAAATCAAAGATGTTTTGAGCAATAAAATCAAAGATGTTTTGAGCAATAAAATCAAAGATGTTTTGAGCAATAAAATCAAAGAACTGCTTGAGCTCTAAAGGATGAAGTAACTTTGGATTCTTTCTTACATTTATCTATTGGAAGTAATATAATTTTCTTACCAGCAACTCTTACTTATAAGGGTCGTTGCCTGACCGAGTGGTGTCAGAACCCTGGCGCGATTCCCGTTAGAAGTCATAAGTTTACCCCAAATTTCCGAAGACTTCTGTACAACTTCAGTTGTAAGTTAGAAGGCCCGACGAGTCCATTCTATACATAAAGTCTACTCTAATCAATGAAAGACCACATTATTCACAACTTGCCAAGTATCTATCAACCGCACATCGGCATAGTTTCTCTTCATCAACTGTCCGTACCGTCACCAGTTCACGCCATAGAAACTTTACAACTATCCCTTAACACGGGGAACTATTTAAACTACGCCACCTTAGGCCAGTCAATCTATAGTTTCAAGGCTTAATTATATCACATTTGCCACCGTGGTGGCATAAACGGTATCTACCGAGTCCCTTCTTGTTTATTCTACTGAGTAAATTATCGGTTTTCTACCGTAAATGCTGCAACTGCAGTTACAAAGCCAATGTACACTATTAGATTTTAATAGGGACTACATTATGACAGGGACAGTCATGCGGTTTGAATCTGAATTCACTTCTCATTGAGCATGCCATCATGAAAACTCACTAACACTTTCTCACCGTGACGTTTGCTTCTAGTAATTGGCTAATTATTTCGGACTAAGGAATATTTCCCATTGCACCGAATTAAAAGAATCAAACAAACAATCACACAGATCTAAAAAGGCGCTATAACCAAATGCGCATCTCCTAAATAATATATAATAGATAATATATTACTAAACAGTGTCATAATTGTTTGTCAGTTTTACTAATTACATCGAATATGGGTATATTTCATATTTTCTTTTGAAGAGTAATTTCACACTTCTCTATCAGTTCCATATATAACTCTTTTTCTAAAAGTACATATGGACATAGTGTTTTAGACATGCCCACCTCAAATTTTATTATATATTGGTCTTGCGTACATGCGCACTTTTTTTAAACAAATCGAAAATTTCAACGAAATCAAAGATACACGAGTCCGAAAAAGAAACGAGCGGTAGGCTAAATATATTTTAGGTTGTCTATTTTAATATTACAATAAGACACGTCTGTATACCTTACTTTATAGGTTTAATTAAGAAAAAGAATTGCACATTGATTATAACTGATAAGGATTACTTTAAATTAGTATGCCGAAGTATGCAAAAATAATAGTTGACATACACACGTGACAAAGATTTTGCAGGAAAATATTGCTACAATAATTTTACATAATCTAAATTACAATATGAATTACTAATCCATATATGAGTAATATTATTATAAAACACTACTTTTAATATAATTTTAAAAATTACTGCCACACTCAAAATATTATTTTGAAACTATGTGGTATATGTACTACATCAAGAATTTTGGGTATTCTATTTCGGGGAGTCGATTTAGCACTTAAGCAACAATACCGCTACCACTATATATTCTATTCCTTTTTCTTCCCTACTCATTCGCTTTTCCAGCCCAGTTTCAGGATTTTTAAAAGTATATATTATTATCTCTCCTTTTCTTCAGCCTGTAGGTGGATGGTAGATAATGACAGTAATGTCTGTGACAATTCCAGCGATATTCTGAAGAGAACGCTTCCAATATCAATGCCATACCAAGCAATGAGAAGGAAAGTCTGCAAAGACTGTAAAATTTAGTCTACTAAAGCCCAGTGTTTCCCTTTACGCACAGTTGTGCGTCAGGGACGCACACTGGAGAAAATTGACGCACAGAAATTTTTGCTGTGCGTTTTTTTGACGCAAAGGATTTGCAAAATATAATCACGATTTATTTAATATCCAACGCGTTGCATTAGACATGGAATCGAGCATACTTCGATTATTCATCATTAGGGATGTCATCGTGAATACTTCTTCCTGTTTCCTGTTTTGTATGCTCTCTGTGTTGCACACTGTAATACTGAGCATATAGAGCAGAGAACCAGACTACCATTAGGCAATATTATGACAGAGTAGTTCCCCTGATCTCGCGAGCTCTCACGCGATTCTATCGAGTTCAGCATAATGTCCAGATGTTTAACCTCAATTATTGTTGCACTAAAATGTGATCTCGAGATGAAAACAGCGTGCACTAAGAATCATTAGCGAAGAAAGTGAAAGAAGCAGAACACGAAAGAGTAAATGTGGATCTGACTCTAATGAAAAACGAATAAAATTTTCCCTTGACTAGAATACTGCACATGCAAAGCATTAGGATGACCGGTGTGACTTCGTGATTGCGAAGAATACACAAGTGAATAATCCTTTCGTGACATCGTTTGAGAATTTTAAAAATCTGCCCTTGATCACCACAAGATATTTTTTGAACACATTATTACCTAAAACATTCTTTCAGAACAAAGAAATAAGTAATTGCAGAGACAAATTCATTATTTGGATTACAAATTCAAGCGGTTGTTGCAGATTTTGCTAACTTTGCTGCAACCAAATAAATATTAAAAGTTCAAGTGTAACTTGTTAAAGAGAAGATGAATCATTGCCCTCTGAGTTTTGGATAAATGTGTTTTAGGACGATGTACAATGAATTCGATGATAGTACACATTTTATGACAGGTAGTAAATTAACTGTCGTTTTGTTAATAAGATATATATGGAGTTTTGTAATGGCTTATATGCAACGTGTTGGTCTATAATATTGCTACAAAACTTATAAAGAGACTGTTAAAAATACGACTTTAAATTAAAAAGAAAATTAACTAATAAAAGTAACCTTTGAATGGAAAATTAATTTGTGTTAGTTGTGCCTGTTGGTTTATTTGAGAGAGAGAGAGAGAGAGAGAGAGAGAGAGAGAGAGAGAGAGAGAGAGAGAGAGAGAGAGAGAGAGAGAGAGAGAGAGAGAGAGAGAGAGAGAGAGAGAGAGAATATATTGTGCAAATTGCAATATCCTATTCCAGCTGAAAAAGTATTGATTAGATGAAAATTTGTCGGTACATTTTTGACCCCCAGATTTTTTGTTTGAACTTAAGTTTTGACAGCAAGGTTTTTTTTACCCTCAGTTTTACACTTCTGGGGGATACACTGACTAAAGCCAAATAAAAAGGCACCCAAGACAATCAAGAAACAAGCTGGGATGAAAACAAGACCGAAGCATTTCTAGGTCGACGCAAAATCGAATTTAAGCGCCACTGATTCATGAAAAATGACTATACTTCCATCAAGGACATACCCAGAGGAAATTGTCTTGCCTTTTTTCAATTCAACAAGACAAGTTACAGGCTTCAGAATAAACACATCCCGACCATTTGCAGGTGTAAGAGGTTTTGATAAAGATGGATTTAACTCCATACAAGACAGCATTTATGATTCTCGGTGGCAATGATTACCGTTGTGGTCATTCCCTAGAGAAAAGCGAGGAAGACTTTAAATATTGATTTTATTCAGTCCAGGCGTATTGCAACCGTGACACACATCTTGTTATGTCCGGACTAACGGAACGTGGAAATATGGGTGTAGAAAGAGCCATGTCTCTACCGCAGAAAATGTGCATGAGCATTTGTCTGCCTTTTGTCACCCTAAATAAGGTCTTTATAAATATTTACGGCGGTGTACCATGAGAACAATCACTGCGTTTAAATGCAACTGAATCATAAGGATATTGCAACGTTTAACAACAACAACAACAACAACAACAACAACAATAATAATAATAATAATAATAATAATAATAATAATAATAATAACCATTTGTTGTTGTTGCTGCTGCTGTTGTTATAGTACAGTAGTAGAAGTAATTCTAGTAGCAACAGTCCACATTAATGAAAGGTTTATTGAATGAAGTAGACAAATAACCACCTAGTTGAAGAAACTTGAACCTGGATTTTTTGCTTGTGTCCGTCGTATGCAGAGTGTGTGTGTGTGTGTGTGTGTGAGAGAGAGAGAGAGAGAGAGAGAGAGAGAGAGAGAGAGAGAGAGAGAGAGAGAGAGAGAGAGAGAGAGAGAGAGAGAGAGAGAGAGAGAGAGAGAGAGAGAGAACTTTGATTTACCATCGTTTGAGGTTGCGGCTGTTGCGGTCTCATGGCTGTCTAGGAATTTATTTGTTGTAGGAACGGTTGCTATGATTGCAGCAGGACTAGTCCTTTGAAAATTCGTTCCGCACGTGCCGCAACATTTTTTCAGCTTGTCCATGGAATAGGAAGAACATTCGGACAATCGGCATCCAGATACATAATCACCATACAGGCAATCTGCAACATAATAGTATGAAATAAGTTTGGATGATATACGTTCAATATTTAGAATGTAACATGCAATAAAATTCACGCTCAACATTTTGAGACAAAATAAGTTCACTCATTTCCACACTCTTACTGGTGTAAGCCCGATTCGAGTCTAGTATTAAGCACACCTGTTAGTTTTTATGAGAAAACGGGATAATTCTGAAGACGGTGGAAGGTTGATTCGAATCCAGGCTTTCAGTTAAGAATAAACATTGGTTTTAACTGATAATCAGAAGAAATACTCTCTCTCTCTCTCTCTCTCTCTCTCTCTCTCTCTCTCTCTCTCTCTCTCTCTCTCTCTCTCTCTCTCGTATGTCACTCACTATGTCTTGCATACTTTTTAGTCCTAGTTATCGTAAGTTGAAAAAGTGTGCTATTCTACCCCAATAAATAAATAAATAAATAAATAGCTAATAGTCAATTCATATGGTGTTAGGAGAAGGTACATGTATAGTTTTTTTTTTGCGCTCCATCTCGAGGAGTCATGCACTTTTGATTTTTTTGAATGTTACATTTATCTATTTCATTGTTATCGATAAGATACCACAAGTACTACCAAACTCACATAGTTCCATAATAAATTATTATTATTATTATTATTATTATTATTATTATTATTATTATTATTATTATTATTATTATTATTATTATTATTATTATTATAGTTATTGTTATTATTATTGTTGCTATTATTATTATTATTATTATTATTATTAGTAGTAGTAGTAGTATTAGTAGTAGTAGTAGCAGTAGGAGGAGGAGCAGCAGCAGTAGTAGTAGCAGCAATTGTAGTAGTAGTAGGTGTTGTTGATGATGTCGTTGTTTTTATTAGAAAAAGAGAAAAGGATGAAGATGATGAAAACCTGCACAGATGTGATTGCAAAAATTTTAATAATAAGGGCGATTCTAAGAATTTATAACAAGGGAGATGGGTTACATACAAAATATAAACCAAAAATCTCAGTAATAAATAACACAGTTCCATCATGAATTATCTGCACACTCAATGGTGGCTTAAACGGTACAAAATTTGCATATACATGTAATAGTAGTAGCAGTAGATGATTATGGTTAGGTTATTTTCCTGTTGAATGTAAGTAAATGTGTAGGCAAGAATCAACTCACCCAAACACAGGTAGCAATGCCAGTCAGCAATGAATTCATTTGTCATCTAAGTTCGGATTAAGCCAAGCCTGTACCATAAGCTATAAATTAAAAGCCAGTATATTGCTGTTTCACACAACAAGAGCATTTCTTATGGGAAAAAGTGTTTATTTCATCGATTTTAGCAGCAATGAAGATGAAGTATAGAGTTAAATACCCTATGAGCACTTTTAACACCAGAGTCGAAATTGAGGAAACTAACGCTTGAAATGTTGACGATGAAATCGAACGGCAAAAGCAAACCTTAAACTATAAAGACATGCCATGGCAGTGTCCTTTATGAAATGAATATCTACTAGCAATGCCCATAATATGTCGGCAGTAGATTAAATCATTCATAAGTATTAAGATGTCAAAAGCGTACACATATTTCATAAGCACGCATTCCATACATAATCGAGGTTTTAATTTGCACCAAGAAATGCACCATCAAATTAGTAGGAAAAAGCAAACTTCTTACTTAAAAAGTCTTCATCCTGAAGCACGATTTATTAATGATGAATTGAGGAGTACACATCGGACACTCGAATCTCTTTTTGATAGCTACTTTTAGTTTGACACGCAAGTGATACAATAGGATTGAGTTTCTAATCGATATATCTATGTTTAACACATACTGCGTTTTTTCTTTTTCTGGAACGGCAAAGAACGAAGCTTGATAAAAAGGAATATCCTAAGTTGAATTCGTACATTGGTATCTATCCCCAAGTTGAACTCGTATATAGGTATATATTCCCAAGTTGAACTCGTACATAGGTATTTATCCTCAAGTTGAACTCGTACATAAGTATATATCCCAAGTTGAACTCGTATATAAGTATCTATTCCCAAGTTGAACTCGTATATAGGTATGTCTCCCAAGCTGAACTCATATATAGGTATCTATCCCCAAATTGAACTCGTATATATGTATCTATGCCCAAGTTGAACTTGTATATAGGTATCTATGCCCAAGTTGAATTGGTAAAGAGGTATCTATTCCCAAGTTGAACTCACCAGCAGATTTATTGAGTCAGACGTATCAGATTTAAATATGGGCAATAGGTTGGATTAAGCCAGGTACAAATAATAAAATAATATTTTAAAGTAGACGCGAAAAGCTTATTTTATACCAACATTTATCACTACTCCTCCCCACCAGGAGTGCTCCCAGACATAATAGAGTCCGGTGTGGGCGACACACGAGCTGTCGGCGGCCGCCAATCCAGGTGGTCCAAGACATTGGCTAAGCCCACAGCTGCCGAGATATGCCAAAGGAAGGCCAGCGACACTGCTATCTAACTGCAGCGAACAGGACAGCACATGGTGTACCCACTAGCTGAATTTGCCTATACAAAGCCATCATCTGTGCAAGGATGTAATGTGATTATGATTTTTAACGTAGCTTTAAAATTTTTTCAGTCCTATCGCTACGATGTCTGCAATGTGGCAGTTTAAAGTGATGTCTAGCACTGTGATATCATGCTGCAGACATGTAGCAAGATGTCCCAATCATTCACATTATCCTAACACCAGTCCGACTAGTCCTAACACTAACCTCTTAATGCTGAGCGTCAAGCGAGGCAGCTGTTAGTACCATTTTTGTAAGTATTTGGTATGACTCGACCGGGGATCGAACCCACGACCTCCCACATCCGAAACGGACGCTCTAACCACTAGACCAACGGAGAGGGTGGGTGTGGACCGATAGGAGGGGTGGGTGTGGACCGCTATTTTCGTTTTCAAGTTAAGTTAGGAAAATGATCATAGTTATGTACCACCATGCCGCCAGAGCAATTCTAGGAAATTTAGAGCATGCAGGAAACGTTTCTGCCAAGGAGGTCAAAAGAAAGTTTGGCATCGGTTGGACTCGCCTTTGTAAAATATGACACGATGACACACCAGCTGAGCAGCAAGTCAAATTGAAGGCGTCCTCGCAGAGGAAAGGAAAGGAAATCCAACTGGAAGAATCTGCACTGTCAATTGCACTGTTAGTGGTGGTCGCTCCTACTGTGGTTGACTTTAACAGTCGCCTTGTCAGCTAACGAACATTTATACCAGCACAAGCCTTAGAGCAGTCAAGCGCACTTATTACACAACACTGCAAAGAAAGAGGACATGAAAGAGCACGGCGATGAAAGAAATATAGCCAGCATTCTGAGATCTGCGCTGGAGAAGGATGGGCGGAAGGAAACCAAAGACTGATGCGGAAATAATGATTTTTTACTTCAGACGAAAATGAAATCATATATCATATAACCAAAAACTGTCTTGTCAAAGCAAGCATCATTGCAACACTAGCAACAGGGACGGATTGGATTGGAAAGAGACTAATTTTATTTGGTATGATGGACGCAGTGTATAAATAATAATAAAAAAAATACAAAACCTGCTGATGTTATATTTGTGCGCTGGGGTGCAAGGATTTTTGAGTTATCCTGCTTTCTTGCTATATCTTAGACAGGCCATGATCTCGATGATTTTTTTTTTATTCAACGGAGAAATACTTCTTTTGTTGATGTGGTACACGCCTAATTTGCTTCGAATGGCCAGCAGATGGAGAAGAAAGTCTTATGTTAGTCGAGGGCCATCGAAACATCCTTAGCTTTCAGTATTTATAGAAAATCCGATCTGGGGATGTCGTACATCTTGGAGCAGAGACCAAGAAACAGTGCATTTTGAATTTTTATAACCGAGTGAGATTATTCTTGTCGGACACAGATTCAAGTAAGAATCTGGTTTTTATTATAATAACCTCCAACACTAGTTCTGATATAAGAATTTATGTGTAAAGAATCCAATCAATGTATGCGCATGCGTTACGCATATCATTATATTCGTACTTAATCGTGTCACGTGTATTACGCGGCTTAAATATTGTATGTTTAATTGTTTCGCGGGGAGGAGCAGAACTCTGTGGGATTTTATGCAACCCATATGATGCAGTCGATGATGACATTTGTTTAGAAAATGTTATTTGTTTATTCGCAGTGAGGGACAAAAGGTTTGAGACCAATGGGTCTGCAGGAGATAAGAAGACTCTTGAGGGATCCTTCGGCAGACTTGTTGTGTTGACTAACCATTCGACGAAAGCTGTGGAACTGGGAATACATAATAATCATCAACTAGATTCTACGAGATGTACATGTTCCATTTTTTAATTAATAAAATTAGATATTACTATATGGATAAACGTCTAGTTTAAAATGACTACTTTAGTGAAAACTAATTATATCTGCGTCGTCCTTGTTAATAACACATTTAAGTGTATAACTTTTATATATTGATCATCCATGTTGATAGATTCATATATAAAACATAGATGATTATAAATTGCGTTATATTCAACATTTCATGAAATATATATATATATATATATATATATATATATATATATATATATATTCATACATACATACATACATACATACATACATACATACATACATACATACATACATACATACATACATACATACCCTATGAATGATTACCCTATGAAGTTGTATCTTCTGTTTAGGTCCATTTAGGTACGACAACCTTTACTTGTTTCGATAATTGAAATATCCGTTGTTGGACCTTATTCGCTTTAGTATGGTGTCAGATTCATTCATCGTTCAGTTACATTGTAAATACACATCTCATTCACGAAACTGTTCAGTATCTTCGGTCTGTAAAATCTCATCCCACTTTCATACTGTTACACACATATACATATTTCTTTACACCAAAATTTATGAACATCGTAGGACATCTTCCAGCTCACAGTCTTCTATGCCTCTTAGTACCATGCTACCTACTGCGGACATGGACACAGGTGGTGATTTTTGAACCACCAGGATTAGCGACAACTGACGCTTAAAACGGCATCTCGTATGGTTTCGATCAACCATATGGGGATGGGCGGAGGGTGGAGGGCGGAGGGTGGAGACGGTTCTTCCCTAGGTGTCTCCTCAGTGGTGAACTAATTTACATCTGGTGTGATGTTCGTTTGATATTTATTTAGTTTTAGAGCCTCTCACTTTACACTGGTGATGTCAGACGTGTAAAATAAGCTTTTACATCTGTATTGTATCACATGTTATTATGCTGATATAATCTTTTTGGTGAAATTCATATCTTAGCATAAATTGTGGGTACCGTGTAGTGCAGAGTAAACAGATTTGGGCCATTATTTTGACTTATAATTTTGCGTATAGTAATGGTCAAGACTTAGGCCAATATTTTGACTTATAATTATGTACATAGGAATGGTCTCGATTGAATATCTTAAAGAAGCTGAATTATTGCCTTGTTTGTGGAGAAAAGTTCTTGTTTCGAATTAGGAAATGTGGCAAACACAGATACAAATTAGACTATCTTCATTTATACCATATAAAGTAACTAAAAAAATAAAATTAATATATTTACTAAAATAGAAAGTTCTGAAGGAGAGACATGTCTGGCAGCAGTTTCTGTTGATGGCATCATTATAACAGTCCATTCCCAATACCGAGTCGCAGAAGGCAATCCTATTCCCGTACTCACAGTCTGTAACAGAAACAAAGTCAAGAGAATTTGTCATGCATGCTTATTGTACTGCCAAGTCAATCTTATCTTCTTCCTTTAATTTTGAACGTATACATAGCTATAATCCATTTGAAATAAGATTTTCAACAGATAGATTACAAAGCATATTCCTAATCTAAACTGTAAATCTGATTTTATTGCTAAAGACAGACATCCAAACAAAAATGGAATGGAATAACCTTGACAATTTTTTTTTGATATGTTAGTTTTTGTCTTAGTTTTATGATATTTTCAATGCTTTTCTTTAGTTTGTTTCTTAGTTATTTGGTTATTTTGTCCAATAAATGTTACCAATATGAAGTATACTGAGCCACTGTATGCTAAGATTCTCGTTCTTAGGTGAATTTTGTCAAATCTACACTAGGAGTAAAGCAAGACATCCGTCACTTTACGGCAGTGCTAGGGACGGGGCTTCTTGGTTTTGTTAAGGTTTTAGATATAGTTTCTCATTTTGTTGTATTTCCAAAAGTCTTTATTGATTTTTGTTATTACGTTGGACAAATCATTAGAAGGCGGAGACAATATCGTCAGACACACTCACAGCCAAGATCATTGTCATTTATCAGTGTTAATTATTCGATCAAGTTCATTTCCTTACATTTTTAAACCAATTGATTGATTTTAATCATATATAGCAGGGGTAATTATGCAACATAAACAATCAATGTTGAGACACGCTAATTTGTTTCTTAGACCTTTGGATCAGCACACAGTCGTTGACAATCTAGATGGTTTGGTTATGGGAAATAATTTTGTTACATTTTCTGGACTCTTCTAAGTATTTTGTTCATTCTAGCGAGTGTGTGGCTTTTGATCTGCTTTGGAAAATGTATTTACCTAAATAACTTTTTGTAAACCATTCAGAAAATATATTTTTATCTGCACTGTAAAGTCAAAACAAATGTAGGTTGAACTCATTAAGTAAAGTTTTATTATATGCACTTAAGCATACCAAAATTAACAGAATAAATGTTGTTTCCAAGGAAATAATGAAGTAGATTGTTTTCTTGGCTTGGACTGGGTGTCTCTGATCGTTACTCGATGGTTTTATGACGTCATTATATGATGTGAAGCACTTAAATCTCATAATATTAATCATGATTTTCATTAATCTCGAGACATTTAATCGGTTACTCCCTCGAACCAAACCACCAATTTATCAGATCATACTTTAACACTCGAAACCACCAACCATCGTTGCTGCTTCTATGGCTATAACAAATTATTTCATGAGATCATGTACCATCCAGTTTTTTTAAAACAAAAAATAGTATATACTTGGTTTGGTGAGTGTGATTACACTAGTAACAGCTAAAATGGGAAGTGAGCCAATGAGTCCGAAAACATTGATCGTTAGTACTAATTAATTTTAAAAGAAGTCATTATAGACTTACTTTAATTAAAAGTTTTATTTTTGCCAAATGGGTCTTTATGGTGGAGGGTAAGCCCAAAGAGGTAATATAAAATAAATTAAGGGGAATATTGTTTGGTTAATCGAAAATGTCTATGGTTTAAAAACAAAATTTTTCGTTTAAAACAGGGACTGTTAATTTAATAAAGCAAAGAAGAAAGAAATTGTTACAAAAACGCATTTACCTGGATAGAATGTACGGTAAGACTGACAAGTCTTACAACAGTTTCTGTTAATACTACTGTCATAACAGTCTCCGACTGATAATGAGCAGGATGGGATTCTGTCCCCGTATTCACAGTCTGAAAAAACCCCATAAAGGAATGATAATTTTAAAGCATGCTTATTCTGCAATAACGTTAATTAATTTCATCGTATTTCACAGGATATAAATCTCTAATTGGACACTTAAAGACGAAATTCCTTGCAAGATTATGCTTATATTAGTAGTCTATCCACAGGATGGCATATCTTAAATGACAAAGGAGTTCCAACTATGTTTAAATGATACCAACGCGTCACACTTACACCAAGAAGGATTCTAAAAGTTGTTGAGAAGTGACGGTACGATTTAATCTTTGGTAATCACTAAGAAGAAAACTTTACATTCCATAAGAATGACTTTTAATGGAAGTGTGCGGAAAGAGGAGATGAATATTCAAATATTATGTCAGAAATCACGATTAATTATTTTGCAAGAATTCATTCCATAAAAAACACAATGTCTATACAAATGATGACGATCATGAAAGCAATCTCCAATGCTAATTATTGATAGATTTAGTGACTTTGTACCACGGTAATCTTAAAATTGATTGTACTTTAACCATATTATCTTTATATTTTCTTTCTTACTTTTTACAATTTTGGACACTTGCATCTTTCTATTTGTGCTTCTTCATTTTGTTTTGGCGTATGTATGTATTTGTTTCCCCGAGTTAGTCTTGATATTTTAATAAGTTTATTTTAATAAGCATAAAAACACGAAAATTTAATAACAGTCTTTAAATTAATCTTTTCATTTTACCTTGGCATCATAACATATCCTCTAAAATACCTCATTATATTCATGCCTTTTTAAAAATGAAGAATCTTGCCTGAAATTTGGTCACAAACAAGCACAAATGTTTTGCTGACTAATTATAATATATTTTCTTGTTCAAAGCTTTTCTCATTTATGTCTTATCTCCCAGTTCTAGCCTAGAAAGGACTGAGGATGGAACATTTATTGGCATACATCAAATCATTGATTTATTTCGTAATATATTTCATATATTATTCATCACATATTCTATTAACCCCAAAGCATGCTGCATTGAATGCATGAAGAATGTGTACTCTCACATTATAAATCGATAGCTAGAACATTACAATCTGCAAATTGTATAGGATCTGGAGAGTTGGAAACATGCAAGGACGATTTTAATTATTTTAAAAGAAAGGAGTATCATCTTTATTGCCTACAAATACACACTTTACAATGATAAATTTATCATCATCTTCATTGCCTACAAATACACACTTTAAAATGATAAAGTTATCATCATCTTCATTGCCTACAAATACACACTTTACAATGATAAATTTATCATCATCTTCATTGCCTACAAATACACACTTTACAATGATAAAGTTATCATCATCTTCATTGCCTACAAATACACACCTTAAAATGATAAAGTTATCATCATCTTCATTGTCTACAAATACACACTTTACAATGATAAATTTATCATCATCTTCATTGCCTACAAATACACACCTTAAAATGATAAAGTTATCATCATCTTCATTGTCTACAAATACACACTTTACAATGATAAATTTATCATCATCTTCATTGCCTGCAAATACACACCTTAAAATGATAAAGTTATCATCATCTTCATTGTCTACAAATACACACTTTACAATGATAAATTTATCATCATCTTCATTGCCTACAAATACACACTTTACAATGATAAATTTATCATCATCTTCATTGCCTACAAATACACACTTTACAATGATAAATTTATCATCATCTTCATTGTCTACAAATACACACTTTACAATGATAAATTTATCATCATCTTCATTGCCTACAAATACACACTTTACAATGATAAATTTATCATCATCTTCATTGCCTACAAATACACACTTTACAATGATAAAGTTATCATCTATTAGAACACAAACTGGTTATGAATGTATTTGCAAATGTTACGTGTCAAACTCTAGAGGAGTTTGTGTTCTATGTAATAGTAATTTATAGTTTAATATAGAATACAGTAAAAAGGATCCCCATGGTAATTTGACTGCATCAGATATCAAAGTTGATGAAAGCTACGTTTATTTGATTATGTCCCTATCAATGACTGATCCTCAATAATAACGATTATATAAAATATTAAATATGACAGTGAAAATGAGTTTATTATCACATGCGCGGTCTTTAACTTTGTTCAAGATCCATAATAAGATTAATGTGATTATCTAAATGGTAGAAATGTTAATGTGAGTATCTAAATGGTAGAAATGTTAATGTGAGTATCTAAATGGTAGAAATGTTAATGTGAGTATCTAAATGGTAGAAATGTCAATGTGAGTATCTAAATGGTAGAAATGTTAATGTGAGTATCTAAATGGTAGAAATATATTATCAAATATAAAACAAACTTTCACTTTTGATAATCCATTTATAGCGAAACATGCATCAATAAAGACATATCAGGTGACACAAAATTCCTCTAACACAATCTATATTGGATTTCTTTCTTGTTTCTGAATCTCTTTTGTGACAGAAGCATCACTAACAACGTTATTGGTATGACCACTCCACTTATTGTGTATTTATCTATTATATTAAAAACAAAGCTTTTGAAGAAATGTAATAACATTTTACTGGAAGATAAAAACATAGACTGAATAAACGAAGACAGAATTAGAATGTATGTAGAAAACAGAATTACAATACATTTCAACAAGAAATTATGGAATTTTGGCAATACATCATATTCGGAGGGAAGGCTTACTTTATTGGATTCATTTTTCTTGGAACATTTTGGCAATACGTCAGAATTTTGACAATACATCAAATTCGGAGGGAAGGCTTACTTAATCGGATTTATTTTTCTTGGAATATTTTTAAAAGGTAATTCGTGGAAAAAAGCGTTTGAAATGATTCATATATAAAACGAAATGTAAATCAAAACAGGAAACACAAACTTGTGCAACAAATACAGTCATTGGAGAACTGGTCCATGGGACCTTATTTGTTAGTCTAGAACTAATGACCTTTGAAAAAATCACAAGAGAAAACTGAGTAAAGCATTTGGTAGAAGAGAGGAAGAAACCGATGGATACTGTCCCTAAAAATAATCTATGCTATAAAATAATTACAACTTTCATTAATGAAAAAACGTAATATTCATAACGAGTAATTTAAAAAGATAGATGATAGAGATTCAAAGGGCTTTTCAAAAACGTAAGATATTCCATGGCTTAACAAATGGCACTATTTAAGATTAAAAGCCGAAAGGGTCACCCAAAAAACCGTATGAGACTGTTTATGAATAATAAAAAGATTCCATGATTAGATGCTATCGCATTCCAAGTTTTGAACGTTTTAGGAACTGATGCTGGGCGATTTGTTGTTAAAACGATCTCTGTAGCATATCAAACTGAAACATTTTCAATGGTTTTAAGAGACGGCATAATAATGTGGATACTAAAGGAATATAGGCTAATGCAGCATCTCAACATTACATCTATCACTTAATCATAAAACAACTCAACATTACATCTATCACTTAATCATAAAACAACTCAACATTACATCTATCACTTAATCATAAAACAACTCAACATTACATCTATCACTTAATCATAAAACAACTCAACATTACATCTAGCACTTAATCATAAAACAACTCAACATTACATCTATCACTTAATCATAAAACAACTCAACATTACATCTATCACTTAATCATAAATCAACTCAACATTACATCTATCACTTAATCATAAAACAACTCAACATTACATCTATCACTTAATCATAAAACAACTCAACATTACATCTATCACTTAATCATAAAACAACTCAACATTACATCTATTAATCATAAAACAACTCAACATTACATCTATCACTTAATCATAAAACAACTCAACATTACATCTATCACTTAATCATAAATCAACTCAACATTACATCTATCACTTAATCATAAAACAACTCAACATTACATCTATTAATCATAAAACAACTCAACATTACATCTATCACTTAATCATAAAACAACTCAACATTACATCTATCACTTAATCATAAAACAACTCAACATTACATCTATCACTTAATCATAAAACAACTCAACATTACATCTATTAATCATAAAACAACTCAACATTACATCTATCACTTAATCATAAAACAACTCAACATTACATCTATTAATCATAAAACAACTCAACATTACATCTATCACTTAATCATAAAACAACACAACATTACATCTATCACTTAATCATAAAACAACTCAACATTACATCTATCACTTAATCATAAAACAACTCAACATTACATCTATCACTTAATCATAAAACAACTCAGCATTACATCTATCACTTAATCATAAAACAACTCAACATTACATCTAGCACAGAATCATAAAACAACTCAACATTACATCTATCACTTAATCATAAAACAACTCAACATTACATCTATCACTTAATCATAAAACAACTCAACATTACATCTATCACTTAATCATAAAACAACTTAACATTACATCTATCACTTAATCATAAAACAACTCAACATTACATCTATCACTTAATCATAAAACAACTTAACATTACATCTATCACTTAATCATAAAACAACTCAACATTACATCTATCACTTAATCATAAAACAACTCAACATTACATCTATCACTTAATCATAAAACAACTCAACATTACATCTATCACTTAATCATAAAACAACTTAACATTACATCTATCACTTAATCATAAAACAACTCAACATTACATCTATCACTTAATCATAAAACAACTCAACATTACATCTATCACTTAATCATAAAACAACTCAACATTACATCTATCACTTAATCATAAAACAACTCAACATTACATCTATCACTTAATCATAAAACAACTCAACATTACATCTATCACTTAATCATAAAACAACTCAACATTACATCTATCACTTAATCATAAAACAACTCAACATTACATCTAACACTAAATCATAAAACAACTCAACATTACATCTATCACTTAATCATAAAACAACTCAACATTACATCTATCACTTAATCATAAAACAACTCAACATTACATCTATCACTTAATCATAAAACAACTCAACATTATATCTATCACTTAATCATAAAACAACTCAACATTACATCTATCACTTAATCATAAAACAACTTAACATTACATCTATCACTTAATCATAAAACAACTCAACATTACATCTATCACTTAATCATAAAACAACTCAACATTACATCTATCACTTAATCATAAAACAACTCAATATTACATCTATCACTTAATCATAAAACAACTCAACATTACATCTATCACTTAATCATAAAACAACTCAACATTACATGTATCACTTAATCATAAAACAACTCAACATTACATCTATCACTTAATCATAAAACATCTCAACATTACATCTATCATTTAATCATAAAACAACACAACATTACATCTATCACTTAATCATAAAACAACTTAACATTACATCTATCACTTAATCATAAAACAACACAACATTACATCTGTCACTTAATCATAAAACAACTCAACATTACATCTATCACTTAATCATAAAACAACTCAACATTACATCTATCACTTAATCATAAAACAACTTAACATTACATCTAACACTAAATCATAAAACAACTCAACATTACATCTATCACTTAATCATAAAACAACTCAACATTACATCTATCACTTAATCATAAAACAACTCAACATTACATCTATCACTTAATCATAAAACAACTCAACATTACATCTATCACTTAATCATAAAACAACTCAACATTACATCTATCACTTAATCATAAAACAACTCAACATTACATCTATCACTTAATCATAAAACAACTCAACATTACATCTATTAATCATAAAACAACTCAACATTACATCTATCACTTAATCATAAAACAACTCAACATTACATCTATCACTTAATCATAAAATATTTCAACATTACATCTATCACTTAATCATAAAACAACTCAACATTACATCTATCACTTAATCATAAAACAACTCAACATTACATCTATCACTTAATCATAAAACAACTCAACATTACATCTATCACTTAATCATAAAACAACTCAACATTACATCTATCACTTAATCATAAAACAACTCAACATTACATCTATCACTTAATCATAAAATATTTCAACATTACATCTATCACTTAATCATAAAACAACTCAACATTACATCTATCACCTAATCATAAAACAACTCAACATTACATTTATCACTTAATCATAAAACAACTCAACATTACATCTATCACTTAATCATAAAATAACTCAACATTACATCTATCACTAAATCATAAAACAACTCGACATTACATCTATCACTTAATCATAAAACAACTCAACATTACATCTATCACTTAATCATAAAACAACTCAACATTACATCTATCACTAAATCATAAAACAACTCAACATTACATCTATCACTTAATCATAAAACAACTCAACATTACATCTATCACTTAATCATAAAACAACTTAACATTACATCTATTAATCATAAAACAACTCAACATTATATCTATCTCTTAATCATAAAACAACTCAACATTGCATCTGTCACTTAATCATAAAACAAAGTTCAGCTGCAAAATGCTTACGACATGAAAGTGATCATTGATCTGGGTGATCATTGCAGAAAGAACATAGACATATTGATGAAGGTTTTTTGTTTCTTAAACAATCCATTATTGGCATATGTTATCTAATGAATAATAATTTATTATTATTATTATTATTATTATTATTATTATTATTATTATTATTATTATTATTATTATTATTATTATTATTATTATTATTATTATATAATCTTCTGTATATTTTCATGATTATTCCATAAATTTGGCATCGAAATGTTTTACTGGGGAATTCTAGCCTTTGTTGATTTGCTATTGCTTTTTAGGCAGTATACGGTAATCTACATCACATTATTTAATTTTCATTTACATATTAAAACAAAGGTGCAGTTTTGTTAAGTTGTTACAACTGGAAGAATGTTTCTCAGTATTTCCCAATAAAATGTTACGGAGTTTGTAATGTAGGCAGCCGTGCAAAGTAGACACACCCACATGTTGACCTAGTAAATTTAATTTGTTTATAGTAAGATCCTTTTTGGTGATGTGTGCACGGTGGGATGGTATAGGGGTTGGTGCTAACAGAAAAGGCTGTGTCCTCTGTGTGTCTGTGTGTGTGTGCGTGCGTGCGTACGTGATTTACCGGGGATCTGAATTCAAATCTCCATAGAGCACGAATTAAAATTCTCTAACATGTATACTAATACTATTTATTCGTATCTATAAAAGTTTTACTAGTATGACTATACATTCTCCTGTGGAATCCATTTCCATTATTTGGTGTATATTGTTATCTTCAATAACTTTTTGTATACATCTTGATTTCTAACTTGGGAATCCAGAAAGACAGTGCAGAAGTGAGAATTAAGTATTAGGTCGACATGTTAGTGTGTTTGCTATGCACGGGTTTCAAAACCATGGACTAGATATGATTATTTTGGTGATGTATGCATGATCAAGATGGTATAAGGGTTGGTGCTTATGTGCAAGGCGATGGGTACCGTTTACCAGCAGACCTGGGTTTGAATTTCCAAGAACCACGAAATAAAATTATCTAAGTTGTAAGATAATGCTATACCTGAATGAACTAATATAATTTGATAAATCTCTGTATGTAGGTCATATTGTATGTCATGTATGGAACACTGTATGGAACAATTCTAAACTTAAAGGGCCTATTTTTCTATTCAGATGAAATAAAGGGGAGACGTAAATCCATTGCAATCTATTTATGATTTTATTTAAAGAGCTAGTGAAACAAATAATCAACCCTGGTAATGGTACTGATACGAGGAAATGTCATTGTCCGATTTTCATTATTTGAATTCTTGGCTATTTTAGTTTTGTCCTTATTTGAAAGGAGAATACGTAAAATAACCATATTAAGTGAATTTGTTGATATATTTTTCAGGTAAAGTAGCTTTTAACACTCTGGTGTCCGGTTGTCTCAGATCATCAATTTATGGTTTCATTTCATCAGAATTTAGAATTCGCACTTCAATGGTATCTTAAAGGTAACCACTAAATTTTCAAAAAAAGTCAATCAATAAATTAACCTAATAAAATCATTTATTTTATTTATCTTCAATTAAATATGTACATGAAATAAAGAAAAGTGTGTGAAGAAATGACTTACAAATAATTAATGCAGGGGTCGGCAATGATAAAAGATAATGCTAGCTTCGAAGTAACATTATGTGTTTTTTGCTCTGGTTTCTGCTATCTATTTTCCCAACCAAAAATATCTATTATATTAATCTCGAGATATTTGCCAGCGGTTTTCATTTTGGCGAGTGGTCGTCGATGTATTAAAATGTCGAGAAATTTACGGCATTTCATTGCAACGAAACGTTGGGAGGAAGCCATCACATCATTTAGACGTTTGTCTTTTGTGAAACGTTAAAATAAAAACGTAACTTTTATCGTTTTAATTAGTATGTGCCATTTGGTTCCTGTTATTGGAAATGAATCTATATAGGACAGACAAAACCAATGAAGGGACTAAATGAATCTATATAGGACAGACAAAACCAATGAAGGGACTAAATGAACCTATATAGGACAGACAAAACCAATGAAGGGACTAAATGAACCTATATAGGACAGACACAACCAATGAAGGGACTAAATGAACCTATATAGGACAGACAAAACCAATGAAGGGACCAAATGAACCTATATTGGACAGACAAAACCAATGAAGGGACTAAATGAAACTATATAGGACAGACACAACCAATGAAGGGACTAAATGAACCTATATAGGACAGACAAAACCAATGAAGGGACCAAATGAACCTATATAGGACAGACACAACCAATGAAGGGACTAAATGAACCTATATAGGACAGACACAACCAATGAAGGGACTAAATGAATCTATATAGGACAGACAAAACCAATGAAGGGACTAAATGAACCTATATAGGACACACAAAACCAATGAAGGGACTAAATGAACCTATATAGGACAGACACAACCAATGAAGGGACTAAATGAACCTATATAGGACAGACAAAACCAATGAAGGGACTAAATGAACCTATATAGGACAGACACAACCAATGAAGGGACTAAATGAACCTAAATAGGACAGACAAAACCAATGAAGGGACTAAATGAACCTATATAGGACAGACCCAACGAATGAAGGGACTAAATGAACCTATATAGGACAGGCAAAACCAATGAAGGGACTGAATGAACCTATATAGGACAGACACAACCAATGAAGGGACTAAATGAACCTATATAGGACAGACAAAACCAATGAAGGGACTAAATGAACCTATATAGGACAGACACAACCAATGAAGGGACTAAATGAACCTATATAGGACAGACAAAACCAATGAAGGGACTAAATGAACCTATGTAGGACAGACAAAACCAACGAAGGGACTAAATTGCTCACAGATTGAAATGTTGATTATTCAAATACACCAATGCGTCATTACTTGCTTCTGTTTCTTGGGGAAAACACAAGAGAAAAAAAGGCAATAACAGGAAAGGAAACAAATGTCATTCTTAGGAATGGACACACAAAACAAAAGAAAATAAGACACTCCTAAAAAAATACTTACCTGGAATAAATGTACTGTAAGAACTACAACTCTTACAACACGCTCTGTTAGTGGTAGCATTGTAACAGTCCCTTGAGGATATAGAGTTACACCAGTCGACCCTGTCCCCGTAAGCGCAATCTTCTGCAAAATAAAGAGACGGATTGTGCTAAAATTAAGTTCAAGATTGTCACCGAACTTCACCGGATTCACATATCTAATTTTAAATAAAGACACGAAATATATTGAAAAGGAAACGTTGATTAGTAATTTTTCCACTGAGAAAAATCCTTTAAAGGCGGAAGCGTTAAGAAACGTATTCACATTATCCCAACGTGTCCAATCTAAGACTGTGAAAAGATTAGAAAAGCTATGGAAAAGCAAAGCTAAGGTGGGTGGAACGCTTTTTCTAATATAATGTTTCTTATTGAAGGCATAATATATACATATACATTATTGTTTGAAAAAGAAACCTACCTAAAACTTATATCAGCAAGGTGTATAAGTAACGCTAAGATGTGGAGAGCCTTTACTGTTAGATTGGAAAATAAGGAACGCATAATGGTTACATGTATATATGTGCAGGAAGAGCAGACTCATAAGCAGACTGTAGATGTGACGCTAAGCTGTGATAATACAATAATCATGTTTAAAAAGCTTTTATCTTATTTGACGATGATGATTGCAATTGCTGGTGGTAATGATGATGATAATGATGATGTGGATAATGACAATGATTAAAAAGATGGCGATGATGATTGTTGTAATTAAGATAAGTAAAGGGAAATAAAACATAAATGGAGGAACATTGTTTGCTGGATAAAAAGCGCTGATATGGTAAAAACAATAATTAAACAAAAAAAACCAATTATTAAATATTCATATTTACCTGGAAAATAATTGATGAGTTTATTACAAGTTCCGCAGCAGTTTTTGCTAGTGCTTTCATTATAACAGTCCCGTCCCGATATGGATGCGCACCAAGCGACCTTGTCCCCATATTCGCAGTCTGCAACAGATACATGAGTGATGAGAATTTTTCATGCTGTGAAATGAAGTAACACTATATAGGTTACATCTGTAAGTTGACGCTAAAAGACGACATTTTTATTAAATGCTTAAATAGGATTAAGCGCAATACGTGTAAATTTTAAAACTGCGGATAATAGATGGCGAAATGTCTCTTCTGTTAACAGTTGCGAAGGAAATACAGCTTTTTATTTATTAGAAGGATTTTAATGATACGCGATACACACACGCACATTTGTGAACAAAGCGGCGTCTGTTTAGACCATACATGTGAATTATCTATACCTGACTTATGATTTTTTAATTAACAAAGTAAAAGGATACATGAACGGCATTGCTGTATGATTATCATCCAATAATCCTGTAGTTTTAATATATTTAATAATCACATTTATAATGATGATGCTGATTCTGACAACAACTGTGATAATAGTGGTTGTATTTATGACGAATAATGGGAAGAGATAAAGTAAATGAATGTGAAATACTGTTTGACGAAAGAAGAAGGCCAATGAAGAAATGAATAATAAATTAATAGATTTATGTATTTTGGACATGTATAAATTTAGCACAAGTTTGGCATGTTGATTTGTGCATCTATTTCTTTTGACAGCCCAGTATCTCAAATGTTACATATTTGTACATAGGGCGTTTCATCAGCATATACATGTATAGAGATACATACATGATTAAATATTTAGAGTTTTTCATGGTTTATCTTTGTTCATTCATTGACAACTTAGTACTAGAAGAGTTTCTTGACGAGGCAGATATTTCAGTCATGATTACAAAGAATTTGCATTGACATAAAGGCATTTGTATTTTCTATTGTTTTGGTTCTTTACAATTTATTTTTATTGGACGGCCTATATCTTAGAGGATGGAAGAAAGATTAGGTTCAACGTGTCATTTAATCTTTTGGCATACACTGCCGAAATATTAGATTGTTAACTAACTTGATGTGTTTTCATAATCTGTTATATGGTGTGGCTGACTGCGTAACAGAGGTAAAACCAGTTATAATGCATTTCGTTATAACACGATTTCCCTTATAATGCAATGGCAGCATGGTTCCCATTTTTTGAAATTTAAAGTGACCTCTTCTTTTAATATCCTAATTACATGCTCTCGGAAAAGCTGATTATTCCTACCATTTTTAATCCCAGCACTGTTATTAACGTTGCCTTAACATCACCGTGCACCATTTCTGCCATATTGCATGAATTCAATTCAAACAGGTATATTTGATGTCTTATGAAACGAGCGAACCCCCAACCCCCCAAAACAAACGACGTATGACCAGAAGGCTTGTTAAAACTGGTGACACTGGAATTTCAAGGCCCACTTTCTAGCGGGAAGTTTTTTCAACAAATTTGTTAACGTGACCCCGCTTACATCGCGACGTAATTTTTTTTTTGGAACCCGAAAATTGCTTTATAACGGGTTTAACCTGTAGTTCAAAATGGTCACTTTTCGAGCAAATATTTCCAGGAAAACCAATGACTACATGTTAAACATGTGTTGTTTTATTCATTTCACGGGCATTACCTTCAACGCAATGTGTAGACCTTATAAGACAGTATAAATTGTTTATTTGCTTGGTTTCCTTACATCAGTTTGATTCACTTGCGGTGGCAACCAGGGTATTGGGGCCGACGGAAAAGTACCCATCCGTCTATCCCAAAATTTAGTCCTATTTATGTGTACTTATGTTTACACAGTGGTGTACATCCCCTGTAATTTGTGTGAAAATATTTTTCTTTCCTTTTTTATATATGACTAATGGTATATAGTGTGAAAATGATAAGCGTGGTTAGTTATTAGTCTCATACAAAAATTATTGTTTAATTGCAAAACATTTAAGTTACAAAATAAAATATGTACATTATGCATGTATTTAATATATATATATATATATATATATATATATATATATATATATATATATATATATATATATATATATATATATATATATATATATATATATATATAGAGAGAGAGAGAGAGAGAGAGAGAGAGAGAGAGAGAGATTGTGTTTTTCCTTATTTATTTAAGGATGTAGCTGATTGAAAGAAATAATATACCAACAAAAACGAAAGAAAGATAGATAGATAGATAGATATATAGATAGATAGATAGATAGATAGATAGATAGATAGATAGATAGATAGATAGATAGATAGATAGATAGATAGATAGATAGATAGATAGATAGATAGATAGATAGATAGATAGATAGATAGATAGAAAACAAAAATATAATTGTTTAATTGTTTCAAAGTAGCTTTTACCTTCGTAGAATGTATAGCGTGAGCGACAAGTGTCACAGCAATTTACATTAATGGTCGCATTATAACAGTCCATTGCTGGTATAGATCCACAGGAGCCAATCCTGTCACCGTACAGGCAGTCTGTAAAAAAGGCATCCCAGAATAGAAAGCTTAATGTATACTGGATATGTGTTTTCTGACACAGTAACAGGAGTTAAAATGTTCTTTAACATGTTTGTAATGTAAAGTACGTGCACTTTTAAAAGACGATTTTGCATTTTCGATCACTTTAGGGATTGACAACTGATAAATGCAGGCATTTGTCAGGTTTTATTAGGTACCACATCCACCTGTAGGAGGGAAAGGTTGTGGCAAGTATGACAATAAAGGCAATAATTTAAGGTGTCCAAAGCTTATATAAACAGTCCATGTGACATGGTGCCATGTTCTTATACAAAAAGTACATGTGAAATGCTGCTCAAAGCTTATTTAAATATTTCACATTACATAGTATCCTAAGTTTATTTAAATAGTTGACGTGAAATTATGCTCTACGTTTATTTAAATAGTTCGGGTGGCACGGTATCCTAAGATTTTTTAAATAGTTCACGTGACATTGTGTCTTAAGCTTATTTAAATAGTTCACATGACATGGTGTCCTTACCTTAATCAAACAGTTCACGTGAGATGGTGTCAAGCTTTTATAAATAGTTCATGTGACATGGTGTCTACGCTTTTTTAAATAGTTCATGTGACATGGTGTCCTAAGCTGATTTAAATAGTTCACTTGACATGGTGTCCATACCGTATTTAAATAGTTCAAATGACAAGGTTTCCTTACCTTATTCAAATAGATCATGTGAGATGGTGCCCAAGCTTTTTAAAATAGTTCATTTGACATGGTGTCCTAAGCTTATTCTAATAGATCACGTGACATGGTGTCCTAAGCTTATTAAATAGTCCACGTGATATGGTGTCCTTACCTTATTCAAAATAGTTCATGTGAGATGGTGTCCAAGTTTTTTAAAATAGTTTACGTGACATGGTGTTCTAAGTTTATATAAACAGTTCATGTGATAGGGTAGCATAAGCTTATGTAAATAGTTCTGTTGACGTGGTGTCCTTACCTTATTTAATTAGTTCAAGTGACATAATTTCCTTGCGTTATTTAAATAGTTTATCTGACATGGTGTCCTTACCATATTTAAATATTTCATGTGACATAGTGTCATTAGCTTATTTAAATAGTTCATGTGACATGGTGTCCCAAATTTATTTAAATAGTTCATTTCAAATGGTGTAATAAACTTATTTAAATAGTTCACGTGACATGGTGTCCGAAGTTTATTTAAATAGTTCACGGGACATGGTGTCCAAGCTTTTAAATAGTCCATGTGACATGGTGTCCTTACCGTATTTAAATAGTTCACGTGACATTGTGTCCTAAGCTTGTGTAAATAGTTTACGTGACATGGTGTTCTAAGATTATTTAAATAGTTCATGTGACATGGTGTCCTTACCGTATTTAAATAGTTCATTTGACATAGGGTCCCAAGCTACTGAAATTAATAGATGTGTTATGGTGCCCTATGCTTGTAAAAGTAGTCATGTGGCAAATGGCGCTCAACAAGTTTGAATTTTGCATAGGGCTAGATTTTTAAATAAAAATAATTTATCCAGTTTTTCTCTCGTATTATAATAACAAGTTTATAAAGACATTGTATAT
>JAEAOA010000080.1:642500-802500 GCA_016746295.1 Potamilus streckersoni
TTCCTACACTTAGTTCCTACTCTTAGTGACTTGTGGCATTGCAGAGATTTCCTTCCCTTCTGACACATCTGAGATGCGAAGTTAAGTGATATTCGAGGACAAATGAAAAAGTGTGGAGAAAAAAATGGTTGATGTATATGAAGCCACTTACTAATCAATCTATCAGATGCGGATTTTTTTTAGTCTACTGTTTGGTTTGTTTGATTGCGAGATGGACTAACAGGATTCGATTCTCGATGATGAGAGCAGACTTTGTACCTCTTTCCGTTGTTCATTTTTGTGTAAATAAGAGTACATGGAGTCAGTGCAGATGCATTACAATTCAGTTGTAGCAATGTTACGTTTGATGACTTGTTTAGTAGAACAAAAAACTGCCTCCATTTTAGATCGATGGCAAATGTGAAGAGGTTTGATTGGTATTGAAATGGCCTTTGTTTGGGACATAACATGTGGTCAGTTCACAAAGGATGCCAGTTAATGAAGAGGTTGGTTTAAAAAATATCGTAGTATTTCTTAGTATGCGTGTACATTTAGCAAAACCGAACGCTATCAAAGTAAGCGTGTCACCATAATGTTTCTCACGTTATCTATCAAGAGCTTGAGTAAGGTCAACATAACAAATGTAATAAATGTAACAGGTATCTTTATTTTGATCTTCTTTTCCACGACCACACTATCTACTTCGAGTTCTGTTTATAACCCCGTTATAAATGTTATTGTGGACGAATATAGAGTACGATCCCTCTATGATATTGATTAATCAAGCCAAATAAATGCCTCGCGTTGTAAGTAAAAAAGTCTTGTAGTGAGATAAGCTCAAACAAGTCTGTGCACAAAAGCAGGGTGCCTAACAATGTGAAATCATATTATAAGTTTTCAGTTTACCAAGAGCTAAAACGAAAAGAATTAAATTAATCAGCTACTATAAAACAAAATTTAACCAGTTAATGGAATATATGATCATGGCCGTAGTAGAATAAGGACAGCAGTGTACCGATGGGCTTTATAATGCAAGAAGACTGTGTGGTTTGGATATTTAAATCTCATAACATAATTTGAAAGTTTATTGCATATTACTTACCATTGGCCGACGGGGCCGTAAACGACGATACACACACTCCATTGATACACCACTGGAAAAAAAAGTTTCAGAAAAATATATGAAACTTAAAAAGTGAAGCTATGTATTGTAATTAAAATTTGTAAGTTGGAATGACCTATATTAAAGAAGAAGATACGTTTCACTAAGTTACAAGTTAGACGCTTTCTCTATTGTCGACAAGTTTGTCTTTCTGATCATTGCATAAATATATTTGTTTCTGCAACATATATGGCATTCTTCTTTTTCTTCCAATTTCCGAAACGAAAATTCACTGAAAACAAAATACTCCTACTCTGGAGGTAAAATGGTTGAATGGTTCTTCAAAGTAGTATAAATGGCGAGTTTTCAGGAATACGCTTCCGTGTGTTGCTCTTAATTTTCTATTTATGCACAGCTTGGCAGAGTTACTCCTACTTCATTTCATGACAACCAAGTTAACACAGATTTGCCACCTAGTGTTCCAGAACTTTACACACTATACAATACCCAAAATATCTAAAATGAACTATCCACCATTAAATGATTGAATGAAATTTGCATAGAAAACAACAAAATGTTGAACATATACAGATTCATCTGCTTAATATAGCTTTGTTGAACTATATTGTGTTAAGGGATTTGCTTAATTCCGAATCCTGCCATCAGTTTAGCCCTGTTTGGCAATTTTAGGAGTTTCCCTGGCCAATGAGTTTACTTTGATTGCCTCTGTACGAAATACCTTCAATGATTTCATGTTCCATATTACACTAAACCAAACCAATAAAACTTTATATATGGATGTTTTTCTGTTTAAAAGAGGTCATCATGATCGACCCAAACCATGCGTGCTTACTCCAAGCCCAGCAAGCCCCCACCAAGCTTAGCATGGTCTGACCAAGCCTAGTGTGTTCACGTCACGCCTATCATGTTCACACCAAGCCAAGCATTGCTTACTCTCAGCATGGCTTGCTCACTCCATGCATAGCATTCTCACTTCAAACCGAACATTGCTCACACCGAGCCAGAGATGCCCACACCAAAAATAGCATGCTAACACTAAACATAAGATGGTCATGCCAAGCCCATCATGCTACCACCCAGCCTAGCAAGATCACTCCAATCCTATTTTCCTCACACAAAGCCTGACATCATCTCTCTAAGCCTAGCTTGCTCACATCAAGCCTAGCATGCTCACTCAGAGCCTGTCATACTAAATTAAGATGTGTGATTTATTTGTAAAGGTGAGCGCCTCGACTATCAGCAGCCTCCAATATGCTTGTGTGTATACGTGTGTAATTGTGTAACCATTTTAGAACATGCCTCGTTTTTCGGATTCTGGATCGGAAACTGTAATTGGTTACTTATTCCTTAATGGATCGAGAAGAAATAAAAAAGAATAATTAACGAACTTGAAAGTTGTTTGGCTTAGTGTGTGTACAGATACAAATAGCCTATCTATAAATATATATCCACACCATAGACTAGTTTTCCTTAGAGTGTGTACAGATACAAATAGCCTATCTATAAATAAATTCTCCTCACCATTAGACGAGTTTTCGAGTTATCGAACATAAAACTCAAAAGAGCGCTCAATGGCAAACATTTTCGACATTGAATTTAATTTTTGAGACTAAGAGG
Organism: Potamilus streckersoni; assembly: GCA_016746295.1. Taxonomy (NCBI): domain Eukaryota; kingdom Metazoa; phylum Mollusca; class Bivalvia; order Unionida; family Unionidae; genus Potamilus; species Potamilus streckersoni. The sequence continues at coordinate 645,220 of JAEAOA010000080.1, forward strand.
CCAAACTTATTTACAAATCTCAACCTTTCCGTTTCCACATAATGTGCCTTCCCTCGGAACAACAAGGTCGCACATGTTATTTGTCGCATTATAGCAGTACATCCCGGTACACATCTCCTCGTACTTCCCACCCAACGGAATCTGGAATGAACAAAGAGAGAATAAAAGAAAACCTATGCCATCTTAATAAAGTCACTGATGCTGAATAAGTCACGAAGTTATTATTGGCATACCATATTTATTTAGCAAATGCATTTTCAACAAATAACTTTGACAAAATATTGCAAGGAAAACCTTTAGCCTCTAATTTTCAAAGGGCATTCTAGTTCTCTCGACTTCGACGTGCTGCTTATTTTATCAACGATAATTGCAGTGGAGAAATGTTAGTGACTATTTTTATTATCATTGTTTAAATAATATATTCAGACTTTTTTTACTTCAGATTACAGTGTGGTTTATGTCACAAAAGGTATTTGCAAACCTTGCATAAATATTGCATGTTGTTATTTTCATATGGATTTAAAATTGTTTGTTTTGTTGATTCAAAGCTTGGAAAACAACGCAGAAAAGGCAGGGATTTCACGTTCCAACTGAACCATTGTTGTGTTCAACAGAACACAAAATACTATAATGATAAATAACGTCACAACAGAATAGAGAATAAATCTCTGAAACATTTCCAAACAGAAACGCTTGGCATAGAGTCATTTGCTTTAACTTTGTAGTCTTAAAATAAGAAACAGAAAAAGCAATACCAACTAATTTAGTAAAATTCAACAAATAGTTTAATTCTCTAAGTTAAAAAATTAAAATTTGAGAGGAACTTACATTATGTTCAATTAAGTCCCAAATCATCCGAAAATTTTTATCCAAAAGTGTAGAGTGCTCGGATTTAATTTACAAGTCCTGACTATTTTGATATACCTATAGTCTTGATGTATCACTTTACTATATTCTAAAATGTCATTGAATGGCTTCACAATAATCACAGTGTAATGATTTAGCATAAAAATTAAACAAGCACTTTGCAATTCCAATGAATAGTTATTGTTTAAATAAATATTTCCTCTCAAATTATCACTGAATACAACTAAGAGGAACTCCACAAAGACTGATATTAAAGGATGAATCGCTAATTGTTAACTTTGTCTTCGTTACATATAAAATATCACTTGACTTATGACATAACATAATGCTCTTAAAAATAAGAAAACATCCTGCAAATAATCAGGTAAACAATTTTTTTTAAGGGAAAAACCAAGGTCCTAAATTTAAGTCAAAGAAACAATGACATTTGGAAACGATCATTATATTAAATTCTAATCTACAATCATTAACAAAGTTAGCTCCGTAATATTATGCTGCTTACAAAAGACCCTTATAATCTACAATCATTGACAAAAGTTAAGCACACAATACAAATATACATATTAATATACATAATACACATGATTGAGATGAGGTTCTAAAAATACTGATACTGTATATCATGCCACGACACTATGGTCTTAAAAATTAATAACAGAAAACCAACAAGTTTTGTAAAATTCAACAAATAATTTATTACCATGGAATAGAAAAATAAAATTATTTTTTTAAAAAGAAATTTACAATATTCCGAATTAAATCCGAAATAGTTCTTGGAATTCTATCACAAGTCTGAATATATGAAATTAAAAAGCTGAATTCAGGTGGTGTTTCTAATAAATTACAATATTGAATGTGTTAATGAGCCTGCAGTCTCGAACGTACTAATGTGCCATTGACATGGAATTTAGCAATGTGTTAGCAGTATTTTGTTGGATGATATAATCCAAAATTCACTATAATTCCAAATGTTTGGTTTATTAAGATTGATTCATATTAGGATGGTAAGGCAAGAATGACAATAATAGAGCCAAGATGTAAGTCAGTCTCCTCTCTAAAGCGGTTGAAGTTGTTAACATGTTTAGGAATTTGCATGTGAAAAACTAATATCCTACAGTCAGCTGGAAGTAAACATATGTACTTCAAATGATCTGAATATTTAATTTATGATCATAGAAAAATAATGGATACATATATTATTTTGTTTACAAAATAAATGTCACTGGTCAGAACACCATTGACTTTATTTTGGACAAAGATCAATTACAAAATACAGGTATAAAACACTAAGAAAACCCAACAAACAATACAGATTAAATATAAATAGCAATAATTTAACAACAAGATGATAGAAAGAAAAGAAGAAAAAAAAGCGCAAATATTTACCCTACACATATATGACGATGTTCCCTTGATGATTTTACATTGCTGGTCGACCGTCAAACTTGTGCCAGAGAAATTGATCTGAACGCCGGTTACATTCGTCAGTCTGGCGAAGCAAGCGTTGGACAGGCTGAAATTCATATATTGAATTATGTTCAATTATATTATTAGAATTATAGAGATTTAAATTTCATGTAGCATCAATACATGCAATAATTGTTGGCCCATTTTAAAGTTTGTTGAATATAATCAGAAACAATTTCATGATAATTTGAAAGTTTAGTGACACAGAATACTAGTGCGAGGAACATAAAACACGAAGTTTCAAATTGATTGTTTTGCACATTATTTCCTAACTGGTTCCCTATGTCACACGCTAATGTCCATTGACAAGTATTTCGTTCAGAAGGAACACTTCTTGTCTTGAAATAAATGATTTACATCATTATTGCTCCTGAGCTAATACAGAAAAACGAAAAGTAAATATGTCGCAATATCCAGGAAAAATCTTACAATAACTGTATACATTAAATATATCACGTAATAAAAAGGGTCATGAAATATCTAATTTTGTATATGTAATTAATGACCAAAATACATTTTAAGACTAATAGAATTATTTATAATTTGGTCTTTACAATTTATGTTCTTTGCCGTTCTCAAAATGAGGAGTGCTGTGTGTGTGTGTGTGTGCGTGTGCGTGTGTATGTGCTGCTTACGTTTCTTAATGCATTGCGAGACGTTAGTGTTTTGTTCCTGGCGTTTGGTTGAAAATCAACAATTTTATATTAACACACACTCATTGTTTACATAACTTATATTCAAGCATGCACCTTTTTAAAATTTAGTTTTATTTTGTATTTGAATTTAATTTTTTTTCTTGCTTTTAAGTTTGCATGTCTATTAAGTGCCAATGTTGTTAATGAAGTGGGGATCTCAATAGATTCCATTTTTCAGATATGTACCATGGTCCTGAGTTTCTCATATTTCCAAGAATAATTTGATATTGCATGCCTAGTATATGTACTGCATGGTTCCAAAAGAACATCTCGATGATTTCTTTAACTCAGTGGTCAAGTCTTTGGGGTGTAGTTAATGATCCAGGGGAATAATTCAGTCCAGTATGGGTTGACACTTGGTTCATGGGTCACGCATGCCAATTACCTGTTTTGTTGTTTTCCCTTAAAAGTCAAACGTCAAGAGTTATTTGCAATGTATATATTATCGACCCAATACACTATGCCAACATTAAGCGATGACCACAATTTCCAAAAATGTTGGTTTGTGTGTGTGTGTGTGTGTGTGTGTGTGTGAGAGAGAGAGAGAGAGAGAGAGAGAGAGAGAGAGAGAGAGAGAGAGAGAGAGAGAGAGAGAGAGAGAGAGAGAGAGAGAGAGAGAGAGAGAGAGATATTTGGATTTTGAACATAGCTTTAAAAACGTTTCAGTCACATCGCTACGATGTTTGCTGCATGGCAGTTTATAGTGATGAAACACTGGAGAACCACGCCGTAGGCATGTAACGTGATGTCCCACCCAGTCACATTATCCTGACACCAGATCGACCAGTCATAATGCTGAGCGCAAAGCGATGCAGCTGTTCGTACCATTATTGTCAGTCTTTGTTATGACTCAGACGACCTCCGTATCCGAGGCGGACGTTAAAACCACTAGGCCACCGGAGCGGTCAAAAATGTTGGTAACAATATACCCAATTAGGATTATGATTGATCCAAGTTTTTTTTTTGTCTAGATATAGAGGTAAAGGAAGATTAAAAGAAAAACACAACTCACGTACAGAGGCGGTGCAAGGGTATTTTGCGCCCTTGGTGAACCTTCCATCTTGCCTCCACCATTCACTCCTCTACATTTCTTGGTATAAACTGTTCATTAGCATTAATACACATTCGATTTGAAAAAATATTATTTTAGTTATTTAGTCTACATATTTAATGATAATAAATGAATAACCTGACAGTGTACTTCAGTTTTTTCGACCCCGCCCACCCAATCTTGACGATCTACGCGGCCGCCGAGTTCGCCTAGCGGTTAAGCCAGTCCTGCTCACGTATGTTGTTATTGTTCGTCTGTCGAGTCGACGAAGGCCACTCTAGTCATCCATGAGTTTGAGGAGCTGGTTCTGCTCTGTTATGTGCGCAGGTGGCTGATAAGGCCAATCCTTGCACGGAAGGTTCGGTTGCAGATTGGACACGGAATAAGTGGGATATCTTCAGGACGGTCGCTGGCACGTGCTTTTCTGACTTGCCTCTTTATCTCTGCAGCTGCTATCCTGCTAGATCGTAAAGCATGGAGCCTTTGTGCAGATAGGAGCGCCAAGTGACTCGATCGCTAGCTTTTTGCTCCCATGAGTCAGGGTTTATGTTGAACGCTTTCAATGCAGCTTTCAAATTGTCTTTGAAGCGTTTCTTCTGACCTCTGTGGGATCTCTTGCTGGAGCTCGTCATAGAAGAGTCTCTTAGGCATCCGGTGGTCTTTCATGAGTACGACACTGAGACTGCATCAGGATGGCGTGAATGCTGGGGAGACCTGCTTGGGCAAGTACCTCGGTGTCTGGGACTTTGTCCTGCCATTTGATGTTGATTATTTTCCTGAGGCTTATAGTGTGAAAGTGATACAGCTTCATGGCATGGCGTTGATACACCATCCACGTTTCGCATGCGAAGAGTAATGTGGGGAGTACACCTGCCCTGTAGACCTTTAGTTTGGTCATGATGCTGATGTCTCTTCTATTCCATGCATTCTCATATAATCTGCCAAACGTTGCACTGGCTCTGGCAATGCAGAGGTTCACCTCGTCGTCAATGGTGACACACTGTGAAAGTGTGCTGCCGCACTTTCAGAAAAATTTGAAGTATGGTGTTACAAAAATGAACAATATAGGGACCACCACAAGGACCTAAATAACATCTTATTTTCAAATAGCAGATTTACCAACAAATCTCTTTTCTGTACTAGGAAAAGCTGAACCAATCTCTTTATCTACTTCGCTTTATTTCTGTACTATCTAACTAGTAGCAACAAGTAAAGCATGTACTTAATTTGTCTTAGCTTACTGTACGTAATCCTCGGACACACTATTTTTTATGTACAGACATATGTACAGACATACCCACCAATGATTTATAATAATTGACTAGATTCTTCTGTTAAATCATCAGTCAAATATAATTTAAAACTCTTGAAATCTAATTGAAAATATCAAGGACAACCAAACTGCGGAGAAATATTGCAGATTTATTCAATTGTGGTTTCCAAGATTCTTACAAAACGCTAGGATGTGACAGAGATAGTTTACACAGCTCAAGATCGTTGGAGAGATTACATCCGTAAACAGTGGCAAATTTATAGGGTTTTGTCTAAGCCATTAACTCTCTCCTCCAACTACTCTGATCCAAATATTCAATGTTTCACCGATAAAACTGCGAATTCTGGCAGCTTCAAAACAAATCACCCCTTCTTAATATCTACTCTCCCTAACCCAGCTGAGAAAAATATAAATTCCGCCTTTGATAATATATATATATATATATATATATATATATATATATATATATATATATATATATATATATATATATATATATATATATATATATATATATATATATATATATATATACTAATTAGAACCTTGGACATTGTAGGATTAGAGGATGTGAGAAAAAGTGGCGTCTTACAGAGGAAAGTTTTGCAAAAATAGCTCAGATAAATATTGTTTCTTTTAAAAGAAAATCTTTTTTTTAAAAGTCACAGCAATAAGTTACTTAGAGCATAAAACTGGAATCATCGTGATATGATACAGAAAATGAAAGTAGAAAGATCACGAAGATTTCGAGGCCACACTGTCTCTAACTTAGGTATCTACGACTGGGAAAGGAAACTTTAATATTTATATAACGCTAGAGAACAGTTGATACAGAAAAACGTTGATATAAGACTTGGTGGAAACTAGATCGACGAAATGAAGACTTTAGCTACAAATATTAGTTTCTCCTTAAAAGAAGAGCCTAGTCTCTATAAAGCCGTGGTAGCCCTGTTGGCAGAGCGTCGGATTCGTAATCCAACTGTCGCAGGATCGTTTCCCGCCCCGGCAACGTTGAATTAGGACGAGATCTTTCTTGAAGTAAAGATCGATGTCCCAGGCAACCTTATCTAACAGTTTGCTTTCAGTTGTAGATTAGCCATTGAAAACTCTTGTCATTAAGAAATGCTGGCATAAAGTTCGTTGATCTCAGCATGCTATTTAAATGTGTTACTCTCTGCCCAGGAAATGTTTTGTTTATGCAAATTACAGACTGACAGACATGGAGAGAAACTCACTTACGAAGATATAAAGTTCTTTATTTCCCTTGTGGAACACTCGGAAAATCTCCAGGGATTACTTTTGGTTTCACCAGTAATGGCCATATTTGGTGTTGACATAATGAAATGGTTGTCCGCCGAGCAGTTGTTCTCCTTTCCATCCTCGTGGGCACCCATACTGAAATATCACGTGTAACTAGCATTTCTCAGATGAAGATGGTAAAGATTATATAACAATGATCTAAGACACAATAGTTAAGTTCGTAAGTTTTGTCACTGCCCTGATAACATTTCATCACATGACCACGGTGTTAGTTTGGTAAAATATACACATATATTTATTCTACATATAGCACGGAAATACCATAAATGGCATCACAAATTGACACTAAAACGTTACGCAAGACAAAAGCTAAATATCCGAAGCATCCGTATGCTATTCAACGTTAATTCACTCCATTATTTCACTGTTTCATCAAATAAAATTAGTATCTTTCGTGATATATATATATATATATATATATATATATATATATATATATATATATATATATATATATATATATTTATATATATATATATATATATATATGTATATATATATATATCTATATATATATATATATATATATATATATATATATATATATATATATATATATATATATATATATATATATATATATATATATATAATATTACATTTGTACATATTCAAAATAAAACTCATTGAATAGCCTGATTCTTTTACCACAAATAAACAAAAGGTGAAGTCTTTTATCATGGCGAATAATAAGTGTTATTATCTACCCCTTTCAGTTTACAAACAGTAGCACCAGGATATATTGCTTACGAACAAGTTTGAAGATAGAAGTTTGTATTTATTTAAGATAGAAACAATATAATTTTGGTTTTATTTTGACATGTAGAAAACGTAATAGAAGTAGGCATTTCTTTATCCCACAGTTAATTAATATTCATTCAAAGGTTATGATTATTCAGACTTTTACACGTGTAATTCATACTAGTGCATGTTTAATGCCCTGTATGATTTGGAGATACCGATTTTAGATCAATATTTAAATACTATTTTTAGTCCTTGTAACTTATGCGGATTTGATGATGATACAAAAGTTTGCTTAATGTATTGAAATAATGACTGACCTTAAATTTTTTTAAAAACGTGTCGTTTGCTACATTAACGACCACACATACAATCTCATGTAGGAGTACATTGGAGATAAAATAAAAAAGCGTGTAAGGAAAGACGTGAAATGTGACTGTTTCTACATAGATTCATACCTGCGTGCAATATAATGTGTAGCAACCGTTACAAGGATAAAATCGAAGGTCTCCTGTAGAATAATAACATTGGACCCGCTACATATTGAGCCATTTTGAGAAATACCTGAAAAATGATAACAAGGAATGTTGCATTGCATAATATTAAGACGTATTCCCACGTAACTACAGTGTAAAGTTATGCTAAGATGTGCAATTACTTTTATATATGTTGCCGCATGTACGTTTTGCAAGTCTTATTAAAGAGTAAATAACCTTTTAAAAATAACATTTTCAAGGTTAGCTATGTAACTTTTGCCAATTATTTCTGCAAATCTTGATGGCTTTGGCGAGCATAAAGCATTAAATTCTGAATAATGAGCAGTGAGTAAACATTTCTGTCTTTCAAGTGTAATCGTTTTTAAATTCCAATTGTGTTAATATTTTCACAAGCTATATTTACTTTCAGAAACAAAATAATATTACATGTAATTAGTATAGACAAATTAAATATACCCACCTTGCACTGCTCGATTACTATTATCCAGAAGTTTCATGCTGCAAAGAAAAAACTTTTATTGAATAAAATTCTAAATTATTTTTTTTTCTCTATTAGAAAAATTAAAAGTAATATTTCTGAACTACTGAGAGACAACAGTAAATTTCTGGTTCTTTAAAAAAAGATTCCAAAAAATGTTATATTGCTACGAATTCTAAATTTTTAAATTGAATATGAAAATGTGTCGTAAGTGTACATGTCTTCATTTTTAAGACTTAGCTTTAAACGTTTTACTAGTCAATCATAGATGAATCAGCTCAGAAATTCGGTAGTCGGTCTTAATTTTATGTTATAATTTTGTTTCGATGAGCTTGGTTACCTCGAAACTTTGGGAGATTGACTGTAACTGTCCCATATGGGTGATTATTTATTTGCTTTCTAAAGCTACTTGTTTCGTCAACGCAGATGCCGTAGGGAAAAAATTGAGTTTTTATGTTTTCCCAGAAAAGGTTAAAATGGGGGTTCCAGTGGACTTTTGGACCTGTTCCATATATAGTAAAACAAATGTTGAAAACTGTAGAGAACGTAGAAAAGTTCAAAACGAAAGAAAATAACAAAATGACAAGAAATAATTACATGTCTACAAGAGGATATGGTGTCCACGAATAAGGCAATACAGGTATCGATATAAGCTATCAGCACATTATTTCTTGATGTGACGTAGTTAATTACGTCACTACAGGAAGTCAAGTTAAGTATGCGCCATCTTAATATTTGATTCTAATTTTACATCGTTGATATAATTTCCACTACGTAAACAGAAGATCTGAATGCATTACAAGCGTATTCCGTATAATAATAATAATAATAATAATAATAATAATAATAATAATAATAATAATAATAATAATAATAATAATAATAATAATAATAATAATAATAATAATAATAATAATAATAATAAAAACTTCATGTCATAGAGAAAAGAGAATGATCATGAACAAATATAAACAGTTATAACTGTCGGTGTGATAACATTATTTCTTATAAGGCTTTGTGACTGTTCCTTCTTTATTATTGAAATGAACTTTTTTGCCAAAATTTGGATGGCGAAACTATTGCAGGTTAAGATGTAAATGACGTGTTTACTGACATATCCAAAGATTTATATTCTAAGTAATTCCAGTTGATGAACTCTTGAAATTGGTAATGAAGGTGGTAATCCAATGGACTTGCTGAAAAATTAGAGAATGTATGCGTGCACACCGGTGTTCCCGCTTCCACACAATGGTTTTGAGTTCCACTGAACACGCTCAAGGAGGCGGTCTTTGAAGGCTTTTGGTAGTCGGCAATTTACTTTACATGATTGTGAGTTCAAATATATATATATATATATATATATATATATATATATATATATATATATATATATATATATATATATATATATATCTTTAGAGTGTTGCTCGATTTCATCCACATTTTATGGCCGTATACAAGGTCTCTTTTCTTGAGTTAGGACCTTTAGATTATTCTAGATAGCTTTACAGATGTAATGATTGTTCTACATATGTCACTCTTTGTATGTACTTGTGTGTGTGTGTGTGTGTGTGTGTGTGTTTGTGTGTGTGTGTGTTATGATCCCTTAAACACCTTGCTCTACATCCGAACGTAGGAAACATTTTATTAATTGTCCTCACGATAATTTCCAACTTTCTTGTCGATGAATATTTATTTTGTCTGTTCCAGTTTTCTTTCCTTTGTTGCTTTAATTTCTAATTGGTGTAGCTAGCTTTAACATGACATGAATCTGCTTTCATAGTTTTAACAAATAAAAAAATATTTCCAATGGTAATATAGGAAACAAAATATCATAATTTTGAGTCAAATTATTCAAACGACGTGATCAAGTTTGCTAATCATTCAGCCTATAAAACATGTATAAGACATAATGTGTTGAACTATATATATATATATATATATATATATATATATATATATATATATATATATATATATATATATATATATATATATATATATATAGCTTACGCTGTCAGAGCTATCACGGTTATGTTCTTCGGAACCGTTACTTGACTACTTGCTCGTAACCAACTATTCAGCTCTTCCAGTGCTTTTGTAGCACCTATCTCAGAGGTGTACTGAATGGTGGAACTCCATGGAGTATTCGCTAAGGACTGAAAAAATAAAATAATAATAATAATAATAATAATAATAATAATAATAATAATAATAATAATAATAATAATAATAATAATAATAATAATAATAATAATAATAATAATAATAATAATAATAATAATAATAATAACAATTGCAACAACAATAATAATAATAATAATAATAATAATAATAATAATAATAATAATAATAATAATAATAATAATAGCTAGATATATTTTCTATTAACAACAAGCTGCGTTTTTTGGACAAAGTTTAAGTATATAGGAACTTCTGCTTAGACAAAAGTAAAATCAATCCAGTAATATAGAGTCATAAATCTAAAACATGATGAAGTAGCCATTCACGATTGTTATGCACCTTTGATAACGAGATCCCATTAAGTCACCCCATGAAGAATACATCAGAAGGCGGATAATCAAATCCGTTTTCCATTTTCCGAACGTTAAAATACAGCTAAGTCATTTATCTCATGCACGTATTCTTTAACCTGGACAAGATTAGCGACACTATATGCAGTCAGTATGGAGGATGACAGAGTAGATATGAAAAGCAAAGTTGTAATTCATCCAGGACATAAACCATAATTACAGTTCATTAACGAATATCTCTAACTCTAGCATCATCCTTGTAATAAATGATCAAAACGGATAAAGGGATTGGGGAAAGTGATATGGGACGCATTGACTAATCAAAGATAACATACCAGAAAATATCTTCCCATATAACAATTATGTTTGACAACCTTAAGCATATATTTAAAAAAAAAACAATATGAGAACTGAGAGAGCAAAGAACCGGAATTAGAATACGTTGTCCAGTTTTTTAAGAAGAATATGTGACACTACGTTTTTAGCTTACATTTGAGCGGACATTTTCATCAGCTAACTGAATTTTTCTTGTTCTCGTGCAAATAAGTTTCAAACGAGTAAGTTTAGAATTGTAAGAGTGAAAATTCCTGTCGATCTACAAAGAGCACATTAATTTGGGCAGGTGAACAATTAATTAAATTTATTGGGAACGGCGCGTGTTTAAATCACCATAAAGCACACAATTGGTGATGATTCTTAATTAAGCCACGTTTATTTAAACTAAGGATAAGGGTTAACTTTTGATCTATATCGGAGTTATCAGATTTGAAATATTGCAGAGACTGTATTCGGTAATCGGAGTTTATCTGGCGGACTACGTTTTGGCGCTTAATTTAAGGCGGTAAATATCGAATTGGTTCGTTACATAACAGGCGGGATTCCAACACAAAATTCTGGGTTTAATAGATCTCGTCACAAAATTTTAAATCTGTCGACGCTTTTTCTGCAAAAGAAAACACTTGTAGAAGACTCAGGGTTGAATTTAGAAGAATATCAGTCGTAAATATTTATCCAAAGATCCCAAAGACCTTATGAATTCATTATATAATCCAAAGAGAAGAGCTCACATTATTCCTTAATGATGTTCTAAGGGCAGAGGATGATATAAATACACCATTGATGAGACTGCCCTTTACCTAGACGTACCTTTTAATGAGGATACGCCATTGATAAGGCTGCCATTTACCTAGACATACCTTCTAATATGGATACGCCATTGATGAGGCTGTCATTATCTAGACGTACCTTCTAATAAGGATACGCCATTGATAAGGCTGCCATTATCTAGACGTACCTTCCAATAAGGATACGACATTGATGAGGCTGCCATTTACCTAAACGTACCTTCTAATAAGGATACGACATTGATGAGTCTGTCATTATCTAGACGTACCTTCTAATAAGGACACATTGATGAGGCTGCCATTTACCTAGACGTACCTTCTAATCATCTGGTTTTATATAAGAATGTTTGCAGATGGTTGGGCTGATAACACAACAATAGTTAGTGGGAAGAGAATATATTCTATAAAGTGATGAAAAAGATTTATCTTGAATTTAAACGAAAGACATGGTTGCTTAAACATTTAGAAAAGAATCATTAATGTATGCAAAATGTAGTTTCCATAGGTAAACTTAGTGCATGCAAGTTTTAAATACTTGCTAGATAATTAATATTTGAAGGCAAATTTAAACCTTCAAGATGTAAACAAAAATTTTAAACGGAAAACGCGGATACACAGTCTTCAATATATCTTTACATCTGAACTATTTTCATTGTTTTATATTAAATAATTCTTTTTTTCCTATCTTGTTGCTGTTTACTTTTTCTCTTGAACTGAATTTTCAATACTTGTGTATTTTTTTATTCTTTCGGTATTGATTTATTTGACAGGACTTTTTCATTGAACCCTGCTTTTGTGTCAAATGACTTTTGTCATCACTTAATTTAATCTGTCGCCATATAGATCAAAATTCATACACACGTTCCTTTTCATCACAAGAAAGAAATATACGTAATAATAAGTGTCTTGTAGGATCTTTTATTCTGAAAGAGGTATTTTATAATTGCTCCAAATGTAATATTATAAAAATAATTTATTTTTCTAAAATAATTATAAATGCATGGGGTATAAATAAAAACAATTGCTGTATTCAAACTATTTTCATAGTGTGTGCATAGAAGATATGTACAAAGCAGACAGGTAAAATTCTATAAAAGCATTAGTTTAAAGCGTCAAATCTCTCAGTAGATGTTGCCCCACATAATGATTGCATAATTTTGAACAGGAAAGAAGCATAACAGTTAAGTATATAGGTTTTTTATATGAAAAGGTGGATAAACAGAGGACTAAAGTTCTGTCCAGGAGTGAGCTGGTTCCAAACAGCTACTTCAAAACCTCCTCAACTGACAAACAGCTACTGTCAAAACCTCCTCAACTAATAAACAAGCAGTTCGATGCAGATCTCATGTCAATAACCAACCGGTCGAAAATAAATGGTATTCAGTAAATGAAATGAAGTTGTATAATAAATGGCTACTTTAAAAAGACGCAAATTCCTTTCTAAACACAAAATAGGAAATTTTAAAAGAAACCCATTAACTTCCATGAGACAATAAGTAAGAAGTTATTCACCAGAGGTTAAAATAAATTTTTCAAAGAGGACGAATAATACATTTTCACACATGAGAACCTTGTAAAAGAAAATTTTTCTCGAGGAGTACAAAGAAAAACTTCTTTAAACAGATGAATCAAACACAGTCGTGGTTATCGTTATATTGTTGACTTGAACAAATTAGTCTCACCACGAAGTTTGAACAATGAAGCGTCTAACAATGTGCACAAAGAAAACTGCCTATGTATTGGGCCTACTTGTATTTAAAGAGATCGAAGCGAGCAAAAAAAAATATTGGCTGCTGATTTTGACAATGAACGAAGGACCTATGTCCAGCAACATTTCATTGTTGTTGTTTTGAACAATATAGATCAGAAATGTTTAAACATGAAATTCGACTTTCAAGGCGAAGTAGAACGAACAGTCAGAAAAGTGATGAGATAAAAGGATGATAAAGATGAGGAAAGCCGTTAGTTCACCGAGACAATACAGAAGAAAAGAAAATGTAGTGTAAAAGGTAGATAATATGTATCTGGAAGGTTTACCAACTTCACTTAGCTGCATTGATCCTAACGAAGCAAATTTATATAACCAACCCCACATATTAATAGCCACATATTAATAGTAAGTGTTTATTAAACTTGACTAGAGTAATAATCATTTTTCACATAACCAAACTTGAAGGATCAAAGCCCATTTAAGTTTTGCACGTGTGTTTGACGCACATCTAATAGTGAGAGTTGCGGAATTTCATTAACCATTACAAAAACAACACCCAAAAAGGATATTCCAGTGAAGTGGCAATTTTTAAATTCGCCATCGTTTCGATTAGTCAAAGAAAAAGAGTTAATGGAATTAGAATGGTTTAAAATTTATTGATTGTTATAATAAAATCTGACACAAAATAACTACTTTAAGCATTATCCTTTATCTTTACAGTATGATTCCTCTAACGTATACGTGTCTAATAAAATTAAAAAGGAAAAGTGCCTTTGTTTTTCAGACAGTTTTAAATGGTACACTGAATTTAAAGACAGTTAATCATACTGGTGGTGAAATACATGCTTGTATATTCATTTTACGACCTCAGATATTTAATTGAGATATTTAAGAGGTATTCGTTGTGTATTATGATATTCACTCATGTATTTAAGAGCCGTATTTGGTGAACATCATAAACATTTGCGTTTTAGTATCATTCGCCGCTTTCTCATTTAAGATTTACATCTCTTCTCTGAACTAAGAACCATTTTATGGCCAAAAGAAACTACTCATGTTTCTTGTTCTATCCATGATTATCTCTTCCTCAGTTCCTTGGAGAAAAACAAATTCTCACCAATTATTTTCACATTTTATGATGTTTTAAGTTAGCTTTTACAAAAAAAATTATTTGCAATCTTAATAGAAAGATCTTCCTAAACATGAGATGACGGGTATTCTTATTACGTACATTGTGAATAATTTCATTAATTAACGAATATTAATTAGTACGTACCTATATTTAATGCCTTCGAGAACGGAAAGTTTCAGACCTGGTAAAGCAAACGGTACAAACCATTTGTTACTTTCTTCTGGCACATTTTCTGAGCAATCTAATTTAAAACTGGCATGGTCATCTATGATTGAATCCTCCGACTGATGCTCCTTAAGTCTTACTTCCGCATAATTTCTTCTTTCTTTTTCTCTCTACCTTTCTGTTGATCTTTATCAAGTGTATCACGTAATATCAAACATCCACATTTCTCAGTCAATTCTACAGTTCGAGTATGCAGCGTTTTTTCTTCTACAGTTTCAAAATGATTAATTTACTTCCACAATTATGTCACACCAGAGATATATAATTCATGTCACATGACATACAAATAAATCATTTCACACCACAAATATACAATTCATATACACTTTTCAGCAGCCTCCATTATAATCATCTACAAAGTGTTTTCCCCCTCATGCAAACTGAAGCATTCAGTTGACAATCTTATAAGTGAAACTGGTCTGCATAAGTGCTAAAACTCTCTCTCTCTCTCTCTGTATATATATATATATATATATATATATATATATATATATATATATATATATATATATATATATATATATATATATATATATATATATATATAGATAGATAGATAGATAGATAGATAGATAGATAGATAGATAGATGTGAGTTGGATGAGAGAAAACTTCTGATATATGGGGTGGGATTTGGAAAAGTGGATGTAAGAATAAAAAATCTGTAGCAATTTTGTATTAATTATATGTCGTACAAAACATCACATCATTATATGACCACATTTAATGATAAAGATTAAAATTGGATTATCAGTAAGTACGAATGAAGTTATTCCTAAAACTAAAGCTTGGATATACATCACTTAAACACTTCAACAGACATTGATTTTTTGCCTTTATCTTTTCTGAAGATGTGTTATTTTGGCATTTTAAAGATTTATGAACTTTCCTAAATAATAACATATAATAGTTTTATGTTACTTAATACAATAGTATTATAACATATTATAGTTTTATGTTATGACATTAAATGGTTTTATCTACTATTTTCGCAATAAAAGCTTTCTCAAACATAATTCTTGAAACTTACATATTTTGAGGTGAATAGTTTCTTAAATAAAATGCATAACTCTCCGCGTGTCGATATTTATTTGTTTGTGTGCTATGCACTTGCGTTCCTAATGTCCTCTTTAAACTCCATCTCTAGCAGATTTTTATTTATTTTAAATACATTACAAAAATCAGTCATGACACCATCTTTAATTAGTGTTTTCCACATCAAAGCATACATTATTCAGATACATATTACGACACAAAATAAGAATTAAGCAGGAAATATAATGTAGCTTTAAGTGCGTATAGTGTTCTTAAAACATGTGTCGCTTCATCTAATGAATGGAAAATAACTTGTAATCAATTTTAAGCAATATGTGTATGTGACGAACTATATGATAGGGGTGGGGTACTCTCAATATTTTATTTAAACAATTATGAAAGTTTCACCCAGGCTCTATTTGCTTGGAAGTTAAATTAGTAAAAGACAAATGTAGAGCTACGAGTAACAGTCATCAATGCTGGCGGTTAGATGGTTAAATATATAAAAAACGTTGAACTTCAATTAATAACAATTTAATAACAATTCAATAATCAAATAGCTCAAATTTCCTATTACGCTCCTTCCACTCGACCCTTTAATAAACATATTGCATCACTTGATTAGCAGTGTGTGATTGATTTCCATCTGTCCTTGTATTTCTATTCATCTATTGTATATTTTCTTTTTGTTATTTATCCTATTTCCTTCTCCCCTTCCTCCTAGACTTTTCTCCAAATTCCTTCTCTTCCTCCACTTTGTCTAGACTCTTCTTCTCCTCCTCCTCCTCCACTTTCTCTAAGACGAATAACTTTCTGTCGATTTTCATTGTCGCGACTGCAGTTTCAGTTCCATCTGCAACCCTTGAAAATTCTGGACCCAATGGAACTAGAATTTCTTTGTCCACTAAAAAGCTTCCAGTGAAAACACAAGGACGGTACAATCTTCTTCCTTAGCCATCTCATCTCACATTACACACAGGCTATCATCAGATAACGGCTATTAAATTTCTTTTGTCATGCATTAGTTCACATCGAGTTACCCATACGTTTTTGTATGATAAAACAAACGCCATAATACAGCACGGTATCAATTACTTCTTATGCTTCTTATATATATTTCAACAAAATTCGGTCACATCGGTATACATCCCTAATCCCGTTATACTAAACAGTATCATAATAATAAACGCATTTTTTTACCTTATAGCTCACACAAAGTACACAATTATACAAATATCCATGCTCCTATATACGTATATGTCCACAGTAATTAAGTTTACATATTTCAACCATTCCAAATTCACAATTCAAGCATGTGTAAATTCTAACATAACAGATTAATAAATGCACTACTTCACTGCGAAGTAACCTAATACCGAATTGCAAAATTAATTCTGATCACAAGCTAACAATCTACATAATTCCGCCTCGCATCCAATAATTCTCTACGTAAGCTCAAGCCCATTTCTCAAAAACGCATATAATTGAAACACTACAAAGGTAATTTTACATACTAAACAATGCTAGTAATTAAGTATACATATTACAAATAATTACAATTATGATACCGCAATATTCTGCAAAAATTGAAGAAATAACTTACTGACCTTTTCGAAGCTTTGTCTTTCCTTAGAATCTGCCTTAAAGTTTTGCCGCCAAATTGCAAGTGGCTTCCTCTCAGAGTAAACCCTACTGATCTGCAATCCTTTCAGGCGAATGCTAAATTTTCTCTTACGCGTCTAAAGTACCATTCGGTTTGGAATTGTAATCACATACTCTATTTCAATTTCGATTGGATATCGCTGTGAACCGATCCAATCAAACTTAGCAGTCAATGTACCTATTGCTATCTGTCACCATGGGGGCGAGTAAGAATATGTCCCGCTCACCCTGCGGGCTTCCCATTGATCTTTAGACTAAGCTTTAACACATAGGTGTGATAACTATAAAGATTTGTTTAGATGGTGCGATCTATTGCCTTTACCGATTCAAGATTCCGGTCTCCGGTCGAAAAGGTAACCTTGCCTAAGAGTTTAACACTAGCCCGCGGCAATCTTTAGACATCAAATACAAGGCCGCTGTAATATTCACAAGACTGGTAGATTACAGCTTATATATGACTTTATAGCTGGGGCTTAACAAACATAACATATATTAAACTGCTATTTCACCATGGAATTAATCAGACTTGGTGACCAAAGTTTAAATACGGGTGGTATGCAAATAAAAGTGTATTTTAAAAATTGGCTTAAAAATTGAGGCATGTTTGGGCTCGGGTAACAACTGCCACTTCAAAGCCATTTTCCTCGAATGTAGACCCCACCAATATTTATTGCCTATTATCGTTTTGGTGATGATCCATGACTTAGATTAAGTCATCTTCAGTTTTATTTATAGGAAATTATTTATTCTTTTGAATATGTAGACTATGGTTCGTGTCTCTGCTAGTATTTCGACAAAGGTGCGTATTAAGCAATTAGGTATTTATGGTATTCCGAACGTGAAATATGTGACCCAGCACACAATGCTTTGTTTTAGCAGTTTAGCCTCTCCAAAATTATACAGGAAAATCCGTGACATGAACTTTACTCTAAACTTGTCTGTGACTCTTCATTGATTTGCAAGTGATTTATTTGAAAATGGACGCATATGAAACTTCAATACTTAAAAGCAACTATAGAAATAAGTTGAAAATAATGTACTGCGTTTTACTGAACTTTTTGTCACAAACACACTAATATGACTACATACACCAGTCATGACCTCTTTAATTTCCCAATGATCTCTAAATACAGCCTCTCGTTACAACATATATGCACTTCTGCCTTGTTCAGTTTTTGTTTTGTACATAATTAGAATCCATTCTATTCCTAATTTAGTTTCTAATAGACTCTGTCATGCATTTTTTAATGTGTAAAACATACTCATAATCACTTAAAACTTATGCAATTTCGTTTTTTGTTTTGAAGATACAAGTTTAATGAGAAAAAATAAAAATAAAGGTAATTAATTGTTGAAAGTTACTTACATCTGCAATGTATATATCGGTAACAGCTATCCTTATCATAAATTTTGAGTCGTCCAATAGTGAGAAACGTCCATTGACCTGAACAAGAAATTGGTAGAAAAGGAAAATTATTAGTTTGTGTTAGACATGTAGATGATATTATTAAAAGCTCATTTAAAATAAAATTATACATACAAGGAGTTGAGTAAAATGTATCTGTGCAATTTAATCGCAACGGTCGGATTACAATTTCTCGAGCCTTGACGATGCGATTATAATTGTGAGATTATCAAAAATGGAAGACAACCAATTGTTCAAGCCTTGGCGATGGAAAGTCAAAGAAAACTTAAGGACCACTTTAATCACGTGCAAAGTATCTGATAAAGTTTCAGAAAGATAAAAATAGACAAAGTGATCATTCGAGTTACATGTTGAACTTCGCAAAAACATGTTTAAAACTTCCAGAATCTCATATTAAGCAAATAGCCACCGCCTTGTATGATTCAAGCGCATATTTCTTCTTAAAAAGTTTATTTCTATCCGCCTTCACCTCAAGCATGATTGGGGTATCGAAGAATTCATGTGCGTGAGCATGTACGTTGCGTACAGTGGAGGCAACCGTTGTGTTCTGGGTTGTATTCCATGATACTATGTAAAGCGGTCTTTGTATATAATAAACTGACTTAGTATTTTAACGATTGTATCTGCCATTGCTTCTGGATTTGTTCTGCATGCCTTTTGGGTGATTTCGTAAATGTACTAAGCAGGAAATAGTCATGGTTGTGCCTATGTGCCATTAGATCATATATTTACATTTGTTTGACAAGTTAAGGGATTCATAAATACATGTTAAATTTACTGTTGTAAATGTTTCTGTGTTAAAGGGTCACACAACACAAAATATTGGATTCTGTCTCTTACTGACAAGGTATGGTTGAACTGATAAAACTGTAATGAGATTGAAACAAATATATGATAATTATAGGCAAGTGCATTTGTATAAGGAAATATGAACGAGTTTTTTTATGAGTAATATTTCAGGACTTTGGGATTGTATTATTAGTCCGAATACAAATGCAGAACATTTTGATTATATAGTTATTGTAGTTTTTTCTTACCTAATGCATGGTAATAAAAAGAATATACTAAAAGAAACAAAGTAATTGTATGTAGTCTATATTTTAAAAAATACACAACTGTAGATTAGTGAATACATAGTAGCAGTGTTAATAGGCACAAAACAGCGCCTTGTGACCTTTGAACTTAGTTATTCCCTCGACATTAGTTTAAATAAGTCTTGTTTTGGTCTCCTTACATTCAAAGTTAGAGTCAGATTGTAACTAAATGTGCATTGAAATAACTTCCGAAATTTGTCTGAAATGAATTGATTTTGTTTTTTGCTAATCAAACTCAGTTTGTCCTTGTTGCTTGGGGTGGACTGAATTTTATGTGTAACTAAGTAAATACGTACCATGTACATGTGATTGGAAGAGTGAACTGTCATTAAATCAACCGCTCCTCTGTTTATGTTCTGTTGCTGATTATTTGAAATTAAATTATAATGTGTTAAACATACTAAATCTATCAAACTTATCTAAAGACGCTATCACATTTATTTCGTCTTCCGAATGGTAGGAAGAATATGATTTCAGTTGGAAATGTAGTCGGAATCAAAGTACAACATCGTGTCACTGACGTAGATATTGGGACTGGGCGGGGGTGGGGGCAGTTGTTTCCAGGCGCCATGTGCCAGAAGCGCCAAAATAAGGAAAATACAACTAAAGTTTTATAATTTATTTTTGCCATTCCATTCTTGTGTTTTAATGATTAATGCTTGTAGTAGCACTTAAAATTTCTATATGGCATCTGGTTTTAATATAGGTTTATCTCGGATGCACTCAAAGGAAGCGCCAGGTTTATGTCTTGTCGCCGGGTGCTAAGTACCCTCGCTACGCCACTGGTTCGTGGTGTGTATTAAGTTTTGAAACGAATGACATGGGTCATATCATTCAGATCTAAAGAACTAACTAAGCAAGTACATTTTGAGGAAATTCCACATGCATATCCAGAAGTATCTTTATTGCCCTTCTTATTATCATCTAAAGAAATATTTTGCCCTGTCTCTTGCATCCCCTCTGTTGGAGTGGTTCCAGCTATGACCTATATTGCTTCCATCGCTGGCCTAATATTGTATCGAAATAGTTAAACGGGTTATATTGTAAAGCAGCTGTTGTGTGACAGTCCATTTAACCAACAAACAGTACTTACTCGTCGTCTTGGTTCATTGGCTCTTGTACTCCTAGTTTCTTTAGTTGGGTTTTCATCACGAATTTAGTATTTTAACTGACTTGCAAAATGGCACGTCTCTGAGAGATATGGTATACCTCCTGGCCTAAATATACTTTACTATTCTATTGGATAGACACTAGAGAGCACCAGTCATAGCCTGAACTAGTCTATTTGTGAAAAGTTATTAATATTTCTGCTAAATAACCGTTTTAATTATCAGAATGGCAATTATAGTATTTGCGTCTCTCACGATTGTTGTGGACATTGCGAATATCACGTCTATTCGTGTGCTTTTTTGAAAGCTTCGTTTATTATTCAGTGGATTCATCTACACCATTAACTTTATCATCTCTACTTTCAAATGGACGAAATGGCTTGTTCAGTTCATACACAAAGAAATCTAATCATCCAATATACTAATACATGTGTGCATGGTTTGTATACAAAGTAGTTCCTAAAACACGATACTATTTGTTGCCAAACGGGTCCTGTAGTACAATGCTGTGTAGCATGGAAAATATCGCACTATTCTGACAAAGCAACGTTAAAAACTAGCATATAATAATCTGTATTTTTTTATTATTATGCATTATTTCAGATTTAAAAATAATGTTGAATCAGTCGATGCAGCGACCTGATAATTATTTTGCCAAAGAATTATATTTGTATGATAAAAATGCAAACTTACTCGTTCAATGAGAAACATATAAGTATTTCTTATAATTGCGTTGCTGTCATATACATTGAGAAAATATTCACTGAAGATATTTCTCAACCTGAAAGTAGAAAGACACAATAATAGTGTTGAAACTAAAAAATGCGTACATACTTAATAATGAAATAAGGAACCTAGTCAGAGTTCTGCATATATATATATATATATATATATATATATATATATATATATATATATATATATATATATATATATATAGTATTAAGTTTTCACCCTAACATTGTGACCTGCAATTAATGTATGGTGTTCTGTGAATGTAGCTCGAATGCAATACTAAGATTGCAATATATCATAGCCAGTTGTAGTTAAAGGTTGCCACTTATATTTGAAATCGATATGCTAGTCTTGCCAGAGATATACATAGTTTGAAAAAGGATACAATAGTCTTGTCAGAGAGATACGTAAAAGATACAATAGTCTTGCCATAGAGATACGTAATTTGGAAACAGATAATAAAGTCTTCTCGTGGAATTGAGCCATGGTCATCACACCGTTAGCAATATGGTGTTTTAACTTGCCAGATTTAGATAAGCATGGGTGGGGTGAAATCCTTTACGTATTTTAGCTCTTTCATGAAAGAATGTTTCCATTGACTACTAAGGTTTGCATGACTACAGATTAACTGTAATTAGACGTTTCACTGACATTATAGGTGTAAGCAGTTAACGAAATGTTCGAGGTTTTAAATGCAGTAGTTCCACAAACAATATATAATGTACGGTGCTTACTAAAAGCAGTACGATTTCAGTTGGTGTAATTTCTCTTTTGCAAGGCAACTTTCGAATCTCGTTATTGAACATGGCAGACATAAACCTTTCTCATGTAATTTGAACAGAACAATCAGCACAAGTACATAGCGTTTTATACTGATTTATGTACATGTAAGTGCTTAATATATCACATGGCCACAATTCAAAGACTTTTGAAACTGCATAGAAAAAGTAAGACTCAAAGAGTGGCGTTTCCACCCATGTTTTTCCTTCATATCACGTGTCACCCCAATGTTTTCGTTAGCGAGCGTCACCTCCATGCTATGAATTGAACAGGAAAAGTCTGCAGAATGGTTCAAAATGTAGGGCAAACCTTAACTCCCCCGTGCCGCCGTTTCTCATAAATTCCACCATTGTTCCAGTCTAATATGTTAGGCTTAAACTAGGTTTGAAGAGTCAGTTCAGAATTTAAGAAGTGCACGCCATAATTCAGTCACCAAAATAGGTAAAAATTCCGTTCTTTTCCGGAAGTTCTCCAAAAGTAAGAGTTATCATATATTCGTCAAAATACATTAGTGACTACTCTAATGAGAACAGCATTCACACGTTGCTGTCAAATTGATTCGAGGGGGAGTGAAAAGAGGCAGGTCCGCTTGAGAAGAAAAAGC
The DNA here is from genome assembly GCA_016746295.1 of Potamilus streckersoni. Classification (NCBI taxonomy): domain Eukaryota; kingdom Metazoa; phylum Mollusca; class Bivalvia; order Unionida; family Unionidae; genus Potamilus; species Potamilus streckersoni. Next base: position 668,779 of record JAEAOA010000080.1, read on the forward strand.
GTGCGTTATATGCAAATACGAGTCTGGTGAATATCGGTGATCGCCTGGGGTACTGGGAATCTTTAAAGGGCGCACTTTGGCTTTAGATAAAAAGCTGTTGCGGATTTCCTTATTAGCTGGTAAGCATACAACACGGACTTGTGAAAAATATGTACGTCACTTATGTCTAAAGAGAAAAAATATTTGTAAATTCTAGGCCGAATACTGCATCATATCAAACACAAAATGAAAACGCATCACATAAGGATCACCTACCGTATCCGACATAGCGTGATGCTGACTTCTGTTTATAACAATGGATTCATCTTGTGTTCCAGATTTCTACTGAATCGGTTGACCAAAGAATGTCGCCGATCAACATTGGATTAATTCGTGCGCATATGAAATATGGCTTCTCTGTTCGAGGGAGAAATTACATGGCTCATAATGTGATTATGACGTGGATATTATCTGGTTTCATGTTTAGGACCAATATCTTTCAATATGCAGTATTAGGCGACTATTTGGCATATACGACTTCTAAACGTAACGGCGGCATTAAGGCTTTAAAAGCGAATCACACTATTGATTCTGCATACAATAAATAGTTAATAAGTTATGCATATAGGTGAGTGTCTACTTACCGTAGGTTAAGGGAAAAATCAACTATAATCAATGCATCTACTTTGTAAAAGCTGCTCGATTCTCGCTTCTGTTTGTTTTTATATCGATGAGCTGGACCAGGAATTGGCAACTCTGAAACATAGGACACGGTGTTATATTAACATTATTTGGTATTTTAAGTTCTTTGGAATATAGGTATATGGAATAAAATGATAAAATGTATGAACAATAATTTGGAGCTTGCGAAATTTATTATAACACAAGAATATATACGGATCTATGTCATAAGGTGGGGGATTTAAACATTAAAACCCTCATCCTTTCTATTCGGCGTCGTTAGCTAGGGAATGATCTCCCGCTATGTAATTGCCCAGTGTGGACGGATAGATGGAACGTTACAGATAGCTAAGCAATGTATTGAAAAAAAAAATAAATAAAAAACAAGGAATAAAATATAAATAAATAAAAATATAAAATATTAATCAGAAACATATAATCAAAGAAAAAAATCAATATACATACAAACGATTTACTAAATTGTGTATATTCAATTAAAGCGTAGCCAAAATCTCTTTCTATTAGACTGATGATCAATGCCAGAATTCAGTTACAGCGTGTAACTATCATAATGTATTCGAGTGATGATTTTGAGTCCAATCTTATGCTGTCAAGGCCTTTGTCTTCACATGACTTGTCTCCGTGTCTAACTACGTGCTTGGTCCCCTGTCGACCTTCATTGTTATGACATTCCAAAGTTTTAGATTTCCTCTTTAACCCATTGGATTCCCTCCGTATTCCTCCTTCTCCTTTCTCTCGTTCGGAGTACGAAATATGAAGGATGAAGCTGTCTCCTTACTGTCATTTTCTTTTTCCAAACAAACAGTCGTAGCCTTAGTCTGTCTCTTGTTCTTAGACAATTATCCGGCACTTTGTAATTTCACGAAGACACTACTTCATTAACTAGCGCCTACAGAGTAGACTTCATCTTCTCTCAAGAAAAATCTAACTAAAGGATTTTCCAAGAGATAGTTCCCTAAATTGTTTGCCAAAGTGTACGCCCTTAAGTTTCCCTAGCCAATGAGAAATAACTGTTCCTAAAATTTTCCCTCCAAATCGAGTGGCTGTCGTCGGTTTCAATGGCCTAAACATGCCACGATTAGCTTCCTTTGAAAAATCGATTATTTGACGTGGGTCCTTTTTGAGCTGCGTCGGGACAGAATATAATTACGCGTACCATAAGAAATGACCGAAACAGATTCAGCTGAGGATTAACGGGATTCCTTTTATGTTTAGAGATGAAATAAAGAAATAAACATTGATCTTTTACCCGTCGTTTCTGCTTCGATTATGTTAACTTGAAAGCAAAATTTATTTAACCTTGGGTTTCAACAAGTTTTAAAATTCGACACATCACAATCGGTATGCCTGTTACACACCAATGCCTATAACATCACTTTATTATCATGCGTGCATGATCGAGCTGGTATAGCAATTGGTATGTGCAATCAAGACGATAAGTGCCATAAACCGCTGACCTTGGTACAAATCTCCGGAGACGGCTAATTAAAAAAATATCAAATTTTTATATCAAAATTATTCATTCGTATTTTTAAAAGAAATAAGTTATTGTTTTGTTGGATCCAGGGATATCATTTCCTGCTCTTTTTAGTGCATTCTCTCTCTCTCTCTCTCTCTCTCTCTCTCTCTCTCTCTCTCTCTCTCTCTCTCTCTCTCTCTCACACACACACACACACACACACACACACACACACACCAATTGCCATTCGTCTCAGTACCATTTCTTAATATCCCAAAGACATTTCACTGCCTCTGGCCGCCAGAATTTTTATTTTATTTTATTCATGACTTGAAATTTTAACTTTATTTCGCCGTTCCTGCCGTTTTCTTCATTCTACCGTTCTGTTTACATACCACTAACAAATAGTTTCTAATCTTGTAACAGACGTTTTACATACCTTACAAATTATTCCATGGAAATCTCTTAATTTTAGTGTGAGACAGCTTAATATGTATCAGTTACTCGATTTCAGCATCGTTAAGTTACATGGTCCAATAGAATTCAAGCTTTGCTATTCCCGATTTTATAAATGTGTTGATGTCCAGGATAACAGTGATTCGGAAAATCCAGACAGAAAAGAGACTACGGTGCCAAAATGAGCGGGAACGCTTAACTCCAACACAGTGTATTCGCAATTTATTCGCCAATAATTAAGGTAACGTCTTTTCATTAAGGTAATATCTAACGCCAACTTTCATAACGTGATAGGCTATAGACGGCTTTCAGTATATCTAGCTGAGGAAGAAATCGAGAAAACGCTGGGAAAAACCACCGACCAACGATAAGCTACTTGCAAGCTTTCTCAGATGTCTACGTTGGTCGAGCCCGAGACTCGAACCAACGTGGAGAGATATTAGGAATCTGTAAAGTCGAGCGCCTTAATGTAACCATGAGTTTCATGGCAGAAAAATAACAATAATTAATATATTGGAAGTTATGCGGTATTAGACTTACACGAGCAGCGATTATTGATAAGTCACATGGTATAAAAGAAAACGTGTATTGCAAGTCATTCAACGTAACAAAAACCGCGCCAATCGCCATAAAGAGATGACAACTACTTCCAATTCAACCCCAAGTTACCAAGGTCTTCTAAAACGAAAATATACATTAGTTCATATACGCAGAATGAATGAGAAAGGCTCCTCCACCCCCACCCTCAAAAAACATTTAAAATAGTTTGTAATAATAAAAGGTAAAAATCATGATCTTATAAATTCTAATTACAATTGAATTAAGTGCTTTGCACAAGGACATACTACGGTAGCTGACCCAGGCCCGGGTCCGAAGGCAGGATTCGAACCCAGGCCCAATCAGTCTCGAGTCCGGTAAGCTAACCACTGAACCAAATGCGCTTCCATCCCACTACTGAATTACAGGATTTAGTAGACGCTGACTAAAGCTCAAATAAAATTATCAGTTTGTGACTAAAATCTAGTTTTCTTGTAGAAGTTAAATCGATACAAATTAAAACCTTTGTAATTATAAGCAAATATCACATGATTTGGGCTACCCCGTATAAAGAGTTAAAGCGGGGGTTCTAATTAAAAGGATAGGTATAGACCGCTCAATTAATTATCACAATAATTTGCCAACTGTATTAGATTTCATGTTTTGTAGTTATGTGTTTCCTTTATACTTTCTAGTAGAATGAGTTTCGTCGACTGTCGTTACAATGAGTGTTTAATTGATAATCGCTCCAAACATGGTCTGCAAAGTGTGTGTACGTTTTTAATAACATTCACTTCCTTAGCTTCAAGGCATAAATGATATAATGTAGGCAATAATTCCAGGCTAAACAAGTGGGAATAATTTTATTTTTGTTTATATTTAATATCTGAGAATAGCATTTGTGCTAGACGTGAACTATCCATCTTCTATGGAAACTTTGCTTTTATGTACATATATCATAATTTGCAACTAAATAAGGAAAGTTTCGTTTCAAATTTCTAACTGTTTAGCATGGAATCAATTTCCGAGCAATGCAATCTAATCACACTTCTCTTTAAATTTACTTGATATGCAACTTTAATCTCTCAAACGACTACTTGTATACAGGGTATAAGTATCTTGAGTGTGTTTTTCAGAACACATGCACTTAACCAATCCCAATAGTATTACAAGTGTCTGTTCAATAGATATAATTGTATAGATAATTGTTTAATTGGGAGTAATATTTACAGGGTACAAGCTAATTAATATATTGTCTTTGAAAAAACTTCACGTGGACTTTCGAAGTTTTAAGTGAGCATTTCGTGTGCTAATTTTTATCAACAAATGACCCAAATAAAACATTTTGTAGATTAAAACATTCTTGCACAATGTTGCTTGCTGCAACAGGCATAACAGTTAAAGGTTTCCCATTATAATTTATCTGTCTGTCCATCTGTCTCTCTGCCTCTCGTTTCTTTTATCAGTATTACTGATAGTATCTTACGTATCAGGATAGAAAATTTGATAGTTCTTTTGAGTATTTAGTATTTTAGTATTTAGCATTTAGTATTTAGTATTTTAGTATTTAGTTATTTTGTCTTTTGACAAAAGTAGATTTAACAATTATTAACGAATGGCAACTAATTAATGTTATTCCTCATTGAGTTTTCATTTCGGATTGAACATTCATAGCCATTTGTGATTATGCAAAATCTCATCATTCTATCCAAGAGCAAAAAATCTTGCGAAGAAAGAAAACTTTGCAAGATTTGCTGACTTGATGTTGGGATAAAACAGGAATGTAAACAATAATCCATTTAGCGACAATAAGATAATCAGGCTGACTGCAGTGGCCGACATATTGGATTGAAGACTAGCATCACTTTCATGTAGGACAAGCTAGATAATAAAATATGTAATTTGCTGAAAACTCCATATTGACATGCCCATCCATTTAGGAGTAGTAGCAATAACAACATTTTCAATATGGTTGCCGTGGCGGCCATATTGGATGTCTTATCGAACTCGTTTTAATTTAGATCCAAGTAGATATCATAGACATGGCCATCCATTTAGGACCAGTAGCAATATTATTTTCAAGATGGATGCCGTTAAGTGTCCTGTTTACTGTACATTGTAGTGGCTATACAATAAACGAAGTTCCTGTTAAATAATTTCATAAGTGTTGACATAAACACAAGGGTCATATCTCTAAATTTCTTTTTTTTTAAACATATTTGAGGCCGATATTAAAAATCGGTAGGTTTACTTAACGCCACAGGCCAGATGTGTTCATATAAAATGTGATGAAATGCTCATTTGTGACTGAAAAAAACAACACCCCCCAACCCCCAAAAGTGACAAAGACCTTTAATCGATTGAAATAGTTATATAAAACACTAATGATGTTACAGATGCCGGTATAAAATGTCAGTTTTTAAGAAAACGTAGACTGATCGCCGGAGACGTAGATATATACTGCAGTTAAAACCAGCCAGGTAACGATTCATTGAGCCGAAGAGCAATGAGATGAGGTCATGTCGATAGCATTCAGTTTGAGTGTCATATTACCAGGGTTGAAAACCTTTAAAATCACTAGGAATGCCCTTTATTTCATCCTTTATAATATTTACTACTAGGGTGCGCCAAGTTATAACAAGGTTTGTATTAATGATAGCTATGATTGTTGTTTGAAGAGAATATTTTGAATCACTTCATTCGAAATACCTTAGGAGGCGGAGCATAAAAGTCATATTCTAACTTACTAGCTCCACCCTAATCACCAACTAACTGAAACGGTACAAACGTAATTTCACCTTGCAAAGGTCAGCGAACCTAAACACAGACGGCAGAGATGAGATTCACCTAGAAGACAAACACGTTTCAAATTACATCTTTCTAGTAATATTGATTATGACGAATACATTGTGTGTGTGTGTGTGTGTGTGTGTGTGTGAGAGAGAGAGAGAGAGAGAGAGAGAGAGAGAGAGAGAGAGAGAGAGAGAGAGAGAGAGAGAGAGAGAGAGAGAGAGAGAGAGAGAGTTTGTTCCAAACTATGTTTGAGTGCAGCACATTCTCTTTTCAAAGACACGATGTCAGCTGACATGGATCTGAAAAAGATTTTCGTTATTTGATTCTGCTTTAGCGTTAAAATCAAACCGACGGATGACACAGCGGCGTGAAAGAGTTTATAGCCAAGGGCAAACTTTTCACAGCGAAACAAAAGCAAGGTGTGTGTGTGGGAGGTTGTATATGAATGATGCCGTATTTACCGGCCATTCCTTTAGGAATTTATACGACTTAATAACTCCAGGGCTATACCCCTGGTAACAATATACAAAACAGTTAGCGTCCTAGGTAGTCTCTCATTTACAGGCCATTACTTTAGGAATTTATACGATCTAATAACTCCAGGACTATACTCGTAGGTAGTCTCTCTCTCTCTCTCTCTCTCTCTCTCTCTCTCTCTCTCTCTCTCTCTCTCTCTCTCTCTCTCTCTCTCTCTCTCTCTCGTCAGACGAGAAACAGAAAAATCCAGAAATTACACAGTAAAGCAGAGTTTGTATTGTTCCGTTACGAACAGAAAACTTCTTCTATCACAAAACATACTTTTAAGGTAATAGAAGTTGTATAATTCTAAGATGCTTCAATAAACTCCGACTCTCTCTCTCTCTCTCTGAATGACTCTACGACTGACTGTCTTATAAAATACCTCGGATTATAAGCCCTAGGCCATGTGCCTCCCTGTGGATCCGGGCTGACGGCCAACCACATGGGAGGTTTTAGGAGTGTCCCACCCTTCGGGTGGGATCTCTAGTCCTGTTCAGAGCTTTAGCATCAAAGTCGTCAGGCAAACGCCAATTCATATACGACTATAATCTCCTAATGAATTAATGAATGAACAAAGCTAATACGTCGTTTGAATTACACGCGCAGGAAGGACGCTTGCAATTTCGCAATATTTCTGAACATTGACAGCCTGACCCAGTATCAGTCAATTGTTTTCATGGCTATTCCTGAATGTTTACTGGTAATGAATTTGCCATCATAGACAGCACGTGCTCACATAGTCACATTTACGACTCAAGTAAACACGATGTTGTTAACAACATATTAGACTGATATTAAAATAAGAATATTAATAATTACATTTAATGAAATAAAAATGAAATAAGAAAATTTATACAAAATTCATTCCTTAACACACACACACACTTAAACTACAGGTTCTTAGCAACCTTAATAGTACTGGCCATATTCTGTTATAAATTTCACAGGAACGATATTTATGGCACTCTGAAGCCAAAATAAAATTATCCCTAAATGAATTATGTCAAATTGAAGAAAGAGCTGTCACGGATTTAATGGCAGTATTTGATGAAAGAAAATGATGCAGATGAATTGTGGAGCCGTATTACCAACGTATTATCCTAATCTTCTAGTGTAATCAATGACTTGGGTCAACGTATTGGCATGATCTGCTTGTGTTATAAACGACTTGGATGCTATTTCATTTGAGTATGGAGTGTAAATGACAACTAATGTAGAAAGTCACTTACCTTGGTAGTAAAACTGGTTTCCATTCCCTAATGTTCCCAGTGACCCCAGGCCATAGGTCAGGAGGACGATCCATATAAACCAAAGCATCATCAGTTACCTCCAATGTTGACCAATCAGCTTTTCAAGATCTTTAAAAATCCAACCAGAAAATAGCAGTAGACAAAGTTAATTCGCCTATGATCTCTCCATGCAGAAAACGGGTGTGTTGCACAGTATTGTAAGTTTTTGTTATTACAACCGGATACTCTCTGGTTTAATCGGTTAATGTAAGTCACACAAACAATTTGTTTGACAAAAGGCCATCTCAGCGTCAGTGGAGGGCTAAGAATGATTGAATGACACTTAAATGCCTGTTTTTTTTTTAATTCAGTGAAGCTATGCCTATTGAGAATTGTTCAGGGTCTTTCTCTATTGGATGTTCTCAGATGTTTATCGTTATCCATGCACAATGAAATGGACACTGATTTTGGGGAATACACTGGATTCCGCGGTAGGGCAACGATGCATAAAACAACGTATGTCCAACATTTTATTAAACTTTGACGTTCTACTTTAATACCTAAATACGGGTGTTGGTAATGAGAATTACGTACGGGTTTGTTTGGGTAAGTTTTCCATAAAATTTTACAAAATGTTACCGCAACTAACACGCAGGCTTAAGTCCGAAGCATTTTTTCGTAAGTGTTTGCGGTAAGCGCTAGTCAGAGAGAGAGAGAGAGAGAGAGAGAGGGGGGGTAATTAAAAATATTCCGTATCTCTAACAATATTTTAAAACACATTTAAAATGTTCTCTGTAAATGAATATAATGTAAATATTTATATGCATAATGATGGATTTTACTTTGCTGATTGCACAGAGAAATATAAACAAGCGGGACATTAAATTACAAATCGTAAAGAAATTCTGCCAGGCATAACTACAGAATAAATACCTTCTTATGGTAAATCAGGGTCAGGATTTGCTGATATCCAGACAGGTATTCTATCCAGTGTGATATGGTGTATTTCGATATAAGTAAAGAGATAAATCCAGTAAACTACGTTCTTTCCCACTCCTACTATTCATTACGCAACACATGCGTGATTACCTACTTAGATATGTCAGCTTCGTCTACATTCTCTACTCCTTATGAAAGGTTGGATTCTTTGTGTTTATGTGTAACCTGATTCTATCCGACTTCAGCGTCATTTAGTGATTTTAAAGCATTCATCCGTAGATGGTATACGTATTTAAAGTCATGTAATAAACTTTTCACAATTGGTAGAGTCTAGTGGATACAATAGCGACTCATATTTCAAATGGATCTGACCCGATCCAAATAACTGGAGACATGAAACTAATAGTAACATAATTGTTATTTCTTCGCATAAATGCATCATTAAAGTAAATACAGTTATTAAAAGAAAAAATATGGTTAAAAATATTAATTACATATTGTACACAATTCTCACGCAGAAAATATATGAAGCGCGTGTTCGTGTGTGTGTGTGTGTGAGAGAGAGAGAGAGAGAGAGAGAGAGAGAGAGAGAGAGAGAGAGAGAGAGAGAGAGAGAGAGAGAGAGAGAGAGAGAGAGAGAAAGAGAGAGAGAGAGAGAGAGAGAGAGAGAGAGAGAGAGAGAGAGAGAGAGAGAGAGAGAGAGAGAGAGAGAGAGAGAGAGAGAGAGAGAGAGAGAGAGAGAGAGAGAGAGAGAGAGAGAGAGAGAGAGTTTGGAAACACACACTAGCATCTTGTCTGCTTTAATCATAAATAATAACTATATTTTATTCAATATTCCCAGAAGGTGAAGGCAATTTTCACACGATATTTGTCTAGTTATTTAAATGATAATAATAATAATAATAATAATAATAATAATAATAATAATAATAATAATAATAATAATAATAATAATAATAATAATGATAATAATAATAATAATATTATTATTATTATTATTATTATTATTATTATTATTATTATTATTATTATTATTATTATTATTATTGTTGTTATTGTTATTGTTATTATTATTATTATTGATCTTGTGGTCTACTCCATCGCCGTTCCTTGTCATTATCTTGCAGGTGCCCTTTTATATTACCAATTTATTATCTACCTCCCCTGCAGAAGAATAGCTTACGCAAACAATTTTCCTTAGATCTACCAAATTGTAATAGAGATATATATTCCTTACGTTTCAAGGTTGTGTTACTCTGGAGTAAAGCAAGGAAAAGCATCCCAAAATACCTCGTCCGAGAACTGTGACAACCTGCTCCAAGTGCAAGACAGGTTAATGAAACCAAAACGAGGCTCCTCGATACAGGAGCCAAAGTGAAATGGCGTTGTATATTTAATTTCTCTTGCCTTCTCTGTATATATGCTGTAACGTGTATAGACTCGTACAAAAAAAAACAACAAAAAACAAAAAAAACCCCAAACAAACAAACAAGTAAAGAGTAAAGCCAACAAGCTTTATAAAATTTAACAAAATAATTTATTTCCGTAGAAAAATAAGGTAAAAATAGGAAAAAGGATCAACAGTTTATGAATCAAATCCAAAATTAATCCAAGAATTAAAAAAATAGAAGTCTTATCAATGAAAAGTCCTAAATGACTCCAATGTTCTCTATCCATAGTTTATAGTGTTTTATTTTTCGACAAGAAGCATGTAACACGTCTTTTGGGGATGAATATACGTTATTTCAGGTTGGCATCCTCTATAGGTGGGAAATCGTAGATAATGGGAAGTAATAGCGTTGTGTACTTTTGTTTCAAGTAATTAAATTATTATTCCTTTCTTACACTTGATAATTTTTGTTCTTTTCTTTTTTGATGCAAGTTTTATAAATGTAATAAATTTTATTTCTTTTTCTTGGTTGACATACAATGTATTATTCTACGGCAGGACATAAACATGATGACGATAACCTAGTCAAATCCACATAGTGGAACAATTAAGACAATACAGCATGATTTCTCTAGAACAGCAGAAAGGGTGGACATTAAAACGTTTTCCGAGGGTTCGTTGGCAAGAATAAAGGTTCCTACAAAGGGCAAAAATAAGGTCAATAACGCTAAACCGAAGCCACTAACCGAATATATTTTAATAAAAAAAAATCGACGGGTTTATTTTGATTTTGTTATTCGTTCGTTGACATTTTTTTCTTCAAGTTTTAGTCGTGTTTTGTTTGCGTCTCATACTCATTGTTTTTCCGGTCACCCTTTCTGCTGCTGTAATTCAATCAATGCGTTATATCAATAATGATCGTTGAAGCTCACTCAGCGAGATTAGCTCGAGAGCGACTAGAAGCGATACAGAAATATCTTCCGCTTCATAATAGTGTTAAGCAAAATTACAAGAGCGTCAACAAACACAAGACGAATTTACAGAATCCACGGAACAATTATTTAAACCTATCACTGAAACCACAAAAATTATTATTCCTGTGCTGAAAAAAAACCAGCGAAACAAACTGAAAAAATAGTGGAGCGAACTAAAAAAACTTCTACGAGAACTTCCTGAGAAAATAGTTGCGGTTCAACCAAATGGAGAAATACACCAAGCGGAAGGTGATACTCAGCAAGAATCAGAAGAAGAAATCAGTGTTAAACTGTCTGGTAAATTTGCCGAAGATGTTATTAATAATATCAGACAGGTTAAAATATACGCCAATTAGCTGCAAGCTGCAAGTGCCGTAAAAACGTAAGACAATCAAAAACAATTTTTAAATCCTGAATATACCGATGATTATATAAGTCGCGAATCTTGGTATAAATGGATATTTCGCATATACCACAGCAGTGACAGAATTCGAAACAGCGATCCAAAATGCATAAGATATATTCATGCGATAGATAATTATATTTCGTTGGTACAATTACTACCAAAATAAAAACAACAACAAAGACGATAACAAAAACAATTTCAGCAAGAAGCACAACTACAACATCAACCATCATAATCGCTACTGCCAAAACGACGCGTACAACGACGACAAAAGGAATCAGAACAACTAGAAAACATCATCCAGCGATGAAGCATTTTATTTCCCAGCAGAAGAACACTCAGATGTCCTTGATTATTCATTAAGTCCGGATAAAGATGATACTGATAAAGTTGCAACTAGAAAAGGCATTATTACAAGAACATCTGGAAGTGGTCTTATTACTTGTCCTAACAACATCCTTGCCGACGTAGATGGAAACCAAGTTGGTAATAATTCTCCTGAAATTATCAATGAAATCTCATCCATTTGTCAACGATTATTTACCGGGGTCATCAATGATATTAACGTTTATCAGTCTCTCATTAATGAAATTACCGATGATTATCACAGTGACTAAGTCACTAATTAAACAGTTAGAGATAATTATTATCATAAATGATCTTACACACTGCTCAACGTGAACCAACTATAGTAAGGGAGGTAAATCAAAAATTACCTGTATACAATAAATTTTACGAAGATCGATTTGGGGATATCATTCAGGGTTTATTCAGAAGTATATCCCTAAAAGCGATGCCGATTGAAAAGCAACTAGGAACGAAAACTGTTGACGTTGTTTGTTAGAATGTATTGGTGCTGTTGGTGATGTAGCTAGTAAAGCATTCTATGAATTCAAGGATAGACTAACACGATTAATAGAACGAAAATCTCAACCATTAAAATTACCCAGCACTGAAGTGATGCCTGCAAGTGTTAATAAAATAATAAATCAAGCCGCAAATAAAAACTAGCAGTTAGTAGAGTTAGCTGATGAAAAGGAAAGAAAGAAAGAAAAAATGTAGCAGCAAGGCTGATGACAGGAAGTGGTCTTAGTATTAAACGATTATCAATAACATAACATGTTTAAACATGTACCTAATCCCGCATTTGACTGATGCGTCAGTTCTCAAAGATGAATCTGCGTGATTATCAATATTACTCTTACGACACAAGACAGTCAAATCAGCGCAATGTCATGATCCAAGGTCATGATATCTCTTACCCGCTGACGCATTTATTAAAGTAGAAGGCGAAATCTTATAAACAGATAATACCGAATACTTCGAATAAGATATTGTTGGTTTTGTTAACAATGTCATCATGGCATTGTTCGACAGCGCCACGTACATTATCGACGGAAAAAATATTGAATCGATTAAAAAAGATATTGATGTTAACACAACGATTCTTGGTCTTGCAAGATAAATTGACTATTAATCAAGATCACATGGTCCATCAATGATGTTTGCTAATGATCCTTCTAATCATCCTGAAAATAATTAGTATGAAATAGGACGACCAAGAAACTTTGCTAGAAATTCTGACGCGCAAGTGCAAAGTATGATTATTAATGTCAATTCAGATTACATCATAGGATTTATGACGCGTCGAACAATGTTGCAGGGTACAAGTAAAATATCTTGCGCGATTCCACTCTCACATATTTTTTTGATCTGCAGACACGTTAGAAAAGTTATTTTTGAAGCTAAACATACAATTGTACTCGTACGAGAAGCAACCAACGATGATGCAATATGGCGACCCGCTAATGATGCTGGTAAAGCAATAATGAGAAAGTGTTCATGATGGATGTCGGTAATGACTCCAGCTTTCATAAGTCGAAGTTATCATGGTTAAAAACAACCATAAATACTGTTCAAAGTACAATTAATGGTGTATTTACGTGGAAAATAGCATTGCAGCAAGGTGTTTCAGCACTGCGACATATATATGTTGCCCTTCAGTATATTGCACGATTAAATAATCAAACGCATGGCGCAATGATATTTGACAAAGTAGGTGTTTCAGAAGTTTCATTGAGGATAAATTAACGTCAAGAACCATCAGAGGATATTTTGTTGAATTTTGCTCAAACTCATGTAGCGAATGCCTATCATCGTTTGATGTAGTTTATGGGACTTAGATCAAAATATTGATTCTGGTCTACAATCACATCCGATTTATTATTTTTAACTGGAACATTTGGATCTGTTTAGACAGTCCGTCATTGAAATACACTTTCGAGCTCGTGTATCAGAGTTGATGGAAATGTTGTCAGTTGCAGAGCAACCGTAGTTATATCATTCGATAAAACAATGCTACTTGAAGGTGTTGGTGGTCGCATGAGAGTCGTTGATGATCCCGTAGAGAACATGCAAGCCTTAATTTAGAATTCCAGGGTCTCGCTAATTTTCCAGATGTCCAACTTTAACTTACTAGATGCTGATGCGCGATTAAATATAAAGAATTTTAGAGGTATTTTTATGCGTGACCAATTACCATAAAATCCAAATCTGAAAAGAAACAGGTATTATTAATCTTTGATAAAAGCTCTAGTCGCTTCACTCAATAGTTTTCATATGCAATTGATCCACGTGGGATTGTTTAGTTTGGTTCGTAGGAAATGGAACCAGCAAAAGAATTTTTAAAGTATGTCATTGCCGACTTTGTTGGTGGTAATATTTCAATCTGGTATTAAACGCTGCCAACACAAACCTTATCGGACCCACCGATATATGACCGTGAAACACTATCAGTACTTGATATTGTATCAAGATCAACTAAACTACCTCATAAAGCTGTACATCATTATACATTAAATAATCGCTAATCATAAAATGGTTGATATCTATGGAAGATCTTCTACAAGAGCCCGTCCTGGCAAGAGCAAAGAAGAGATCGATTTATCAAAATACGCCACCAAAGATGAACTTGCTAATATTATGAATTTATCTGGAGTTGACCGAGATGAAGTTGCTATTTTTCATGATAAATACGGAGTTTTAAAGACAAAAAGTAACATCAAGTGGATCGATATAATTCGTATAGTTAGTGGTGCTACCACGGACAATATTCCAGTATTTACTGATGGTGGCAAAATCAGAGACTCAGATGTACCAATTGCAACTCGAAAAAGATGAAATTAAAAACGTGTCGCTGATCGTTTAAATCCGCCGGTGATACAAAGACAACATAGAAATAAAATCGTTGTCGTCAGTGAACAGCAGGTGATTAAGATGCCGGAACAAAAAATATATATGTTGATGATATGACAACTTCTTTGCCGACGATCAATGATAGAATGGTCCCACTTAAGACTGATTTTACCAACCAAGCACAACTGTTTTAGAATTTTCTTAGAAACATAAACAGAACCATTAATTAATTTTTTAGAAGTCCACCAACAGCTGACATAAAATTTACTGATATAAATACGAGACTTCATGATATTATCAGTGGGATTTCTAATATCGTTAAAAACAATCTGATTAAGATACTTCACGAGTTAACAATATCGTATAGACAGTATCATCAGGCGCATCAACTTGGACACAGCAAAATAACTCTATCAAATATACCGCGAAGGTCACTGGCGTGTATGGGCTTGCCTTGTTTAGTTCCGCAAAATCCATGATTTTTACTACATGTTTGATTATATTTTTACTCCATTCATCTGATGATTTTTCTTGAACCGTGTCTGTTATATTAAATAAAGATTCCGAAGAAGACTTTATACTGGAACTATCCGAGAAAAGAATAACCATATTGTCTAACTGGTGGTGCATAAACTTTTGTAGCTGAAACACCTCCTTTGCCGTTGTCGCAGACAGCAAGGACAACTTAATGCAATATAATGAGTGACGTTCAGCGATACAGATATGATCAAGTAACAACGTGCCAGAATAAATTTAAAACGATTATCGATAATTATACAACAAAAATTATGAAATATCGTAGTCATGCAACCGACACTGATGTTATCGTTTATTTGGTTTCTGCGATTGTAGCTGGAACCAGCACAGTATTATCAACTCTGGCATCGCTAGCGACGATGATGTTGCCAATCGTTGTAACAATCGTTGTTTTATCGTCAACCAAGATCACTGAAATATTTAATGTCGTCGCGAAAATGATACGTATGTGTACAAATGAAACATAGAACGAGTACATGATGAAATTACACACTGCACCGCATACTCTAAATAATCATTAATCATTTCTTCGTCGCTTAATGATGGAATAATATTTGACGAAGAATTCAGTTTTATATTAAAGATCTATAATGAAGTATTTTATAAAAAAAATTCTTGAAGAGAATTTAAAACAATAATAGTATAATAATGCCAATAATAATGCGATCAGCGATCGCATGAATTATTGCAACAGATCGTCACTCATACAGCTCCGGTCAATGATATCCATCAGTTCAATTCGGTACTAATTTTCCGACCGCAATTCCAGCTTCCGTGATAGCGCTAGTACATTTACGGGTTTATTACAGTTGGCCTAACATTAGATCAAAATCGTTTAGTTGACTGCAACCAAATAATTCATTAATATTTGCAAATAAAAACCGTGATGACGGAACTCCTGATTAGCAAGTAGTCAGTATTCCAACTAGCAGTTATCAAATAGAACAGATCAATGAAGATTTTCAGCGCAAAATTAAACATTGTCATCGGCAGTTAAAATATTATCGCCAGATTACGCCGTGGACATATATCAAAGTTCGATTAGAACTGTGTTGGGATGGACATATATTAAACCAAGAAGGTCTACCGGAACCACGTTGAGATGAATTTCTAACAACAGAAAAATATGAAGATACCCGAACACAGAAAATAATATCCATGGGACGTTGATGGATATTTTATCGTTTACGAGCAAAACTTTTTTTGCTAACAGATGTTTATCAGAAAATAGAAGCTTATGCTTAGATATTAGGCTTAGTAATAGTGAGTTGTTTGACCCAATCATATATGAATTTAATAAAATCCATGAACATGTAATAAAATAATTATTGATTTGGCAAAAAAAACTACAGTCATGACACCAAAGAATTTATTGATTCAATTAAGCATTGAAACGCAGGAATATTTGACCTACACAAATGATACATGTGGTAGAAGAAAACGCTACATTTTCTGAAAAAATTATTTATTAAAAATTATGGTATTGATAATTTGATTAGACGTTTCGGCAAAAAAAAAATGTAGAAGAAATGCTTGAAAATATCCCAAAATTGAATTTAATTGAATTTAACATTGCAGATATGTTTTCCTCGATCCTTAAATCATAAATATTTGAAGTATTTATGTACAATATCTTCCTATGAGATCATATCATGTCTGTGGTTTCTATAGTTGTTTGAGGAAAGTATGATATATATATATATATATATATATATATATATATATATATATATATATATATATATATATATATATATATATATATATATTCTGCAATAATTACTTCCACATAGTTGAGATATCTGGACTGGAGTGATAAGGCAATAACAAAAACGGGAGAGAACTATGATGGATGTATCTGGCTTCATTGCACTTACCAGATTGTGATCTTTTGTTTATATTTTTTCGAAAATGCTGATGTAGTGATATTATCTGTAACAAATTGCAATGATCGCGATTAAATACCAAACTATTTAGCAGTCGCATTCATAGAATTAAAAAATTTTCTCTTCAATCCATCTGTGTTTAGGGATTAACATCTCACTTTCCAAACATTTTACATCTCCCGGTATTTCCAAGTGCAGAATTCTGACTTGGTTTAGCAACTTTAAGTTTACATAAAGAGTTATTGTGTCTATGACGGTGAATGTGATTAATTACAAGTCCGTATTCGATGACCCCATGAAAACACTTCAACACAAACCTCTGGGAACAATAATGTTTATTTACGTTTGTATTAGGTGTGAGATATCCATTATTATTGATGTCTGCGACTTTTTTTAATCTGCTGTTTCTTATTACACCATCAAAAGACGCTTCATTATGTGTAATGATAGGGTGCTTTACAAATTCATTTTGCTCCATTTATATACTTTTTGTCTAAATAATTATTTTGAAAACGAACCGAGATATTCTTTAGCGGTCTTTAATAACGGAGATTCATTTTTAAATTTTGTTATCATAATATCGTGTCAGCTCTCTCTATATTTTACTATCCCACTTTACACACAACTGAGTTTATCTTCTGACACCAACACCGCATCTTAAACGCGGTTTTGGCCCTGGATTAACTCTTCAAAAGCTTTGCATGTGTTGACCACACAATTCATTTACACATGAGTTATTGCCAGGAAGAGAAATTCCTATCATAAGTCATCTGCAATGGTTGTTTGTGTGTACTGATCTTACGTGTGATGATCCTTCAGTATCTCGGAGAAACTGAAAAGCTACACAGCAGGATAAACCTTCATAGATCTGATTTGATGACAAAAAAGCTGTTCAGAACACTTCTCCTCACCACGTCACACTTTCAGTGATATAACACTTATCGCAATTGCTAATAACCCCTGCTGTAAATTAGGATTGGAAATGAATCTTACTGGATTCGCCGCCTTAGAACATTGAAACCAAGCTGTCTAAACCATGAAGACTGGAAATAAAGCTGTACACCAGTAGAATTAGTCTTTGCAGCCGACACAGTTTGTTTTCAAACTTTTCTAGATCTTCTTAGTATCCTTTAATTACTACTATAAGAATAAAATATCCGGTATTAAATCAAATTATGGAATGCCAAATACGATCGTCGTTAAGTTATATCGGTTGATATGGTTGCTTGTTTACCTGAAAATTTTATTGGCTACGGAGACTGTTTTGAATATTTCAAAAGACTCGGACATCCGACATATGAAACGACAAAAGTTTTGATAACTTGATCACTACCTGGTTTTAATTTAACTGGATTCACTTGCTTAACATCATTTAAGTTTGTAATAGTGTTAATTTGATCGTTTATGCGTGGTTTGGTAGATATTTCTCATTAAATATTGGGTTCCAATAGTGCTATTACGATATAATGTTTGATAAGGAAATCTTAGTGTCGGTGAGTGTAAATATCCGCAGAAACAAGTTTGGTTACTAGGGAAGAAACATTTACCGACAGATCCAGATGAAGATTGGGATAAAATTGGTTCGGAAAATAAAGCTGCAAAAGATTTTGGTAGAAAATAATCGGTAACTTTATTCAAGGTGGATATTTTGATCATATGCGAATGTGTACAAGATTATTCCTGGAAGATGCTGAGTTAGAGTTTATGTGTCGTTACAGACACAACGAACAAAGGAACATTTCTAAGCAGAAGTAAAGAGTATGCATCAGACAGTATTAAATCAGGTACAATAGTGTATTATATCGATGGCGAGCCATCGCAATTTACTCGTCTAAGATTTTCTATGTTCGCTTGCTTTTCTATAAATTTAGTACCTATGATAAATAGATTTTCTTGCTACGCTGTCAGATTTGTTATGGATTCATTTTATATAAACATCGCATACATGGATTTGGTAAAACCGTTACTAGGTAATGGTGGATGGGGATTATGGAGAATGAATCAAGACAATATACTTGACTATTCTGAATCAGTAGATCTTGATATCAAATAAATATATTACGGTAATGACAATCAAATACCAATATAAACATTACCATCTATATTTGATTCCGTAGCCAGACATAAAACCATTTCTCTCAATGGACATGGAGGTTCTGGTAAAACAACATGTGCCATCGAAGTATTTCGGCACGATACTCTTATATGATTGTATCGACCGGCACGATACTTCGAACTGCGCTGATATGATTGTAATGACACCTACACGCAAAGTAGCAAGAGAAATAAAATAACGAGAAGTAAAATCATGTAGGTACCATAGTCTTTCAGATGGTGTGGAGATAAATGGACACCTGAGTGAATGGGTGAAAAATATGTTGCCAAAATCATAATCTGAGATAAGATTTGTACGGTGTCGTTCGAAACACTAAATATATTTCTTAATTGGTTACTGACAAAAATACTGCGATGATTACGTGCTGCGATCATGGACAACCACCAACTTTCGTTGTGTAGTCTCTGCACGAGTTGTTAAAAACGTTTGTGGATTATTAAAAGATAGCCGATGATCATAAATCTATTGATGAACCTCTGAAAGAATTTAAAAGATTAATCAGACTACAGCCAGATAAAATGCAATGTGAGATAATGGATGAAATAATTTCGGAAACTTCTGTGAACGATTTTTGGAATTTATGTAGACCAAATGATTTAATAGTTCCGAGTAGAAGAACAGTTCAAGATGAATTGCAAGAAAAAATATTTCTTTTACATAAAGAAAACTTTTGAAATCTACATGTACCATTGTGTTATCACCGAGAGGATACACAACGACAAAATATTGAAGTTGAGGTTCCAAGAGGAGACACTGAAAGTGTCCAGAAACAAAATCTTGTATTTAATTATATTGTGGTTGATGTTGATGTTGTTGAAATTAGGATACGCTATAATTATTTATTCGTCACAAGGACAAACTATTACAAATAAAATATCTGGATTGCTGATGATAGAATAGAATGGTGAAATTTAGTTTATCTATGTGTCTCGAGTCAGACGAATATCTTAACTACACTTAGTTATTTGAATGCTACCGAGAATAATAAACTGCTAGCGACAACAACGAAGTAGTTGTTGGCGTAATGAGAAGAAAACTATGTAGTTGTAAACAATATTTGGCTATAAATAATCGCGATTTTGATATCAATGTTGAATTAAATATGACAATAAAACAACGACAGAATAATCATTGCGCAAGTCGTTACTGTAATATGCTATGAGAATATGCGAGTAATAATCCAAGACAGTTCATCGCAGACAAAAATAATAGTAATCTTGGTCATACACGTGAAAATGTGATGCTGACCTGTCTTGAATGTAATCGACGTTGGGGTGCTGAACGTACTGGTGCTAGTTTACAAAAGTGAACGCTGTGGTAGTTGTGTGTCTTCAGTAATTAATTGTAATTGTTCACGTACAAATCCACGATGAGGAGCATTTGAATCTAGTCTGTAGATGGCGGGTCTACCAGGGTATGCTAAACACGTCGCAGGAACAGCACGTGAGACTTTAGTAGTAGAGTGAAATGAGGGTTTTGGCCCACCACCCCCTCCCACACCTCCTCCCCCACCCCCGCCAAACCCCTCATTTCCCTATACTACTACTATGTAGACAGATATTTTGTAACCAGACAAAACAACAGGTGTTGGAATGCCATAAGCTCTGTCAACAGAAGTGACGAATTTGTTAGAACAGCGTATGTGTGGAATATGATTATTCTAAAGACGGCAAATAAGTTTTACCACAAATTTTTTTATCAGATAACAGGATTAAAATTAAACTGTGCATTAGAACGTTTCAGTTAACAAGGCGGAAATTAAACTAGCATTAGAATGAAAATGATATTATTTTATATCTCATTACCAATGATTAATGTTTCAACTGTTGATATTAAAAATACTTCACTATCACGACTATAGATACTAAATTTTACTTTACCGCTCACACAGCGATGGGACTCAAACAAATCTTTCATTTCTGGTTTGTTCAGAGGATATTTTTTGTTGATAAAATATACCCTTGACCGATCGAGATCAATTGTGAGTTTAGTATAGTTTTGTTGGCTAATGGGGCTGTGAAAGTTTTTAAATTCCGCTAGCAACTTTTGATACAATTGTTCGAGATAATTGAAATACTCGCTGTTATCAGATCTGATGAGCGAAAGTTTTAACTTGTCACGTGTTCCATTAAAACATATACCTGATGTTTCATTATTAAATTCAACTGTCAATTGTTTACCGTCCATCATTAGATATTTGATGTTACTATTGTAGCTATTTGTCATTGTCAAATTTTCAAACATTATTTTATAAGTTTAGATAAAATTTTAGTCACAATGAAAATACCCAAAGGCAAATGTATCTACCCCATTTTTACAATAGCGTTTGTCATCAAAATTGTACAATCCACGTTTGATAATGACATCTGTTTCGAGTTTATGATGATAAGTTCGAATTGCCATAGCTCTCATAAAACTAACACCACCATCAAGCGCGTACTTGTAGTCATCAAATTTCATAAACTTTTTAACAAAATTACGAGGCAGACCTTTAGCTTTTTTCGTTATTTTATTATTGTCTAACAATACGGCATACATTTTGCTGCGTAATCCGATAAAATATTTGATAGCGCTCGAGTTCATTTCATCTTTAAACTTACCAATAACCTTTTTATTTGTGTCGTCATGAAATTTACTGTCACGTGGATAATCGGAAAGATCAAACAGATGTCGATTATTGTACATGTCCTGATAGATATCCTCGCATTCGATTTCATAAACGAGCGAATCGGTATCAGTAAACAATAATCTACTAGCCGGCCACTGATTTTTAACAAAATTATAATGAAAATCGTACATCAGCCACTTTGATAAATCTAACACAGCAGCTCCAACATAGATCGGCTTGTTTAGTTTTAGATTTGTTTTTCTTCTTTGTATCGCAACAAGATTCTCATTAAATATTTTCATGCTCACAAAATCATCGTCTGACACAAGTTTGTTTCTGCGATTGACATCATTAACTATTTCAATATTTACACGTTTCCTAATATTCTCCATCATCTTACCAAAAACGGAATTGTTCATCAGTTTAAAAAAGTTTTTCTCAAACTCTGTTTTCACTGCAGCTCTTCTTGAAGTGTTTGAGTTAATATAACCTCTCATCCACGGCGACTGATTAAATTTTAGTACACGATGAACTTTTCTCAACACAAGACCAGCATCGACTGCTTGTTTTAAAACTTTGTAATGCAAAACGTAATTTTTCTTATCAAGTAAATTTGGTACTAGTTTCTTGACCATGGAATGTTGCCTTGGTGATGCTAACGCTTGTTGTTCTTTTGATAACAAACTATAATCTATGACCATCGATTCCGCACAGAAAGGGTAATCGTTATGTAATTTGTGTAGCGAATTTGGATAATCAAGATCAACTTCAACGAAATAGGAAACATCGTCGGGTATCTTTTTTTCTATCTCTGATAGAAATCGATCAACCGTGATCCAATGAAATCCGCTAAAAGGCATTGGTTCTGCCATCGAACCACCGTAAAGATTATTACAATCTAGATAAATTATATACTTCGAAGGAAGGTCAGGGTTATACTGTTTCAGGTATTTGTTGTTTGCTTCAGCATACTTTTTTGTTATCACGCTAATACCACCTCGGATACCTTTTTCGATAAAATTGAACATATCAACATCAGTCAGTAATTCCAACCTTACCTTACTAAACTTTAGCAAAGCATCCCATGACAACCCAGAGACAGAATAATACCAGCAAGGATCTAGTCCATAATTATTATAACTCACTTCACGAAAACTTTCAAAAACATCTGCTAATAATAACACGTCAGTTTTCAGGTATAAATCATGATAATCACCAAAAGTCTCACAATCAAACTCTTTCCAGATATGTTGTGCATACCTGTACTCATCATCAGTTATATTTTCATTTTTAAGTTGCGAGTAAAATTTGTCTTTGTCAGGTAAAGATGTTTCATCAAATTTACTCCAGTCGTCGAGGTATTCGTATGGAAAAACTCCTTTTTTAGCTAGTAGATTAAATTTATCTCCAAAACAGTCTCTTAGGTTATCAAATTTACTACAACCTTTTACTAGCTCATCTAACGAGGCTGCCATAAACTGCAGGCTGTCAATAAAACGCAATTTACCTAGCGTAACTGACATGTACTTTTCAAAATTATTTGGGATGCATTTGATGATGTTATCGAGTTTTAGACGAGATTTTATATCAGGATCACCAAAAGCTTCTACTATAATATGGCTATCATATCCTCGAAAATTGTGAAGAATAACTGGAATAAAATCTGAGCATGAAATTTTAAATTACATTGATTATGAGCCGCCTCACGGTACTGTCCAGTCAAATGACAATGGTCATGTACTTTTTTGTCATCGTCAAAAGCTTTTTCACAAATGTGACAAATTTCTGCTTGCTCGTGAGCGGATTCTTGTTGAGGTGTTAATTTTAACATTGGCGTTACTTTTTTCAAACGATAAGTAATATTATCAACTTCGTTAATCAACTGCTTGAGAAGCCAAACAGCTGGATTTTTACCTTGATATAATTTGATCGGTTTAGATAATCTCGAATCAGTACAACAAACTACCTTGTACGCTACTCCACACGGAACATGATTTTGAACTTTTCTTGTACTCGATTGATTAGGATTATTTTCTACACCAAGTACAGGTTGAAGTAAACACTCAAAATCAGCGTATATAACGAAAGGAATTTTTAGTTTGTGATTATGATGGACAAACTGTAACACACTATCTCCCTTAGATGGCATTGTTATTCTTTGCACATCAGAACAGTACTGCAAATGCTTTTGTAATGTTTCATTGTTAGTACAACCATGCAAGCAGCGGTAACAAAAGAACTTTTTGTTCCTATTTTTATTATACTGTTTACCAACTAGTCCGTTAAAGTTTTTAATCCAAACGTAATGATTTTTGTAGTACAGTAAATTTATAGTCGATTGTGAAGCTTTTTCTGAAATATATCTCGGGTATACATCTTCTTTTTCATCTAGTCCGAAAACGTTAATTGAAACATTATTTTGCTTTTCAAATTTTGGTATTTGATTTTCTGCCACAGGAAAGTTAATATCTTTAAAATGTAATCTAGACACGTGACTGATATATTTTTCAACGCGATCAGCGTGTTTTTCTGCTGGAAATAGTGCGGAAAGAACAGCCCATTGGAAACATTTGTTATCTACGTTTTTGATGTTTATACATCTTTTACTTTTTATTTTTGGTGGCAGGTCGATGTATGAACTACCTCGTAATGCGTTATATTTCATCGTGTGAAACAATATTTCTTTGATCATTTCAAACTTCCAACCCGAACCTAATTGAGTGAATTCCTCTATTTTTTTCCAGATTTCTTGGTGTATGTCATCAGATAGTGATAACAGATCAGTCCCAAGCAAAACACGTCTTGATTTTGCGTTCATAAAAGGTTCTGCAATTTCCTTGTTAGTTAATTCTTCCGTTATAACTAACTTTGAAAATATAACATGATATTGCACAAATAATCTAATACTTTTGTGTTTTTCAAGCTCACGTTTTACAGTTGTCTGTAGTAGGTGGTAAAGATTTGCTGTATTAAAATTTACTAAAACAATTTGATTATCAAACTGATAACTATTATCAAAACCTGCAAAAGCAGTCGCTATTTTATTAGGTTCTCCCATAAGGCTTTTCTTAGCTATATCACGCAATTTTAACATTATTATACTAAAATGTAATATCTAATTAATAATTTTTTCACACTGCGCATGCGCTAGAAATCAATTGAAGATAAAATATCTCCTATAATATAATGACAGCAAATCTAACAAACACATGTGAGCAAGAAACATATCAAGTTCACCCAAAGTATAACTTTATCTCACACTGCGCATGCGCTAAAAATCAATTGAAGATAAAAAAAATCGCCTATAATATAATGACAGTATATCTGACAAGCGCACGTGAGCAAGAGATTTATCAAACTCACCCAAAGTATAACTTTATCTCACACTGCGCATGCGCTAAAAATCAATTGAAGATAAAAAATATTACCTATAATATAATGACAGTAAATCTGACAAGTGCACGTGAGCAAGAAGCATATCAAATTCACCCAAAGTATAACTTATACGCTGGAAATGTATTAGGTTCGGTTATTAACATCAAAACTAGAATACCTGTTGGCAAATTAACGTCAGCGGGTTTTACGATTAGTGTAAAGGGAGATAATGCTGAGAGGATTGCAATGTTTAGAAAAGATTTTATTTACACGTTGTTCTGCGATGATATTCCAGAGGGACAGCGTGTATATCATTATAACGGTAAAGTCACTGATGACAACATTGAAAACTTATCCTTACAAGATGAGTTTCAGCCACATCCTGTCTTTAATTTATACGAGGCTAACGATCGCGCTATTATTAGAAACAGAAAAACTAAAAAAGTTCTTGGTACTATGAACAATATGGGATATATCAAAGTAACTGTTAGAGGAACATCGCCGAATCAAGTTAATTATTATGGTCATAGGTTTGTTTACGAGGTGTTCAACGGATCTATACCCAATGGTCTTGTTATTAATCACATCAATAACGTAAAGACTGATAATCGATTGGAAAATCTAGAACTAGTTACCCAACAGGAAAATGTAAGAAAAGGACGAGGTGGTGGTATTAATTTTAGATGTCCAATAAAACCTGTTATTTCAAAAAACCTCGAAACGGATGAGGAGATTGAATTTAAATCGATTACAGCTGCGGCGAAATATTATAAGATAAATTCCAGAACAATAAAATTTATAGCTGATGGAGTATTGAAATCAACTTTTTCAAGCGAATACGATGCTAGGATTGGTTTTAGATATGATGGTCAATAATATTTTGTAATTCGGTTTTAGTCAAGCAATGATGAGCAAATGCTATGATATCATCGTGATTAAATTTTAGCGTCGTTACTGCACTTTCATTAATTTTATTTTTTTTTTCTGTTTCTGTTATTAATATTTTATGAGAATCACCTTGCATTACAATAACATCAACACTATAACCCAACAAACATTTTCTTACCGCTTCGGCTAGTTCGTTGTAATTTACTATATTATCTTTTTGGTGACATTTTGTCTCATCAGTCATCTTATAATAATAAATTAGATAAAAATATATTATAATAATGGACTTGATGAAACGACTTGCTGAACTCTACGAAGAAGATACTAGCGACAAAGTCACCAGCGACAAAGTCACCAGCGATAAGGTCACATTTTCCAAAGATTTTATAGACAAATCTATTGGTTATAGTGAAGATGATATTTTGTATAACAATGAATCTGATGATGATGGTGAAATAGTCACTGTTGCTGACAGATCAAATTACAGCAGATCAACAACTAAACGGTATAATGTCAAGTATCACATTGCTAAACAAATAAAAATAATTTAATTTTACCGTTGCCGAACAACAACTGTTTTGGCAGTTAATCAAACCTTTCTTAAATATCAAGATTCCAGGCCGACAGAAAAATATCAAATTCGATTTCATATTCGTTAAAATTTTTAATCTAATGACGATCTCTAACGATCGTAAGCAGTATCTAATATCGTTATGTAAACCAGTAAAATGTAAATCTGTCAAACAAAAGTATGAGTTAATTTATAATAGCATTATATCATAATCTGCTTGGATGGGATCCAACTGTTAAATTTATCGCTATACCCACGCCATTTGACTAAACTTTTATCCCCTTTTTTTCTAATCACTTTCTCGATAACAAAAACATCCTGCTCAGTTTTCTGTAGTTCTTCTTCATAAAAACTACCTACGATCGGTTTCCCTGCCAGATCTTTTAAAACGTACGTTACAGGTACTGTTAAAAGTACTTTATCAATTACAAATACTTCTTCACTCCACTTTGGAGTAAATCCTTTTGCAAATACCTTTTTCATCAAAGAAATTCTAACTTTATCACCAACCTTAAATTTATGTCTGCGGTACATGTTTTCATTTGCTAATATCGGATTTTTAACAGCTTTTTTAGGTGTTATTTTGATGGTTCGATGTTTCGTGTTATTATATTCACCTACGATTTGAGAAAGGTCATCGATGTACCTGTTTGTGTTTTTAGCTGTCATATGTTTGTGTAATTTTTCGTTTAGCGTGCGATTAAATCTCTCGACAACAACTCTTTTACCCTCGTTTCCTGTAACATTTTTTTTTACATTATTTTGTTCTAGAAACTGTTCAAACTTTTTGTTAAAAAACTCGGATCCATGATCAGTCCAGATTTTATTTGGTTTTCTTTCTACACTCGTTATTATTTGTTTTAGCGCATCAGTCATTGAAGTCCCTGTCTTATCTGAAACAGGTACACTGAAAGCATATTTGCTAAAAACATATATAACATTAAACAAATACCTGTTTGGAGCGCCATCAGCGCCAACATTAAACTGAGCTAGATTAGATACATCCACCAAATCTATTGCCCAGATATCATCTACACCATTAGCGACAACTTTACGTCGTGGGAACTTTTTTTTTAGGTCTGTGCAGCTCGACTGCAAGATCATCGTATACTTTTTTCTAAGTCGAGACTCTCCGAGTCCAAGTTTATATTTTGCTCCAATCATTCCCTGAACAAATTTTCTATCAAAACGTTCTCGTAGATTTGTTGGCTTCATATCACGTAATTCGTCTAACATTACTTTATCACAATCTAATTTTGAGTTTTCTTGATCACGATAACAGATATCATGACGCATTGCTATTGCATCCACTTGATTATAAGGCTCTTGGCCTGGCAACGGATTGTCGTTTTCATCTAGTTGTTGATCTAGTGGATTCCACGGACCAGTATACCGATGACCTGGCAAAGTCCAACTACCTTTTGGTTTTGGCAATTTTCTAATAGTTTTATGTATATCTATACCTGACCCTATTATTTCTCTGTTGTTACAACATTGACAGTATGCGACAATTTTATTTTGTTCAAGACACAAATCTCTGTCAGAATCACAGTTGCATATCATTCTATATTTTTAATCGTCGACTAAAATAATATTAGGGTAGCCAGATCCTAGCGACGTCGCTGGAGACACTATCGCTGGGGATGTCGCTGAAGATACTGTCGCTAGAGACGTTTTCTTTAAAAACATATTTTTTTTCCACAGACTACACAAAAACTTTTTAATATTATCCTTTGTTTTTGTTTTTTTTATGTTGTTTCATTAATATTTTCTGTTTTAGTTCTACACTTGAGACAGTATGTTGACATTATTATACTTGTAAGTTTAGATAAAATTAATTGCGATCTCATCATTAGCGTGAGAAGGTTGCTTGTCAAACTGTAAAATAAATTTTAAAAAATTAACATTTCTGCTCATCTGTCGGATAAACATAATACAATAATATCCACAAGCAGATGTTCCAACAGGTTGGAGTTGATTTGATGAATAATATATCTTTTTAAATTTTTTGTTCATATACTTTTTTATTACATCGCTTGGAGGAAGTCCAAACGAGTCAAAATAATTATTATTATAAACTGCTACCCAATGTCTGCCGGATCCGTCATTGAAATCTTGTATATTAATAACACACGAACCTACAGCTGATGGTGATTTTATTGCTGCGAGCTCATCTTTAGAATAAACTCCGTGAAATCCAGGAACCGCTTTTAACTTATCAATGATATCAAAATTACTCAACGGGGTCGACGAGTTCCTGGTAATGTTAGACCACGTCCGATTCCTAAAAGATTTGGCAGCAGACTTCCCGCTAGTCCCGCCAAAAGTGGAGCGAACGGAATAATTCCTCCTTGTTTTGTTTGATTGCATATGCATTTGCATTTTAGTGTTGGCGATTTTGTTTTTGGTGTTGGTGATTTTGTTTTTGGTGTTCGTGATTTTGTTTTTGTTGTTTTCTTTTTTGTTGTTGTTGGTGATTTCTTTTTCTTTTGTGGCATTATAATATATTATTTACATAAAATTTACAATTTTTTTATTCCACTTCCACGAATGATACCATTACCTGCGTCTGCTTTCTTCGTTGCGCCAGATATTGCTCCAGACGCTGCTGCTAGTCCTAATGTGCCTAAGACTGGCAAAATTTTAGGTATTATTGTACTAGTTAATACTGATAATGCCGGACCAAGAAAACCACCTTCTTTTGCAATCGCTGTCATTTGTGCAGCACTCAAATTTAAAACAAAAGTTTTTTTACGATCATACTTCTTTACTTGATTTTTTGTTAGCATTAATTTTGTTAAAACACCATCAGAAATATTAGGATTGATTTTTAATGATACCTGTTCTCGCTTTGCAATAGCAGCTACTAATTTTTTAACTTGGCCATCAGTCAAATACACTTCTTTTACAATATACCTTGCCATTTTATATAACAACTGTAGATTAAACTTGAACTGTCATTTTACCTCCAATAGAATCTACTGTGATAAATCTATCACTAATCACTAATGCGTATACGTATAACGGCGCTACTGGAACCGCCCCAAGTGTCCAGGTAATTTCAATATCCGCTGTGCTGTCTACAGCTCGCTCGTTATGTTTACTAACATCAAAATAAAATATAGGATAAAGCGTACGAAATTCCTCTGCTGATATTTGAGTTCCATCTTCAATATCTTGATATTTTTGCATTGCGTCAAGCAGGTACATGTACGGTCGAGAAATATTTTTATTAACGTCATCAGCAAAATTGCACTCGATAGCTCGTTCTGGATATTGCTTTGAATTTAATCTAGCGTATATTCGTCTGACATCAGCGTGGTCAAATATTGCATTATTTTGTTGTTGGTTTCCTCGTCGAGCGTGCTGTTGAAATACGACAAAGATATTTCTCGGCAGTTGTTCGCTTGATGTTGTTGTGACCCTCCATGTGTAGTCAGTAGTATTTGGAACCGCTGTCTGATATATTTTATGCTGCTTAAATTAAATTCTGTTTGTATGCTTATCAAGCGTACTATTTAATTCTGACATTTTAGTGACTGATGGTGTTATACGTGGCATCCACAAAGCGAGTTTGTTTATGATAAACTGTACATTAGCCCCTCCAGATCTAAACAAGCAATTGTTTTGGTCTGCTCGATCTAAAATAAGCGTATGTTTTACTCCGCGAAATACTTTATCATAATCGCGACAAAAGCCGAAAATTGTACTTAGCGGAAGCATCATTGTAATTTGACGTGATCCTGCTGCAAGTTTTCTTCGCCTAGCAAAGCCTTCGTTATAACGTGGATTTCTCACGTCAAGTGTGTTAAGAAGTAAATTTAACATTGCAGTACCGTCTGCAGCTGCTCCTGGTGGCGTTATATTTAGATTATTAAAAGCTGCTGGAAGAGAAACTCTTGTAGCGTTTGCATTAGCATCTGCAGCAGGTGCGACAATATCTAGTGCAGCAGCATTAGCAATGAGAAAATTCTCACAATTACAGCATTTTCATCAGCATTAGCTCCATGTACTATAGCGCCTCTCTTTAAATATTCTGTTGATTCAGCTATACCCCGTCCAGTATCTTTAAA
This sequence comes from Potamilus streckersoni, assembly GCA_016746295.1. Taxonomy (NCBI): domain Eukaryota; kingdom Metazoa; phylum Mollusca; class Bivalvia; order Unionida; family Unionidae; genus Potamilus; species Potamilus streckersoni. The sequence continues at coordinate 699,411 of JAEAOA010000080.1, forward strand.
CCACATCATATTAGTTGCAGTTGATCTCGAGTAATCGTCGGAAAACGAAATAATATTTAAAATTGTACTTGCAACTTGTAGATGACTTGAAATATCTTCTATAGTTTGATTGGCCAGTTGATATCTAGCACTTTTGAATAAACACCAGCCGTTATTTATAAGAGCTACTTCTGTTCCAACTGCCAATGCAGCAGGTGGATTGGCTACTGTCATAATCTGACCACGAACTTCTAACATAGCCTTATGTGGCAGTAGAAATACATCTTCGTCTCTGGTGTTAAAGGTTCTAATACCAGTTTTATTTGGTTCGTTAGAATTTTCATCAAGGTACTCAATAAACTCGAATTTTGTCACATCGTTGTCGATGTCATAAGTTTCTGTTAAGTCGAGATAATTTTTAACAGACATTTTATTTTATTAGATTATACAAAATTTTATTGCGGCACTGTTACTTTAGATATTAATTTTTGTATGATCTGCTCGCCCTTTGGTGATAATAATTTTTTTGTTGTTCTTATCATAGCTTTTTGAGTTTCTTTTGTTGGAGCGATTTCTGAGATAACTTGTTTTATTTCAGATGCAGTCGGTGGATCACCTTTTATTTTATCAGCTATTTTTTCAGCGGCAGATGCAGCCCCAGTTGCAAAAGCTTTACCAGCGTCAATAGCAATTGGTGCAACTTTACGTGCTAGTCCTGGAATACCTTCAATAACTTTAGTGAATATATGTCCAAAAAATCCTCTTACTATTTTTCTTCGATAAACTTTTTTCTTTGTTTCATTATATTTGATGTTGCATAATTTTTACTTTTGCTCGCGTAGATGTAAATAATAAGTTACAACTTCATTACTAACATGTAACTGTTTTCCTGATTGATCTGTCAACTGCATCCTTATACTTGATATTTGATCTTCAACGTTTAAAGGATAATATATAATATGTCGTGGAGTTATTTGCATGAGAAAACCTGGCGGGACTTCTGGTGAGAAACTGTAAATCGTTTGACCTTTGCTACCTTTTGATGTATAAGAGCCAGAAGCAATAGAGCAATTTACGAATATTGTATTTACTTCTGTTATATTTGCTGGCAGTTCACTGTCCTATGTAATAGGCTGATCAAGTGCAGTGTAAGTTTTTTCAGTAAATCCTAACAGTTGTGCAATACTTCTTTCTCTTGGTTCAAGATTGATTGCTATATTTTTCAAAGTTATCCTAGTTCGCAATGTGTTCTAATTTGCTGCTAATTCAAAATTATCAGCCACACCGTCAGCTTTTGTTATGAGCTCTTTGATCGTCTTGTTTAGATCTTCAATATTATAAGCTCCTTGCGGAATTTTTATTTTTTTTGTTGTAGATATTGGTGATGTTGTAATCATAGTAAAATACATTTCATCGTTAACATCATTTTTCACGTTAGGTATAGCATTCCAGCAAGTACAAGAAATTAATCCAATTTCATATTGTTTTGTAGGATCTAGTTGGATAGGTGGAATATAATTTACTGAAAAATTTGCGCTATCTTCTGTAGACTCGCTAGAGTTTAGTAATAATGTTGTTTGCATTCCTTTAATATTATATCATTTTACAAAATTAAGTCGCCGCGATTAAGTTGCGGTGTAAAGTTTCATATTCGTCAGATGTTAATAATTCACTCGATCTTAGATGATCAAGTATGTCAATGATTTCATTATCAAGTTCAACACTAACATTCCCAGCTTCCTTTGATGATATTAATAACATTAATCTACCTATCATTTCAGTAGTCGAAGTAAATACCTTTACACCAGTTCCTGTTTTTTCTTTTCTATATTTTTCTACACGAGATTTATCGAGTTTATCAAATTTTCTTTTAAAACTCCACCCTTTACCAAAAGGTTTTGCTCTACTATTTTCTGCTGTTTTTTTAAACGTGAGAGCAATGACACCGTTTCTCATTCTTTCATAAAGTGGAATCATATTATCAATCTCTGTAACCGTGTTTAATTCATCTTTAGCAGCAGCTCCGTCATTAAATATTACATCTAATTTATCGATTAATGCTTGATATTCTGCATCAGTCCACTTGCTTATATCATCAATACCCCTTATATTTTCTTTGTTTAAAAAATCATCATATTCACTACCTTTTATCTCATCATTTGCTTTTTTATAAAAAAAGTCTTTGATCTCCAACTTCCATAAACTTTACAGTAAGCTCACCAACTCTTTGTTGCTCCTCTTTGATATCTTTCATATCTCCTGATAAACTTGTTATAATATTTGTTATTCCTTGCGTTGTTAACTCTGCTAATCTTCGCTCAAGTTCCAGTGGATTGTTTTTCAATCGATCTGTTTCACCTTGTCTAACCGCAGGATCAGCTATATTTGCTGTAAGTGCCTCAATCAGTTTTCTTTTTTCTTCATCAGATCTAGTAACACGTTTTGCAGCAGCTGCTTCCTGTTGTTCTCTAACAATCCAAACCAAACCTTTTTCCTGTAGTTGTTTAAGTTCTTCTTCTGACAGTGGTTTAGTTTCAGGTTGTTTACCTAATAATGCTTCAGTAACCGGCTTGAAAATTGTAGCTGTTGTTTCTGTAGCAGTTACTTGCCCACGTCGCGCTTCTTGTACTTTTTGCTTAAGTGATGCCTGAGATTGAGCAAGTTTTTTTTAGGTCTTCTGTGTGTTGTCTGTATCTTGCTCGTTTGTCCATTATTATAATTATAAATTTTATAAAATTGAAACGCTTTACTGTAAGTAAGTGTCAATACAACAGCGAAACATTTTAGTTGGATCATTTGTAAGTTTATCAAATAAGAAAAAGTTAAATTTATCTTTTGTAGCATTACGGTAAAGTTCAATAAACTTATCTTTTGTCACGCCACCGCATTGTTCGCTTGCAATATTTCTAACGTCAACATTATCCATCCCCTGGAAATAATATAAAACAACCCGTATTTCGCCGAATAAATCTGTCAACATTATAAAATCCTTGAGCGAGATAAACAGAATTACATTGTTTGTTACGTGACAGTGAGAAATACGATCTTATTTTGTTCATCTCCATGTTATTTAGCGGAATATCGTCAAAAACTACTATCTTATGTTCATCTGCATCAAGTTGATTAACTGGAATAAGATCTTCTGGCTGCCTAATTATAAAAAAATCTTCACCAGCTTTAAGATCAGCACGAAGTTTTTCATTACACTCACCTAATAACTCATACTTATCTTGCTGTGGATTGATTGTGTAAATATAAACTCTATCGTAGTTAAAATTATCACCAAAAAGCAAGTTCATAAGTAAATTTGTTTTCCCCGATCCAGTTCGCCCAACAATAAGATAATGACAATCAGGAAGTTCATTGTTATGTTTATGCTTCACTAGTCTCTCTGTATCAAAGTTTAATATCAACGATTTTGCCATTTTGTATAATATTAAACTAGTGTTGATAATTTTATCTAGGACAGTAAATAATGAGCTACTATACAAAATTTGGAACACTATCAGATTTATCAACAAAAGGTTACCAAGGTGACTTATCCAAATATGCAACTCTTGATCGGCTCAAAAATGAAATCAATAATTTACTAAATCTTACCAGCGTAGATCCAGATGAAGTTGTCATTTTCCAGGATAAAGAAGGACGATTAAAAACGAGTGATGTAAAACTGCCAGATATAGTTGTACGAAATCCAAGTGGGAATATTGTTATGAAACAAAACAAGATTACAGATCTTGGAAACCCAACTGAGGACGGGGATGCTGTCACTAAAAAATACGTCAATGATTGGGACGCTTCAATTAATAATGAAATCACAGCGCTCAAAACTGATTTTACCAGTCACGTTAATACATTCTTAAGTTTTCGCAGAAACATAACCAAAATTAGAGATGAATTTTTTGGAAATCCATCAAATGTTGATATTACACTCGCTAATATTAACACAAAACTCAATGATATTAACACAAAACTCAATGATATTAACACAAAACTCAATGATATTATTAGTGGAATTCCTAATATTGTTGAGAAAACGAATATGATTAAAATGCCTCACAAACAGATTAAAAATATTGTGTATACTGTTGCATCTGGTTATATTAGGTGGACACCAAAAAATAATTCTATTAAATATATTGCAGAAGTTACCGGTGTGTATAGATTGTCAGTGCTTAACAGTGTAAAGTTTAGAATATCTCATCTAAATGATGACTCATCTGGAGTATTATCTATAATGATAAACAAAAATTCTGAAGAAGAATTTATTCTTGAACCAGTTGATAAAACTTTAAAATTAATAATTTTTCTCTGGTGTTTGGAATTTATAGCTGAACAACCAGCTCTTATTATGGATTAACCAAACATAGGACTATGTGAACTAATATTATAATGAAAAGAAGTATAGTTGATTTTAATCATATTTCAAAAGTTATTCCAGAACAGGATGTGGACGCACTAAAACAATACTATAAATATTATCATAAAAAACTTTGGTGTGTTAAAAAATGTTACAAATACTACAACAAGATCCTTCGAGTAATATCATATCTACCCTTGTTAATGACCAGTTCTGGTATAATTTCAAGTGGGGTATCATTAAATCCATTTTTGTTAATTATATCTGGTATTGGTGTTTCACTGACAGCGGCGTGTAAAAAAGTAGAACCAAGACTTTTGATTAAGAAGCACGGTTGTTTAACATCAATTACAACTTACAAGAAACTACTTGATCAGATCCGGTCTTACTTACGAGGAGTTAAATATAATATGGATGATTTATTACGTGAATTTCGTATTATTGACAATATGTTAACAGATATTCTACCAATGAGGGTTAGCAAGTATGAAAAAAATATCACAAAAAATATGAGTAACATAAAATTTTATCTAAACTTAAGATATAATATAACTAAAATAATATCATTTTCTTTCTAATGCTAGTTTAATTTCCACCTTGTTAACTGAAACGTTCTAATGCACTGTTTAATTTTCATCCTGTTATCTGATAAAAAATTTGTGGTAATATCTATTTGCCGTCTTTAGAATAATCATATTCCACACATGCGCTGTTCTAACAAATTCGTCACTTCTGTTGACAGAGCTTATGGCATTCCAACACCTGTTGTTTTGTCTGGTTACAAAATATCTGTCTACATAGTAGTAGTATAGGGAAATGAGGGGTTTGGCGGAAATGGGGGAGAAGGTGTGGGAGGGGGTGGTGGGCCAAAACCCTCATTTCACTCTACTACTACTTTTGCTGCTTCTGCAAGTTTGCTAATAGCTGCTCTGCCCTTCCAATATCCTCTCGATGAATAATAAAATAACTCCATTAAAAAATATATAATTAATTACCCAGCCCCTACAATTATTTCACCTTTCATGGCAAATTTTACTAGAAATCCAGCGAGTTTTTCTCGGAGAGATATATCAGGAATTGAATTAACGCATGAATCAGTTTTACATCTGCGAGATGCCGTAGTTGTATTTTACTTGCTTCGATACGCAATATCATGAACGTGACACGTTTGATAAATATTTTTTTTGGATACTCCAATTCACTGTTGATCTTGGTCATCAAGTCGAGTTCCAAGACCACAGTAATTGTATCCTGGTAAGCGTTTTTCTTCGAGATACTTTGCCCACGGAGCCCCTGATAATCTTCCCAACTAAGCAAAGATATCACCTCCCGTCGCTGTATTAATAATTTAGTAGTGTACGATGATATCTTGGACATGAAAATAATTTTAAAAAATTTGCACACGCGCAAGCTACCCCGTTTGGTTTTATAACAATAAATTTGCATGATTTCAGGTCGAGATATCGTATCGGACTTGATACAATATTTGAATAAAAACCACAGCAGCAGAAAGGGTGAGCTTGCAAAAAATTGAGCAAGAGACTCAAATAAAACACGCCAAAATCTTGAATATATGTCAATGAACGATTAACAAAATCCAACTAACCCGTCTATGTTTTTGTTATTGAAATATATTCGGTTAGTGGCTTCGGTTTAGCATTATTAACCTTATTTTCGCCCTTTGTTGGAACCTTTACTTTTCTAACTGACTCATGGAAAAAATTGTAGGTGTCCAACTTCACTGCTGCTTCTTGTAATTTCGTTGTTTTACAACATGCATGTAGTTCGCGAAACTAAACTGTTTGTTGACAACACCACGTGCCCTTTGTTTATTACAGCATGCAGTATTTGAAAACGTTACATGGTTATGGATTCTTTAAGCGTATTGATGTTAAATTCACATATATTTTCAATGTCAACACTAAGGTAAATATAAAAAATAATGAAGAAATAAATAAATAAATTGAAGCTATTTTACATTACTGTGACAGCCTAAGGCGCAATCGAACTATTGTACAAACAAATGAATTGATAGTTACGATGCTTAAGCTGTTTATCGTATGGAATTAGAAAGAAACTTGAATAGTTGACCCGGCACTTAGATTAAAATGAATACGGAAGAGTCATTATTAGATCACTGGATTTGATTAACAGGGCTTAGAAAGTGTTTATGTATGCATGCGTGCGTGCGTGTGTGTGTGGTAGGGTTTAGACTGTCTGCATGTATACTTCTCGTGATATAATGTTTCTATTTAAAGAAACGAACACAAGCATTAATCATTGAGTAATAGAAAATTTATTCCAAAAAACCCTTGAAATAAATATAACAGTAAATTTTCAAGAAAAATAATTTGTAGCAAAATTCGAATAACATATTTGATTTAGGTGATATTATCATTACTCTAATTTACGAAACAAACTATGCAAACTTTAACGATGCTTCTATATAACTATTACCTATATTTTACACAATTTGCTGTCGTATTTCGGAACCTGTTTCTCTATAGGAACATCTTTTTTCCACACTGGAGGAATGATACAGACAGGCTTCCCTCTTCTGGGACGCCATACCAACATCTGTGCGCTGTTGGCGTTAGGAGGCATTAAAGCGCAACGTGGGATGGGTACATTTTCTTCTAAAACAAATGGCTGCTTCAACACGGAATTACTGACTAGTTTTGCCCTTTGACCCAAAGGCTTTTTTGGGTCAATATCAATCTCCAGCTTCATATTCCATCGGATGGTCTTCAGGATATACGCCTTTTGTGCGGTCATGTTCCAAGCAACCAACCAAACGTAGAAGCTCTGGTCACGAGTTATGTGAGTAAGATTGGGTTCCGTCTGGTGGCGATTGGCAGGATTGCGCCAGGTTACGTGGGGGTGAAAATTGTCGTTCATGGTGATAGTGGCAGTCTGGTACATTTTGCAAGGACCTTCAAAAATCACGGTTTCATTACGTGAACCGTACCACGGGTAGTGGTGGCCGTCACAATCACTCACCATCTCCTGCTTGCCCGACGTCAGCTCAGGGAATTCCCAACTGGTGCTGTAATATATATATATATATATATATATATATATATATATATATATATATATATATATATATATATATATATATATATATATATATATATATATATATATATATATATATATATATATATATAATAGGGCACATGACCGGTTTGGAGTAATTGGAAAATATTTGTTATCCATGATAAAAAATGAGCGTGTAATTTTAAGTAGCAGTTGCTATCTTGTATAATTTATCTGTTGAAAATAATAATAACGCTTAAGGATGAGCGAGATAAATTTAAATTACTGTCTTGAAATTTTTTTATTAAAAATTCAATAATAAACATAATAATAAACGTAATAATAATAAACATAATTAATAATAATAAACATAATAATAAATATAATAAACATAAACATAATAATAATAATAATAATAATAATAATAATAATAATAATAATAATAATAATAATAATAATAATAATAATAATAATAATAATAAATTAAAACAAAATGCATTTTTTACAATTATAGCGTAAAAGGATAGAGAAGCAAGGAAAAACACGCATATTACGTCAACAGTATATCGATTTCCAAATCATATGATTTTACCTTAAACAATGGGCAGAGCGGAAGCTTGAAATGTTTGTATTAAGTCATACGCAAAGTAGACAGGTAAATAATAGCTTTAAGCAACTATTACATTTAATAAAAATCGCATTATTGTAACACGTCGCAGCACTATTTCCGGGGGGGGGGGCGATATAATTACTTGGAGTTTGGATTCAAATAATGGTGATTCTTTTCAGATTGTTTTATGTGCACTTACCTTTTTCATTGTCGTGGAATATATAAAGTATGTAAATGATGTTATCTTGTCGCTCATATATCTTACTTCCCAGAGATTGTATCATTCGGCCCACACAGTTGATGCTTACTTAATAAGTAAATTACTGCCTGCCTGACTAACTAACCCACGAATTAACTCTTAAGGTAAGCCAACAGCCTAACCTCAACCAAACCTTGACTAAATTATCAAAATATAAACTAACCTAATCAATTAAATAAACAAAACATAATCTAACTAAATCGACTATACTAGCTAAATTACTTACTAAGAAAAGCTAACTATCACCAGTAACTATTAAGCTAAATGACTATTTATCCATATGTTGATGCCCCTAGTCATCTTTACATTTATTGATCGCAGATCAATAGGTCAAGAGCAAAGAAAGGAAGTATATTCTAGACAAGTAAAAATGAAAGCAAACAACAAGAACAAAACAGAAGTTTCCTCAGTCGGTTAATCAAGCAGACAGGTATGTAGTTGGGTAGGTAGGTAGGTAGGTTAGTTGGCCGTTAAAACAATCGTGGGTAGACTGACTAATGTTATTGTATGCTGTAAATAATAGGCCGTTCGGTAGGTGGGCGAGTGAACTGGATCGGTGGGGAGGTAAAATAAGCTGCTGAAATAAATATAGTTGGATGAGTAACTTGGTTGATAAATAAACTTATGTTTGTTTTGTTAGATAATTAAGTAAGTGCGTGTACTCACTATCCCTCGTCGCCGTAGGTGTTATGGAACATCATATCTGTACAAGCCTGAATCCAACCCACTTTCCAGACCTGCTGGTCTTGGATCGGTGCCATCTCGATTGTGGTTGTGGCTCTATAAATAATAATAATAATAATAATAATAATAATAATAATAATAATAATAATAATAATAATAATAATAATAATAATAATAATAATAATAATAATAATAATAATAATAATAATAATAATAATAATAATAATAATAATAATAATAATAATAATAATAATAATAATAATAATAATAATAATGTTATAAGGGAAAATTTAAATATAAATAAGAACATGAGAAATCTCTCTAAATTGTATTAAAACTAACTCTCCTTTGGACTCATTTTCATTAAACTATATTGGGAGTAATTTCGATTAAAATATAAGTCGATTAACTTTATTTGACAGAAATATATTCCATCTTAATAAAGATTGTTTCCTTACAACTTTTGCAAGTCTCATTATTGTATGTGTAAATTTGCTTAACAAATACTTTTTACGAACAGGTGAAAAAAGTCTGTCCTATACCGATACAAGTTTCCGCAATATACATGTATAAAACACACCAAGCAAAACACGGAAGCCTCTCCATATTATATATGTATATTTTAAATTCAGCTACCAAGAACACTCACTGACGAAGAATTCTTCAGACCTACTGTCTGACCTCTAACTTGATCATAAAACGAAGTCAGAAGTAATAAAAAAAGAACACGTGGTTCTATGAGAATAAGACTGAACTTTCTAGTTTGAAGCACGTCATTTACACGTGAATGCCAGTATAGTACCCTCAGAGTATTACTCTCAAGGCATTACCAAAAAAAAATTCGAGGGGCCTTGAACTAACTATATAGAACAGCCCCCAAACGCTGGCTCTCACTTTATGTTGCTTCAAGACAAGAAAGGTTCATCTTGTGTTTATTGATCCCGTACACTCGCTAGCCAAGCAATCCCCCCCCCCATAGGGATGTAGCCGTGTCTACACCATTATGCGTGACACCTTATCTTTGAGAGTCCGAACCCTCATTTCTTCTCTCTATCTTTCCTTCCGATCATGGAAAAGAACATTGCTAAGTGTTTACGAAAGAGATTCATAACACCGTAATAAAGAACCATTTCGTAATAATAATAATAATAATAATAATAATAATAATAATAATAATAATAATAATAATAATAATAATAATAATAATAATAACATAAATAACTATAACAATGACAATAGCAATGGCAATAATATTAATATTATTATAATTGTTCAGATTTCTTCTTTTCATCTTTTGGTTATTATTAAACATAGTAGTAGTAGTAGTACTAGTAGTAGTAGTAGTAGTAGTAGTAGTAGTAGTAGTGCTAAATAAGTAAATAAATACTACTACTACTACTACTACTACTACTACTACTACTACTACTACTACTACTACTACTACTATGTTTAATAATAACCAAAAGATGAAAAGAAGAAATCGAAACAATTATAATAATATTAATATTATTGTCATTGTTATTGTCAATGGTATAATTATTATTTTTATTATTATTATTATTATTATTATTATTATTATTATTATTATTATTATTATTATTATTATTATTATTATTATTATTATTATTATACTCGAACCTTTGAACCGCCACTGACGAAAATAGAGTCAAAGTGTTTGAATTAAGTGGTTGGAAGATACATCTACTGTAATATAATTTCACTATTCTATAAAATAATTTTATGATACATCTTGAAAATGATTACTAAAAGCAAGTAGAACGAAATTGTCGATTAAATACTTTTTAATGTGATATGTTCATACAGAATATCAGTACCGTTAAAAAATGATGGCTTAAACAAAACGCACACCATAACACGTAACTTAGAATTTCATTACTCCTTTTTCCATATTCAGTAATTGTTGGCAGCTACGTTAATGTGTTTGAAGTCAATTTAGTATGTGTGAATTGTAAGTTTGTCAGAATAGTTTTGTTGGAATATACAGTAAATTCTTGTCACGAGTGTTACCTAAAACAATCACAACTACAAGCACAATATTCACTTGAGTTACGACGTCATAAAGTCTATAATGCAAATATACTTCAGGCAATGAGATGATGAAAAAAGGCAAATGAAGGGCATCGAACGTACGCGTTTGGCATTATTCTATGAAGAGCGTCTGAAACTGGATAACGAATAATAGAAAAGATTATTAAAATTCATGGTAAAGCATTGATAAGAAAAGAATATACATTTTACCTGAAGTTGGGTGTCTTATATTTCAAGACAGTGGGTGAACATTCATCAATATGAGTTGGATGGTTATCAATCATGCTTTTAAAATTAAGGATCCGCAGTTTTTGGTGGACATCGTTTAAATGAGTGACGCCTATTGCTATACGGTCTGGGTTAGGTTCTTTTCCTTCCACTTCGTCATTTCTTCCCTGGTTTTGAAGAGCCATAAGGTTGGCATTCAATGTATTGATTGCAAAAACCAAGAATCGAGATGAAAATGGTCGAATGAAATGAAGAATTTTCAGGAGCGATGTCTTCACACTTCGCGACGTTGCGGCAGACTGATGTGACGTGGTCCTGACTACGAAAACTAGCTCCACGACAAGACAATTATTAACGTCACGTGACAAAACTACATAGCAACACAACGTAACCAAAGTATACACGTTGTGATTGTCTGAACATTTTTATTTTCCTTTTCATTGATTTATGATTGTTAATGTCTTATTTGTTATTGTGAATTCTTTATACAGTTGTTAAATATTTAAGCCCAAATTTCGCCGTTACGGATAAGAAGTCGTATATGCCAATTCTTCAAAAAAGAAAATTACTGAACCTTGAAAGATATTGGTCCTCTAACATCGTTGGGTTCCATTAAAACAAAATAATATCGATATATCATCACATTATGAGCCATGTATTTCTCCCTCAAACTGAGATACCCCGCTATTTTACACATGTGTACGAATTAATCCGGTGTTGATCGGCAAAATCCGTGGGTCAACCGATTTCAGTCGGAGGCTGGCACATACGCAGTTTGATGACGTCACCGTTGTAAACATAAGAAGCTAACACAACGCTGTGACTGACCGTTTTCAGCCGCAGTTTGCCATTAAGTGTATATTCATGAGCCCAAGCTGATCATCAATAAATACACAAGCCATATATGTATCTAATGCACGTTTTTCTTCTCAGATCGATTTGAAGAAAACGGACCTGCCCCTCTACATTCCCTCTAAAATCATTTTGTGCGCCATGTGCGAATATCGCTGTTATTAGATTGTTCACTAACGGAATTTGTCGATTGGATCACATCACATTACAACTTTTGGAGCACTCCAGGAAAGATTGGAATTACGAGCGAATTCGTTGACGGAAACAAGGAGTGGCACCTTTTAATTCTACAATGAATATTTGAACATCGTTTAAACATAACATCTTCATTATTTAAAAAAAATGGTTTATGTCAGATATATTTTCTAACAAATCTTTTATTTTATTCCTAACTTAGATTTAAATAATGGTGAATGTTTTGATAAGCGGCGGCAGGAGCTCTAAGATAAGAATTAAGTCATTTAAGTTAAAAAAGTTTTATAAACACTTACCACCGTTTTACTAATGTCTGAAGGATCTAGAGATGTAGACACAGACTGAAATTTCATGTCACGCTGGGTCTTAGTTGAATTTGCATCGCTTATCACAATTGTGGTTACTGTCAACGTAAGACAATGCTGTAAAATGCAAACCGCTAATTTTGATTTTATTCTCAGTATGAAAGGCATATATTCTTCTAAAACACTGAAATAGAAATATTAAATCATAAAATTACAATATGTATGTATGTATGTATGTATGTATGTATGTATGTATGTATGTATGTATGTATGTATGTATGTATGTATGTATGTATGTATGTATGTATGTATGTATGTATGTATGTATGTATGTATGTATGTATGTATGTATGTATGTATGCATGTATGCATGTATGCATGCATGCTTGTATGCATGCATGCATGCATGCATGAATGCATGTATGTATGTATGTATGTATGTATGTATGTATGTATGTATGTATGTATGTATGTATGTATGTATGTATGTATGTATCTACATATACATATATGCGATATGTCCTATATGAATTCCTCTATATGCTATATGTCCTATATGAATTCCTCTATATGCAGTATGTCCTATATGGTTTCCTCTATATGTAATAAGTCCAATATGACTTCCTCTATATGCAATAAGTCCCATATGATTTTCTCTATATGCAATAAGTCCCATATGACTTCCTCTATATGCAATAAATCCCATATGACTTCCTCTATATGCAATAAGTCCCATATGATTTCCTCTATATGCAATATGTCCCATATGATTTCCTCTATATGCAATATGTCCTATATAATTTCCTCTATATGCAATATGTCCTATATGACTTCCTCTATATACAATAAGTCCCATATGACTTCCTCTATATGCAATAAGTCTCATATGATTTCCTCTATATGCAATGTCCTATATGATTTCCACTATATGCAACATGTCCTATATGATTTCCTCTATATGCAATATGTGCTATATGATTTTCTCTAAGTTCTGTTTGTTTTTCTCTGTATTCAATATAAGTCCAATCTGGTTTCCTCTATAACTCATTCAGTCTGACTCCATATTTTGGTTTAAAGTCGATAAAATCTAGTTTTGGAACTGACTCTAACGTTCAGTTGGACTCGATTATTTTCCTTATTCACTTATAAGGTTTTACGCTGAAGATGAAATAGATACGTTTGGATACAGGTGTAGAATCATGTGTACTTCGAATAATACGCGTTTTTAATGGAGATTTAAATTTTAAAACTTATAAAATCAATAATTATTTGATAATGTTAATTCTCAAAAACGTCGGTTTTGTTGCTATTTACATTAAATTTTTTTTAATGATACTGCGAAAATTTCTGGTCGAGTACAAATTGCATTAGAATAGATCAAGAAATTCATTTACCTGTGAAAATAGTGATAGACGTAAGTAAAATTAATAACCTTATAGTTTAATGGAATATAATTGAGTATTCACTTATTTCTAGCAACTTTGTAAAATATAATAATTTCTGCATACATGAAGTTGACCGACATCGTACAGTTGGTCACTCCTTGTTTTAATTACAAGTTTGGATTCTACCACAAAACTAAGCAAATTTTACCTGATTAACAATACATGAGCATAAGAAAACAGAGATTGCAATAAAGTAAAAAGGCTAATTTTATTAAATATATTGATACCGGTAAGCTAGAAGAAACACTAAAGAAAACTCAGGGTGCACGTAATTCTTATACAAATTATGCAAATCCATATATTAGAATGTTATCACTATCATTATTCTGTAATGACACTGCTTTGGAATGTTTTATAATAAATAATATCAATCGTATTTGTTATGATGATGATGATGATGATGATGATGATGATGATGATGATGATGATGATGATGATGATGATGATGATAATAATAATAATAATTATAATAATAATAATAATAATAATAATAATAATAATAATAATAATAATAATAATAATAATAATAATAATAATAATAATAATAATAATAATAATAATAATAATAATAAGATATCAAATTTGTGTAGAGAAATGGAAAAGTATGTAGGACTATGTTGTTCCTTACAAATTGAGATTAGTTACAAATTGAATAGCTTGGTTCAATTTAATGGATTGGATGACATAATAACCGACTTACCTTAAAAGCCGATTTTCACAAATTAAACCTAAATCGCCTGGTTCAAAATTCATAACAATAAACGATTTACAGGCTTTCTTTACAACTGTAACGAAATTAATCAGCCGAACAAATCCTTGTTCCTTACAAATTGAGAATAGCTACAAAATTAAATAACTGTGTTCAATTTCATAGCTTGGATGTCGTAATAACCGACTTACTTTAGAAGCCGCTCTTCAAACATTAATCCTAAATAGTCTGGTTCAGAATTCATAACAGTAAACGATTTACTCGCTTTCTTGTAACTGTAACAAAAATAATCAGCCGAACAAATCAGGTTTCGTTTTCTTTTCAACTATTACTCCATATTACGAGTGGCAATCCATGTCACGAGTGGAACAAAAAGCGATTTACCAAAATTGTCCATAATCCATGTTAAGAGTGGAACAAAAAACGATAACCTCTTTACGATTATTAACTCAAAACGGACATTCTGATTTGAACATGTAGATACGACACATTATTGAACAAAAGCGATAGCCTCTTTACAATAATTAACTCAGAACAGGAACTCTGATTGGGACACGTAGTTATTCCACTTTTTTTTGAATATATAAAGGCCGAGCCTATCTGAAAACTTCAGTCGTTAGGTCCCATTCAGAGAAGTGTCTATCTGTATTTACAGGTGAGAATTTCCTATTACTTTAAAGATTTTTGTAGCAACTTGTAGTCGCAATATTTTTGTGAGTTTTCTTTTTATGTGCTATTATAATGTAATGAAATATTTTATTCTTTTTATGTTTATTTGTATGGCTTCACTAGCTTCATATCATTCTTTACATAATACTGTATAATGTCCAGTGATCGTTTGCAGGTTATTATTCTAAATTATATGAAACAAAATATATTCCTTGAAATGATCATAGCATCAGTCATAATTATTAAATTTTAGGCTTCAAGCAATATTTAATCACTTGTATCGCATTCTAAAATGCAGGGAATTTTACAAGCATATGAAGTAGTAAATCACAGAGAAATTATTCAATATTTATTGTAATATGTATTGTAATATATATTGTATGCATAAGTGTATTTTTAGAATATAGTTTCATATATATATATATATATATATATATATATATATATATATATATATATATATATATATATATATATATATATATATAAGTCGCTAAGTCCCATTCAGAAAAGTGTCTATCTGTATTTACAGCGATCTCCGCTACCTCTTGCTGCCAGAGCTTACCCAAAAAATGTAGCTGTATCGACACCATTACGCATGACACCTTGTCTTTGAGAGAATCCGAATTCCCCCCTTTTTCTCTCAAACCTCCCTTCTAGCCACGCAGTAGAACATTGCTAAGTGTTTACGAAAACAGATTATTAAACAGATTATTCAGATTCTTCACAATTCGTGAGATTAGTTTTCGTAATAATAATAATAATAATAATAATAATAATAATAATAATAATAATAATAATAATAATAATAATAATAATAATAATAATGGTTTGGAACTAAATTTCAAAAGGCGCTAAGTAAATACCACTATGTAAAATACACTGCATTAGCCTAACAAGTGAATAAGTCACATTTTCAGTATCTTTATTTGAGATACAGTAATACAATACAAATAATCCTTTATGATCTGTAACGTCATTTCCCTTTTGCATTTAGCTAGCACGCGCTTCATTTGGTAGCACATTTACATCATAGTTCGTCTCGTTCTTTTGTCTTTATGCCAACTATAGATATTCTTATTTGTGACTTCAGACTGAGTTTCTCCGACTATCTATAGAAGATATTACGAATTCAGTCCAGTGCTGTATTACCAGCCTCAATTAATAATTTAGGCAATTTGATACCTATGGTGTGTTTGTTACTGCCGACGGACAAATCATGGCGAAGGTCGTGTAAATGTAACTCTATTCATATTCATTATTATCGGACACTAGAGATTCAAAACCTATATGAAATTAAACTGCTTTAGACTCCCTTACTTTTCAGGTACACAAATCGTTAAAGTAGGGCAAACT
Source organism: Potamilus streckersoni (assembly GCA_016746295.1). NCBI lineage: Eukaryota > Metazoa > Mollusca > Bivalvia > Unionida > Unionidae > Potamilus > Potamilus streckersoni. The sequence goes on from JAEAOA010000080.1 coordinate 716,150, forward strand.
CGATATGGGTGAATACACTCTTCTACGCCAGAGTTAGCGCTAGTTACGTCTCGAAGACAAAAGTGTGTCAAATAAAGGGTGTTGACAATTGTTGCTCACCCCCAAATAGACAGGAATGGAGTTCGATGTTAGAAAGACTCTTGTCATCGTTGGTATAGTACTCCGAGCTTGGAATTGCCACAGTAAGTAATAGAGAGAGAGAGAGAGAGAGAGAGAGAGAGAGAGAGAGAGAGAGAGAGAGAGAGAGAGAGAGAGAGAGAGAGAGAGAGAGAGAGAGAGAGAGAGAGAGAGAGAGAGAGAGAGAGAGAGAGAGAGAGAGAGAGAGAGAGAGAGAGAGAACGTTTACTGCTGATTGGAACTCCTTGGAATCCTCAGGAAACTACAGAAGCTACCGATATGTTAATATAGTGGAAAAGTATTTATGTTCATAAAAGAACTAAGACGTTGCTTTATCCAATTCATTGTTTTGACTAGAAAGAAAAGAAAAACAGTTCAACACATATTAGCAGGAGAAATCATACAAATAAGTCAGGTAATTTATTACATTCATATTATTCTTTAATTACTTAGCAGGTGTGCGATAATTTAGGACAAATAGTAGAGATAAAAGCGTTATCCATATTACTGCTGTGGCACAAAGCTTGCGTTAAAAAATATATAAGTATAGGTGATTTTAAGAATAATTTGTGTTTAATGCATTATTTCACATAAAAACATGTATACTGCAACTAATCTCATGTTACTGTGATAATTTATCGTGCGTATATATGCTGATGGCACGGTGGTAAAGCTATCAGAGGTATGTACGGGTGGTATTTGAGAACGAGTATATAAATAATGGCGTGGGGAAGGGAAATTTTATAGTCTAGGCGCAAGACGCACTCACAAACCCGCCATTTTGGTTAGCACTAGTGCATTCTACCAGTTATATATTTGGTGCCCCGAGTGGTCTAAAGCGTTCACCGTTACGGATCATTATCATCACACCTCTTTCTGCGTTCGACCTATGTGTGTATGCGAGAGAGCTGGCCAGTAGCTTCTCGTGGGTCGGTGGTTCTTTCCGCGGTTTTCCAAGTTCTTCCTTCACCATTTATACTAGCCGCCACGCATAGCTTATTTTGTCCTGAAAATGGCGTTCTACACTACAACACATTATAAATGTAATTACACGCATCACTGACGCAAGAAAATCGAAAGAAATGAATGGCGTCGGCCGGGAACAAATAATTGTAGAGACCTTTCTCAGACTCTTGTTTGTGATAAATCTTTAGATGTCACTCTAAAGTCTGGTTGAAGGAAAGTACTTGAAACCATCATAACATATACCAAAGTGGAAAGAAAATATCCGTCTCCATGATGTAATATTCAGACCTTGATATAATGCAATCAATATTTTCATGACAGTAGCAACAGGGAAAAGAGATCATAAAAGAACTAAAAATACAGAGATATAAACAAAATCACCACGAAAAACACGAGAAAGGCAAAAGAGTTTAAATAGAAAGACATTGCGGCATCGAAGACAGTCTGAGCAGAAACAACAGCAAGAAAGCATATCAACTGGTGAAAGATCTCACCACCACGTAACAATGAAACTACCGCAATCCAAGACAAATCAGAAAATGCCTTACAGATGATCAATATATCCTCAAGCGATGGACAAATTAGTGCTCAGAATTATACAATCAGAAGACCCCAGGACATCTAACAGTACTAAACAGCCCTCACACAGAAGAATTTATTAACCCCATTATTGAAGAAGTAGAGACTGCAGTTAGGTCACTAAGGAAAAGAAAGTCAGTAAGAAACGAAAAAGAACTGTTAGACTTGTCTTTGAGTACCTCGGCGCAAACTCCACAGAATATGGTGTAGAAATTAGCCTCGAAAACAAACTGATGACAAACAACACCAATGGCATCAGTGCAAAAATAAAGTGCAGTTGACAGATGCTGGAAACAGTCACAAACTTCAAGTACTTGGGATCAATTATTACCGATGAGGGCTCCATACCGGAACTAATTAGCAGTATATCCCCGACAACAACAGCATTAACAAGGTTGAAACAAATATGGAATGACATCAACACTATTCTTGGTTCAAAAATAAAAAATTGCGCACTATTGTAATATCCATTGTTCTGTATGATTGTGAAATATGGACAGTCACATCAAATCTGCAAAGCATGATTCAAACCTTTGAAATGAAATGCTACCTCAAGACCTCATGCAACTCATGCAATGACTATGTAAACAACAAAGAAGTCCACAACAGGATCCAACGAGCCATTGGACCCTATGAAGACGTCTTGATCACACACTGAAGTGGTATAGCCATGACTCAGGATCATTTGGACTGGCATAACAATCTTGCCAGACGCAGTGCGAGGGTGCAGAAAAAGAGACCGACAGAAAAAGAAGTGGAAAGACGGCATTAAAAAGTGGATAGGCATGGGATTTGAAGATTACCAAAAGCAACAGAGAACAGGAAAAGAACGAAAAGAATTGGCTGTGAAGTTATATGTGAGATCCCAACGACCTCTTGAGTTAAGGAATTGATGATGATGATGATGATGATGATGATGACGACGACGACGACGATGATGAATAACATTCACTGAAATACTCATTATATTTGAAAGAAATGATTAATTATCATCTTCATTAATATTTGTATAAATGGGTTATTACCGTCTTTCATATTAGGATGAAATAATTAAACATATTGTCTCTTTTCCTATTGGTATATAATTATTAATCTTCCTTAATATTTGTAGATAATTATTAATTACTATCTTCATTTTTGTTAGTAAAAATGTTAAATACAATATTCTTTCTTACATAATATGATTGAAGGAAGTGTAATTAGGTGATTAGTAACAGTAAGAATTCATGCATACTTTATTCGTATGAAATACAGAACCCTTATCAGCATATAATAAAACTATTTTAAGATTAATTTAAAACCGTTTGGTCCGTTTATTGTTTTCGTAATGGGTCGTATTTTCAGTTTTCAGCTCTTGTTAACATTGATAGATATAAAGCATTTATTAGCTAGGTTATCTTAAAAAGATAATATTCGGGTGTCTCCTCCTTGTATTACTAAAACAATTATTTTTCATGAGAGGACTAGTAAAATATCTGACCGATGTCTTTGAAAACAGTTCATTTATGCTTTCATACTTTTTAAAAGTAGGTCAGATACTTCCAATATAGGGTATCATATTTACTTGACCTTCCCTAAAAGGTTGTTGCTTCACCGACATGGCTTTTATTCATTAGTTCAATCATAAACAAGCGTCTTCTTGTCCTAGAATATGCCCCAAAACCTCTTTGGTTGATTAAACTATATCCCCACCCAATACTCATTCTTATGTCATGATTCTTTTAGCACTGTAATTACTCGTTTTTTTTTCTTCTCACATTGCTGAGTATAATTTAATTTTTAGGACAAAGGAAATCCCAACATTACGAAAGATCCGAGCATTGATTCATTTACCTGCTTAAAAGAAAATTTCAAAAGTACATGCAACCTGATACTAGTCTTATAGATAACGCGGTCATTAGGTTTTCGGTCAAAACATGGCTGAGTGAAAATATTAATTATAAGGTTCACGCCCAACGTGGTGCGAGATTTAAATCGGACAGGTTACGATTATCCGATGTTGCCCCCCTTAACACCTCTAGAGCGGTACAAGCCTACGTTTCGATATTAAAGTTATCGCCTCTTTTCACGATGCGGCTTCTGTGGATTTGATTATACAAAGTATCAGGATACATAAAATGTTAAGGTTACACCGTCGTTTCAAATTAAGTTTAGATTTTTAAGATCATCATGAATTTCCCCTTTTTTCCCTTATCCTTTGAAACACATATATTCTGCTCAAGTTTAACCACGTTCAATAATCATTACTGCACTTAATACACAAATAATTAGACGTAATTTGTTTTTCTCTTTGCAGCCGTATCCCTGAAATTCGCCATCCTCCTTTTATAATTCGTACTTTTTTCAATTTCAGCTGCAGATTGATATTTGTTGCTCAAATAAAAAACTGAAGATATCAAATTTTGTTTATCATATAAAATGCGTTATTTAATTTTAAAATTTGTAGGTTTTTTTTCTTCAAGTAGTTGTGTAAGTCTGATTTAATTAGAAAATCACGTAGAGTTGATTTGTAAGTTCATAACGTAAAGAAGCAGATTTATTGATACTTCAGTAGTCGGGCTCTCACGAAAAGGTCACCTATTTCGTATTATAGGTATACTCATCTTGCAAAAGTTTCAGGAAAATGTTATTGCAAATTACTAAATTTTGACCAAAGAACTTTTGATGCAGGTACTGAACATTTATTAAACATAATAATTAATGGAATTATTACATGAGTTTCATTGTAGATAAACATGAATCTCAATGACTCATGTTTTTCCTGAGTTCCGTAATTTCGAAGCCTTTATCTCTAAGTTCTACGAAAAGAGCCAAAGAAATGTCCCGAAAATCGTCTTTATTGTTACAAATGGTGCGAAACCTCCGTATCTGGAATTTGTTAATGTTTCTGAGCAAAATGAGCTTAAAAATATACTTATTTAACAAGTGATGACTGTCACTTTGAAGTAAAATATCCCTTGTATATTGCTATAGCCTATAAGTACACACTTTCCTGACTAAATTTTGTTCATTAATTGGGGAATTAATCTCGATAAGAAACTGATTTGGTTTCTCTTTCGAATAAGACCAAATGAAGAAAATATCATCAAACAGCAAACATGGCAGAATGTTGATGTTAAGACCTCAGCAAATATCCCCTCCCCCTTTGATTCACTTACATCTGAATGCAACAAACTTGTTCCTTATTGCTGTACCTTATTTGGGAGATAATTTCATAAATCAATCGATAAACGGATAAATTATTTCGTTTTCAATACCAGTTAGTAAATTAGGAAATTATGTATTGATCCAGTTTCAAAACCACCCTTTTGAATCAGCCCACTCCGACAATCCAACGTTTATTATACGCTAGTTATTAAATACGCTACCTGGTAAAAGTTAGGATACACTTCCGTCCGTCTGTCTGTCCATCCATCCAGAACATAGCAGTTACATTGACCACATAACAACCATCTATAAATGAGCTTTCGTTATTGACTCCTTCACATTGGGTCTCTACGGGAGGGCAAAAGTCCATTGTATAAAATACACAATATTAATGGCATTTTCAAACAGGTAGCAGTCAGGTAGCACGTGTTTCTTAGATTTGATTCCCGAGTTACTTCGGGAAGGGGGGAGGTGTACGTGACGTAATAAAACATGGGAATTCATTTATATATTTTTCAGGTGCCACGGACTGTCCACAAGCATTTGATGCATCCTCTTGTGAAGAAATTCAGAGAAATGATTGTTACAATACCAGTGTTGAGAGAAGCTGCTGCAATGCTTGCAGTCATTGGAAATTTGAAATTCCAGGTACATCACGCAGTTTTGTGGTAATGTTATCCCTTAGAAATATTATCTATCATTAAATAAAGTTACATTATTGCACATTGTTTTACATAAGTACAAAACGACAATTATTTTTGGATAAGTTGAAAAAAAAAGAGTTAAGACTTGTGCGGAGAGAAGTACAAAAAATTTGCCGACATAAAACCGTGGTAGAAAATCTCAAATCGGTGGCGGTAGTGGTGGTTTGTGTGCATATGTGTGTTATAAATACCTACCTACCTACCTACCTACCTACCTACCTACCTACCTACCTACCTACCTACCTACCTACCTACCTACCTACCTACCTACCTACCTACCTACCTACCTACCTACCTACATACACACACATACATACATACATACATACATACATACATACATACATACATACATACATACATACATACATACATACATACATACATACATACATACATACATACATACATACATACATACATACATACATACATACATACATACATACAAGTTATAAGTTATAACTAGATTATTTACTGATGTGAATGTCAAAGTCTAGTCCTTTTAAGAAAAAAAGAATGTTCAATAAGCAACGTGTTTGCTGATTTGATGGAAAAAATGACCCTCATCCTGGTTCTTTATTGTGTCTTGGGTTTTTATATAAGCTTGAAATTGTAAACAAAATCTTCATTTCTGTATTGATACCTGCAGGCAGTTGAATAAGTCTTTTAGTTGTGTTCATCTGTACTTTGAGAGAATTTATTTATTTAAATTATTCATTGGAATTACAGAGTGCTCACCGACTCTAGGACTAAAGAACTATTATGGAAAATTACTGTGAATTTATTCAAGGACATTTCAGATTATATCACTGTGATGCACCACGAGTGTTGTTATATTAGCTCATTCGAGGCTTCTAGAATCATCAGCACATTCAAAAATAAATCGCATTTGTAACATCTCTGGAATTCATTCGGAAAACTCTATATCTATGGGCATCCGATAAATGTTTAAGACTATCTTCAATTTTAAATCTTCACTTTGCATTCTAGGGAAATACATTATTTGTTGAATGTTGTATGCACACACATACATACATGTATACATTACATGTACAATCACTCAATACAATTTTCAATTTCATGTTCGATCTATTTATTTATGATCAGTTTTAGTCTTTGATGATGCATTTGTTGATATAAACTTATTATGAACCATAAAACTTCATGATTTCCTGCTCTTTGTTAACTATGGATGATTTTTTTTTGTTAACTATGAATGATTTTTTTTTGCAGGCTGTGAGTACGGAGACAGGCGGACGGACTGCCAGAATATATCAAGAATGAGTTGTTATGACAGTGATATTCAAAATGACTGTTGCTTCACCTGCTACTTTCTATATAATGAGAGGTATCAAGGTAACGATTGCTTTTTACACAGTAATCTACAAATAAAAATAAACATATATACAATACGGCAAATAGCACCACTTAGAACCAAAGCAGCATGAACAAAACTAGAATCAGTCTCAAGACGACACCACCGTGACAACAACCAAAACGACAATACTACTACTACTACTACTACTACTACTACTACTACTACTACTACTACTACTACTAATAATAATAATAATAATAATATGAGGAGAAGTAGCAATGACAAATAGGATGATGACGACCGCCACAAATATGATTACGATAAAATACTCACTACCATCACTACTACTACTGCTGCTCTACTACTGTAACCGCAACCACCAAAACAACAAGCAACGCCACAACTACAAACATTACCACCACTACTACTTCTACCTGGGCCGATTCTGATACTGTTATTGAATGTATCAGTAGTTACAAAATACATACAAAATAAGTATGTATTCATATTTATATATATATATATATATATATATATATATATATATATATATATATATATATATATATATATATATATATATATATATATATATACTTACAAAAACAGTATCTAGTCATATTAAAATGCTTACAAAATCAGTATCTAGACATTAAAATGCGTACAAAATAGGTATCTAGTCATTTTTAAATGCGTACAAAATCAGTATCTAGTCATATGAAAATGCATACAAAATCAGTATCTATTCAAATTAAGCTGCTTACAAAATCAGAATCTAGTCATTAAAATGCATACAAAAACAGTATATTCATATTAAAATGCATACAAAATCAGTAGCTACTCATATTACAATGCGTACAAAATCAATATCTGGTCATATTAATATGCGTACAAAATCGGTATCTAGTCATATTAAAATGCTTAAAAAGTCAGTATCTAGTCATATTAAAATGCGTACAAAATCAGTATCTAGTCATATTAAAATGCTTACAAAGTCAGTATCTAGTCATATTAAAATGCGTACAAACTCAGTATCTATCAAAAGTCATATTAAGTCATATTAAATGCTCGCAATATCAGTATAAAGTCATATTAAATGTCCGCAGTGTCAGTATGAAGTCATATAAAAAGTTATATAAAAAGTTATATATAAAGTCAAATTAAAATGCCCGCAATATTGGTATAAAGTTAAGTAAGATGCCCGCAGTATCAATATAAAGTCATATTAAATTCCTACAAATTCGGTATATAGTCATCTTAAAATCCTTTTAAAATCAGTATATAGTCATATTAAAACGCCTACGAATTAGTTTATGCCTATAAGAAAATGCATACAAAATCAGCATATATTCATATTAAGTTACCTATACTAGCATATAGTCATATTAAAATGCCTGCAGTATTTCTTTAAAGTTATATTAGAATGCCTACAAAATAAGTATATAGTCATATATAATTGTCTACAAAACCATTATATAGTCATATCAAATATATAGTCATATTAAAATACTAACAAAATCAGAATATATTTTTATTATATGCTCATTTATTTCTCCTTTAACTTTATATTGTGAGAATCGTTCAATATCTCCCGATATTGCACGCCTCGTGCAGCATTCATACTCTAAGCACGTGATAAAAATGAACAATGTTCTAACGAAAACATTTTTTTATGAATGAACTAAAACAGATATTATATGGACTGTCGCATACCAACCAATGTTTCATAGAGTAACACATACAAACTGCTTTGGTACATTCCGCGTTAACTTTTTTGATACCATGTTTCAGATTTAGGCTACCTATAGACGCCATACAGGGTCTTTCCAATATCACGCAAGTAATAAGACATAAGCTGTCTTATTTAGCTGGTAATAAAAATGGCAAAAATATGCTTACAATTTTACAGCCTGAATTTCATCAAAATGTACTTTCTTAATTCTGCAAATCCGAATTACATGAGCCATATCATGGGTTCTGAAGGTTGATCATAGTTTATAATTGTACTGTAATTTCGAGTACATTCAAAGTGCAATTACATCATCCTTACTGCACTCAAAATGAAATAAACATTAAATTCCACAGCATCTTTTCGATAATTGCAATTAAAAGGCTTCATAATTTTCCCAAAATATGATCTGGATCTTTCAACCACAGAAAAGAAACACGCATGCCGATGTCAACACACTATAATACCATTAAATTGGCAGACGCTGCTGAAATCCGATTTAAGTTACTTCATGTAGATAAATCCAGATCATATAATCACAAACATGCGTTGAATCGACAAAAATACAAAAATATCTATTCCAGATGAAATGGAAAAGTTGTTGCAATGCGTATTCATTAACAATATTACTCCAAATTTCAATTTTAAGCACCGATTGCAAATGGGCTTTACTACGCGTAACAGCATAAGGAAAAATAATACTAATAAAACTACAGACACGAACACATGCACAACATACGATTATCTACTGTATAATCTACGCCATATCAGCGCTTCGGCTTATGAAATCAGCGCCTACGTTTTCCGTTCCTTTCACATATCTGATTTTCATCTGATACTGCTGTAAGAACAGCGACCAACGCATCAAGCGTCCATTTGACAATTTCGCCTGCGTGAGGTAGGCGAGGGGTTGGTGGTCGGTCTCCAATACGAACTTCTGCCCGTATAAGTAACGCTCGAACCGTGATATTCCGAACACGGTTGCAAGGCATTCCCTCTCCGATAAGGAGTAGTTCCTCTCGGCCTTAGACAGTTTCTGGCTGCCGTACGCGACGGGAAAAAGCGTCCCATCGTGTCTTGCAGGAGCACTGCTCCTAAGCCGGTGTCACATGCATCAGTGCGCAAGACGAAGTCTTTGGACAAGTCCGGTAGGCGGACAACAGCGTCGGATGTAAGCCTATCCTTCAGTGTCAGGAAAGCTTGCTCGCACGCATCCTTCCAAATAACGTTACTCGGAGCCCGTTGCCTGGTCAAGTCAGACAACGGCTCCGCAATTGCGCTAAAATTGGGCACATACCTCCGGTAATACCCTGCCAATCCCAGGAATGACCTCACCTCAGTCCTCGTGGTTGGACGGACAGCGTTTCTCAGCTGCTCTACTTTCGACCTCTCTGGGGACAGCGTGCCTTGACTCAGGGTGTGTCCCAGATAGTCCAAAGTCCGAAGCCCAAGGTGAGGTTTGGAAGGGCGGGCCGTCAATCCCCTTGACGTAGCCGTTCCAGAACGTCTGCTAGTATAGTGAGGTGCCCAGCCCAAGTCTCTGTAGCTAGCAAGAGATCATCCATGAAGTTGTGAACACCCCTATCACGCAAGGGTTCCAACAACTTACGCATCATTCGAGTGAAGACGTTGGGTGCATTTTGGACTCCGAAAGGCATGACCAACCATTGGTAGGTCCCGTCGGGAGTAGCAAAGGCGAGTTTTGCTCTATCGTCTTCCCTTACCAGAATTTGCCAATAGCCCTTGGACAAATCCAACTTCGAAAAATACTTCGCTTTTGAGACAGAAGCGAAGATATGTTCAGGGTCAGGTAGCATTTCAACTTGAAATTCTCTCACCTGGTTCAGCTTCCTGTAATCGACACAGAAGCGATGAGTGCCATCCTTTTTCTGTACCAAGACTACAGGAGAGTTGTAAGGAGAATCGGCGGGTTCGATTACTCCCAGAGCAATCATCTGCTTGATCTCTTCTCTCACCACTTGTCGTTTCGCGTGGGGCAAAGTGTAGGGTTTCCGCTGAACGGGCCGGTCATCTACAAGTTTCAACCCAAACTCGACAAGTAACGTTCTCTCAGGTAATTCCGTAAGTACATCGGAATACCCTGCCAGCAACGTCTCTACCTCTTCACGCTGCTCTGCAGTCAACAGGGGGTCACACTTCACGTCCGAGGGTGTCTCAGCCCTAGTTAATGGACAGCTTGGGACAGTGTTAGCACCTTCCGTATCGCCTTCGGCATCCTCGGTGACGATCGTGGCGACGACAGAATCGCTGGAGGTCTCTCTTTCTCTGTACTTCTTCAGGAGATTAGCATGGTACAGCTTTTCCTTATTCGGTAGCCGTATCCGGTAGGTTTGACCACCAACCTTCTCAGTTACGACGTACGGTCCCCTCCAAGAAACTTGCAACTTGTTGTGTTCTTGGGGCAACAGTAACAACACTTTGTCCCCTACGTCATACTGGCGTGGTTTCGCGCGATTGTTATAGTACCTCGCCTGACGCGACTTCGCTCGTGTGTGGTTCTCCCGTGCGATCGTGCAAACTTCTTCCAGTTTGTTTCGCAATCCTGCGACTTACTGGTAGGTAGTACGTACCTCTTCAACAGCATGTTCGTCCGTCCACAGCTGCCTCAGTACGGCGATGGGACCACGTACGATCCTCCCATACAGTAGTTTAAAGGGAGAAAACCTTAAACTCGCTTGTGGTACTTCCCGGTATGCGGACACCATGGCCGGAATATACCGATCCCAGTCTTTGGGGCGGCCTTCACACAACTTCTTGAGCGTGTGTTTTAAAGTCCCATTAAACCGCTCGACCAGTCCGTTACATTGAGGGTGATACGGGGTAGAGTCGTGAGGAGCTTAATCGACATCAGTCGGTTCACCTCCCCCATCACGTGTCTCACGAACTGTGTTCCTTGGTCGGTCAGGATCTCGTCGGGCACCCCGACCCTCGACCAAATTCCAAGCAGCGCCTCTGCGATCGTTTCTGAATCGATACTACGCAACGCGACAGCCTCCGGATAGCGGGTAGCGTAATCTAGGACAGTTCAAATATACCGATTTCCTTGCGATGACGCGGGTTTTATTACTCCGATCAGATCCATCTCAACGCGTCGAAACGGTTCGTCGATAATGGGTGTACTTCCCAAGGGGACGGGTCGATGATCCGTTTTCGGTACCATTCTCTGACACTTGTCACAGGACAGACAGAACCGCTTAAAGTCTCCCTGGACCCCTGGCCAGTAGAATTCTTTGACAAGACGGATAACGCGTCTTGGCAATTCCCATGTGTCCTCCCATGAGACTCTCATGAGCGAGTTTCAATACTTCAACCCTTTTTGTATATGAACTTCACCGCGCCATTCGGAGTTTCTTTCTCCGTTCCCTCTGCAGCGTGTTTATGCAACTGCGCTAGAGTGGTGTCTTCCTGCTGAAGCTTCCTCAACTCGGCCGGAAGTACGTTACTGACCGGTGTTGACGTAACTTGTTACGGCTTCGGTTTCGTCGGACGACTCTGGGCCCTGGTTTCCACCGTACTCACCGGCTTCGGTGTACAGGTCTCGGGGTTCGGTTGCGGCAACACGTAACGACATCCCAGTATGACGTCATGTGATAGCCCATCCACGCACGCAGCCTCAATTTCCCCTTTCACTTATGGTGAGTCAAGGTTAATGATAGCTACTGGCAACGAGTCACGCGCGCTGTTCGCGTACTCAACCTCGATTACCTCCCCTGTGTAGTCCTCAGGCTTCACGTATTTCTTGTCGACAAGGGTGGGAATGCTACACCCCTTGTCGTACAAGAGAGCGGCATCTTCTCCGTTGGCAGTTGCAGACGCGAGGTTCGCTGGGGTACAGCTGTCCTCCGTCTCGCACTTCTTTCGAGCAACGGCATTCACCTGGGTCTGCCTGCCCTTGGGACAGTCCCTTGCAAAATGCCCCGGGCGCTTGCAGTTTTAACACAACGGCGGCCCTCGCCGTCCTGCAAGACTCGTAGTTGAGGCCTGTCCAGGTCTATGGGTGGCATCCTTACCTGTAGATCCACCTCCGACCTTCCCGTCGCCTTGACGGTTACGGACAGTCGGTTCTCCCTCAACCATCCGACGCGACTCAGTGAGTCGGAGTCGGTCAGTAGCCCCGGAACTCCCACACTTAGGGTGCGCCATCTCGTATCTCTCCGCCATACTAGCGATCTCTTCGAGAGTCCTATGCTCTCTTTCCGCTAGGAAGACTGTCAACTCGCGACGGTAAGTACTCAGGACATACTCCTTGAGTATGACCTCGCGTAACCCGTCGAACGATTGTTCGACTTCCGCCATCTCCATCCACTTCTCAAATAACACTCGAACACGTGTGTGGAATTGAGAGTGAGTTTCCGTTACCTTCTTTGTCAACTCCTGAAAAAGTTTACGGTACGTTTCGGCGGTTAACCGATAATGGCAAAGAAGGGTCTTCTTCAGTGCGTTATAGTCGTCGGCCTCGTCAGCGCATAAGTTATGGTAAACTTCGCGAGCGGCACCCTGCAAAAAGGCTGAGATATTAATCGCCCACTGTTGCTCAGGAATTTTATGAACGCACGCAAGTTTCTCAAATTGCACGAGGAAGTCGTCAATTGACTCTTCATTGTCGTTGAAACGCGGCATACTTATCTGTACCATTCGTTGGTCGACGATCGGTCGCACGCTCACTCTAGAATTCGTACTGGAGTCGTCCCTATCGGCTGATCTCGCTTATACCCTTAACTTTTCCATTTCTAGAGCGTGGGCTAGCCTGGCCAGTTCCAACTCTTTCTGGACCTCTCTGTCCGCTGCTATCTTGGCCAACTCCGTCTGCGACTCTCTATCCGCTGCTATCCTGGCCAACTCCAGCTCTTTCTCTCTTTCAGCTGCTTTTTCGGCCTTCCATTCTTTGATTCTCTCCTCAATGAATGTTGCCAGGCGATATCCCTTGTAACCTAGATCGTCCTTGCCCATGGCGCGATACTCTTTCACCATCTGCCTTTCCGTAGTCATTTTATGATTATACTAATACCCAGTATCAACGCACTAACAAATACTCACCTGTGGAGAAGGACTAACTTCGGTCGGGTAAGATATTTCGCTCGATATTTGCCTCACAATTACTGCAAGCGAATGTAATATACCACACATGCAAATATTAAAATCTAACATACACAATTTCATAATCATAAAATTAAAATAACAGGATAGAAAATCTCATAACTTCCCCATCTACTTCCTAATAATAATTTTAAGTCTAATTCAAATCCCGGACGAAGCGCCTAGTGTTACGCGAGAGTTTTTTAATTATTATACCCTAGAGTGTTATGGGGTTTAATTATATGAAAATGGGGTGGGGTGTTTCCAATATTTATTTAGGTATGGCACCCACCCAGGCTCGATTATGGTTCAGAAGTTAAGTAGGTAAATATGGTTCTGAGCCCCCAGTCAGCAATGCCGACAGTTAAATCCAAAAGTACTAAAGGGTGAAATTAAACAGTTAAATACAAATGTACAAAGGGGTGGAATTAAATAAAACAATTTAATTCATAATAAAATTTCAACATGCAATCTTCCCAATCGCTCGATCCTTTTGTGCCTATTTCATCATCTGAATCAGTGTGAGAATTTCGCCTTGTCCTTGGTTCTACTCATCTGTCTCTCTAAATTTCTCCTGCACTCCTTTACTCCTTCAACTTTCCTATCCACTTCTACTTCTCCTTTGCTTCTTCCAATTTCCTCTCTACCTCTACTTCCCTTTCCGTCGACTTCCTCGTCGAACCGTCGACTCCAATCCGTCGACCCTGACTGTACCGACAGTCTTACTTCAGTCTTTTCTCTCAGACTCTCTAGATCTCCTTCTAACTGAAGTTATCCCACCCGGAAAGCTTCCTTACTGTAGCTTTCTTTGTTCCAATCTTTTCCCTTCGAATCACGCCAAATTTACGAGTTCGTATCTCGGAGTAGTCTTTCATCGTGCAATCGCCTTGTAATCTGCCTCGGTCTACTAAATAATTCTGGTATGGAGTTAGTTTAATATCCTCGAAACTTTGAGGTATGCCCACCCACTAGCTTAATTCTGATTGGATGTGGTGAACTGACCATTCCCAAGTTGTAAATCAGATGAACGGTCAATATAAGTTGCCTATCATTTTATTACAAATGGCTCTTTTGATGTCCTACTAAAGGATTAGCACCCAGGTGTAATTTACCAAGTCCTGTTCTGCACAAAGAACTTTTGGCGACTACGTTTGTTTCGCTGGCTTCTTGCTCGCGGCATATGTCCACAGATCAAACACCGGATTAGTGTCAGTTGAATAAACATCCGTAAGCCTATGTAGATCGTGACGTCAATATTAAAATGCCTGCAAGATCTGTACATAGTCGAGTTAGAACGCATGCAGTATGAGTATTTATAGTATACTGCATTTGTATGGGAATATATGAAAGAAGTTTTTTATGTGTAATAAAACACGATCTTGGGAGTATAGTATGAGTCACAAAAACGAGTTCATATTGTTCTATACAAATTTAGTAACCTTGTTATTATAAACGTATTTTTCAACCTTAGGCTTAATAATACAAAAGAATAGACTTCAAGAAACAAAAGTAACTGAAATTTAAGTGTATTCCAATATAAATACACGACCGTAGATTCATTAATACATAGTAAAAAAATTGATACGTACATAACACACCTCAGCGACCTTTGAACTTCGTCGCGCACTTGACATTATTTTTGAAATTTTTTATTTGGTCTCCATAATATCGAATTTTTGGTTCATATTGTAAATAAACGGGCATTGAAACGCTGCTTGTAGTTGATCTGAAATGTATATATTTTGCTTTTTTTGTGGATAAAACTCAATTTTGTTTTGCTGCTTGTGATAGACTCGATGGTATATAGCCGAGTCAATCACGTACGATGTACGCAAGCAAGTTTGGGAACAATTGACATGGGCCATATCTTTAAGATTTGCAGAACCAGCTAAAAAGTATATTTTGAGGAAATTAAAAATTGTAAATGTAAGTATACTTATTGCCTGTCTTAATTCCAGTTCAAGAAGACATATCTCTATGCCTTGTCCTATGCATCCACTCTGTTTGTGGACTCCAACTATGATATGGATGGTTTCCGTCGCTTGTCTAACATTGAATCAAATTAGTTAAACGGGAAAAATTGCAAATCAATTAAGATGTGACAATCCATACCCAGCAGAAACAATAGTTTCTTTTTGTTGCCTTGGTTTATTGACAATGATGCTTTTATTTTTTAAAACAAAATCTTCCGTTGTGGTTTTATTCTCTTTTTCGAATTTAGCGGTTTGATTTGCTGGTAAAGAGTACGACTTTGATAGATATACGATAGCGATTGGTCTAGGTGTCCTTTTCTATGCTATTGTATAAACCCTAGAAGGCCGGTCATAGTCTGAACCAGTCATTGTATTACCAAACATTACGAATACTTCTTTGTTCAAATAATCACAATGGTATTTTTTTTAAATTATTGCGTCTGTCATGCTTGTTTTTAATATTGCGAATAATATTTTCATTCATTGGATTATTTGATAGTTTCGTTTGTGACTCAGTGAATTCGATCACATCGTTAACGTTCATCTGTACATTGTTAGACGAAACAGCTTGTTTAGTTCATTCACAAACAAATCTAATCAACCAAACCCTAAATCGTCTAATACGAGTGTATATAGTCTCTTTACAAAATAGTTCTTAATAAACAACAATATTGTTAGGCACTCGTATCGTGTAGAATGAAGCCGTATAGAATGGCAAATCTACTTTAGTATATAGCCATATTAAAATGCTTGCAAAATCAGTATAAATTCGTTTTAAAATGTGTACAGCATCCCCGATTGGCCGAGTGCTCTAAAGCGCTGTCCTTTATGGATCCCTGCTATCTCACCTCTGTCTGCGTGGGTTCCAGTCTAGGATTCGGCGAATGTGGATATGTGAGAAAGCTTGCCAGTAGTTTCTCTTGGGTCGGTGGTTATTTCTCGGTTTCTTCCTCTACCATTAATACTGGCCGCCATATATAGTTTATCGTGTGCTGAAAAAATGGCGTTAAGCCTAACAAGAACAATCAGTATAAAGTCGTATTAAAATGCATACAGACTCGGTATGAAGTGGCATTATAATACCTACAGTATCAGTATATAGTGATGATATAATGCTGACAGTATCAGTATATAGTGGTATTATAATGCCTACAGTATCAGTATATAGTGGTATTATAATGCCTACAGTATCAGTATATAGTGGTATTATAATGCCTACATTATCAGTATAAAGTGATTGTTATAATGCCTACAGTATCTGTATAAGGGTGTATTAAAATGGCTACAAAATCAGTGCATAGTCATATTAAAATGGATACAAAATTAGTATATAATCATGTTAAAATGCCCTTTTAAGCAATATATACTCATATTAAAATGCACATAGTATCGGAAAAAAGCCATGTTGAAGTTCTGTCACTATACTGGTATATAGTTATATTAAAATTGGCAACAAAGCTGTATCAAATCAAATAAAATGTAAGTGTTTACCAGATAAACAAATAATCAGCGTAAGCTCCTATGGGCTTTTGCACCGACTGTAAGACACACATACACTAGATATACAAATATTAAAGTGGAAGATGGTTCTGTCGTAAATTTAATAAAACAAGGAAATTATTGTGTAAATGATTAAATGACTGATAGCGATAAATGCTATTAGCATGTTAGAAGATATTTATTCTGTATGATTAACGTTTCAGTAAAGCATAGGGAAAATTAATCCGTACATTTTGGACCAGAACGATGTTTTTCTCATTACAACCAAACTAAAATGCATGATCGAAATTCAAAGAATTATTAGTGAAGAACAATATTATGATGCACCAATCACACCTACCAAAAGCCATGAGTCTGGGACAAAAATACATGCACAGTGACAAACATACCAAACGCCATTAGTCTGGGACAAAAAAAAAACACATGCACAGTGACACACATACCAAAAGCCAAGTCTGGGACAAAAAATACATGCACAGTGACACACATACCAGGGGCCATGAGTCTGGGACAAAAAAATACATGCACAGCGACACACATACCAAAAGCCATGAGTCTGGAACAAAAATACATGCACAGCGATACACATACCAAAAGCCATGAGTCTGGGACAAAAATACATGCACAGTGACACACGTACCAAAAGCCATGAGTCTGGAACAAAAATACATGCAAAGTGACACACATACCAAAAGCCATGAGTATGGGACAAAAAAAACATGCACAGTGACACACATACCAAAAGCCATGAGTCTGGGACAAAAATACATGCACAGTGACACACATACCAAAAGCCATGAGTCTGGGACAAAAATACATGCACAGTGACACACAAACTAAAAGCCATGAGTCTGGGACAAAAAATTCATGCACAGTGACACACATACCAAAAGCCATGAGTCTGGGACAAAAATACATGCAAAGTGACACACATACCAAAAGCCATGAGTCTGGGACAAAAATACATGCACAGCGACACACATACCAAAAGCCACGAGTCTGGGACAAAAAATACATGCACAGTGACACACATACCAAAAGCCATGAGTCTGGGACAAAAATACATGCACAGCGACACACATACCAAAAGCCAAGAGTCTGGGACAAAACACACATGCACAGTGACACACATACCAAAAGCCATGAGTCTGGGACAAAAATACATAAACAGCGACACACATACCAAAAACCACGAGTCTGGGACAAAAATACATGCACAGCGACACACATACCAATAGCCACGAGTCGGGGACAAAAATACATGCACAGCGACACACATACCAATAGCCACGAGTCTGGGACAAAAATACATGCACAGTGACACACATACCAAAAGCCAAGAGTCGGGGACAAAAATACATGCACAGCGACACACATACCAATAGCCACGAGTCTGGGACAAAAATACATGCACAGCGACACACATACCAAAAGCCACGAGTCTGGGACAAAAAATACATTCACAGTGACACCCATACGAAAAGCCATGAGTCTGGGACAAAAATACATGCACAGTGACACACATACCAAAAACCAAGAGTCTGGGACAAAAATACATGCACAGCGACACACATACCAATAGCCACGAGTCTGGGACAAAAATACATGCACAGTGACACACATGCCAAAAGCAAATGAGACTGGGACAAAAATACATGCACAGTGACACACATACCAAAAGCCAAGAGTCTGGGACAAAAATGCATGCACAGCGACACACATACCAATAGCCACGAGTCTGGGACAAAAAATACATGCACAGTGACACACATACCAAAAGCCATGAGTCTGGGACAAAAATACATGCACAGTGACACACATACCAAAAGCCATGAGTCTGGGACAAAAATACATGCACAGCGACACACATACCAAAAGCCACGAGTCTGGGACAATAAATACATGCACAGTGACACACATACGAAAAGCCATGAGTCTGGGACAAAAATACATGCACAGTGACACACATACTAATGGCCACGAGTCTGCGACAAAAATTCATGCACAGCGACACACATACTAAAAGCCATAAGTCTGTGACAAAGCAAAATACATGCACAGCTACACACATACCAATGGCCACGAGTTTGGAACAAAATACATGCACCACGACACACATACCAGAGGCCACGAGTCTGGGACAAAAAAAAAATACATGCACAATGACACACATACCAGGGGCCACGAGTCTGGGACAAAAAGACATATATACTAAGAATCTCCAGTCAGTGACAAAAAATAAATAAATAAACTTACAAAGAGATACCAAACGTCACTAGTCTGGGACAAAAAGGACAAATAGAGACATGTACAAAGACATACCAAAACCCACGAGTCTTTGACAATAAAGACTTGTACAAAGACATACATACCAAAAACCACGAGTCTGGGACAACAGAGACATGTACATAGACATACATACCAAAAACCACGAGTCTGGGACAACCGAGACATGTACATAGAAATACATACCAAACACCACGAGTCTGGGACAACAGAGACATGTACATAGACATGCATACCAAAACCCACGAATCTGTGACAATAGAGACATGTACAAAGACACACATACTAGGAGTAACAAATCAGGAACAACAGAGATATGAACAAAGACACACATACTAGGAGTAACAAATCAGGAACAACAGAGACATGTACATGCATACTAAAATGCGACAGTATGCGACCATAAAGACATGCACAGAGACACACATATACGAAGAGTAACAATTCTGGGATAATAGAGGATGCACAAAACACAAAGCAATGAGTTGTATGTTTAGGACAATAAAAACATACAAAGACACAATGCAAAGTGTCAAAAGTGTGATCAAATGAAGTGATGCACAACTCACAAAACTTTGAGTCACACGTTTAGAATATTAAAAATATCCTCAAATATGTAATAGATAAGCATTTGCCAGTAAGATACACTGGAGACTTGTATTGATTTTAACGTTACCACTAAACTGCCTAAACATATCACATCTGACTCTAATGACTTAAAAGTAAGCTTCAAAATCAGTTGCGGATTCAGGAATGTCATTTAGGTGGAGATATAAAGGGTTGGCGCAAACAAGTAGGCGGACACTCTTGGGACTTTCTACATTGAAATATATACAGGACACGATTCTAAGCATCTAAATGTAAAGAAATCTTGCTATACAAAACCTTTCGGTTGCACCTTGCTCAATTTCGGGTGGGGTGTCAAAGAGTAGTTAGCGGCCCCTTCCCTACCCCATCTCATCCGTCTTGGAAATCTGAGTTTCGTCTTCTATGGTTAATATGCTTTCTCATTTCATATTTCTTTCTCCTCTTCTTTCTTGCTCTCTCAATATTTATTTTAATATTTAGCTATTTATTCACACGCCCAATACATGACAGCCGCTATTGACCTATTGACTTCGTCCTAGGCCACGAAAGTCAAAAGTTTGTAATATAATGTAGCCTTATTTCTCCTCTCTACTTCATTATTTAAATTAAAGCAGAAAATTATGAAAATATTTTAAAGGAATATGAAATAATAAATCTGCAAAATATTTCTGGAGTACTTAAAATTAGTTTGGTTGATGAATTTCACAAACGTAAGTATTTGACAATATGTTCAGATGCTCCTTTCTTGCAGAACGTTTAGATTGTTTCCAATTAAGTTTCGAATTTTTTTTCTGAGTTCTTTTCAGCCAATTATCAAGGCTTAGAAACGAAACTTTTTTCTCATTTAGTTTGTAAACATTGAAGTCGTAAATTATAAAATAGAAACTCGCCTTCCTGTCCACCACAGAGAGAGAGAGAGAGAGAGAGAGAGAGAGAGAGAGAGAGAGAGAGAGAGAGAGAGAGAGAGAGAGAGAGAGAGAGAGAGAGAGAGAGAGAGAGAGAGAGAGAGAGAGAGAGTATCAGTCTTTTTTACCATAATAGCTTGATGTATAGAGTAATGTTAATCGGACGGTTTTCTTGTCTTCCAGACTGTTACTACGGCGACAAGAAATACTTCTGTTATGATATAGACGCGGAGGAGTGCAAGACCGACACAGTGGCTTCGACCTGTTGTCAGAAATGTGGTTTTTTCCTAGAAAAGGGTGAGCTCAGGAACTGTACAGATCGTTTATGTTATTATTTGTACGTTACTGACAACCCAACGAAAACACATGCATGTACATTTTAAGATCAAACCTCGAAACCCACACGGTGTACTGACAAGGTAGGATTAATTGGGAAAATAAATTATATCCTTATTGATTAATTTATCTATTCCTTATTTCTTCGACTTGCAAGATACGTAATAATCATAAAGTGAAGCTATCTTTCTTTTCTTTAATAAAAGGATGTGACGGGAATGCCTCTGACAAATGTTCCAACACTTATTCGGAGTGTTACAATCGGTCCTTTGAAAAAGCTTGCTGTGATACATGCTACCAAGTTTACGACGCGTACCTGGTTCGCGACACAGGTAAGGCCTCCAACTTCACCATTTTCATCGTCTCTCGTCTCTAAAAAAAGAGAAGGTACTAATTTCTACGAACATTTGGCAAACTGATGTTAATATTTTCTAAACTACATGATTGTACTAATTCCCCGATGATAATAGTTTAGAGTCTATTTCCTATTACCGCTGGATGAAACAGAATAAAAATGCAAAAAAAACGCCACTCATTAATAATCCAAATTATTTCAATACATCCAATTAAATTAATTCAGATAAATAAATATTTAGAATTGCTTCTAAGTTATTATATTAATGGTTATTTGAAATTATAAAAATATCATGTAAATTTATTTAAGAAAAGGTCTCGGTAGAATATAATTTTGAGTGATATTTGCAATAAACTGATTATGAAAGAAATATTTTGTAGACTGTATGTACGGAAACAGAGGAAGAAACTGTAATTACCTATCTAGTCGGGAGTGTTACTACGAAGACAAGTATCAAGAATGTTGCTACTATTGTTACAATGATGCCAGAAACAATGAAATGCCCAGTAAGGTTTAAGTATCTAGTTATTGAGAAATTCCTTGTATACATACCCACATACATACATACATACATACATACATACATACATACATACATACATACATACATACATACATACATACATACATACATACATACATACATACATACATACATACATACACATACGCACGCACGCACGCACACACACATACATGCATACATACATACATACATACATACATACATACATACATACATACATACATACATACATACATACATACATACATACATACATACATACATACATACATACATGCATGCATGCATGCATGCATGCATGCATGCATGCATGCATGCATGCATGCATGCATGCATGCATGCATGCATACATACATACATACATACATACATACATACATACATACATACATACATACATACATACATACATACATACACATACGCACGCACGCACGCACACACACACATACATACATACATACATACATACATACATACATACATACATACATACATACATACATACATACATACATACATCCATCCATCCATCCATCCATGCATGCATGCATGCTTGCACGCACGCACGCACGCACGCACGCACGCACGCACGCACACACACACACACACACACACACACACACACACATACATACATACATACATACATACATACATACATACATACATACATACATACATACATACATACATACATACATACATACATACATACATGTGTGTGCGTGTTACGCAGGTTGTGCATGCAGTGGGCTTAAAACAATAAGAAATATTAAATAAAAATGTTTGTAAAATATTGGTAACATCTAATTAACCATGATATATTTTTATCAGAGATATTTCATACATTCCGTTTATTTGTTTTAAAAAAAGTCTCGCGATTATATTACCTGGGTAAACCTCTTTATTCCGAAGTAATTTTAGTTACATATTACTCACAAGTCAGATTAGCCTCCGATTTTGCTACACGAATCGTGGATAATTTACAAATCTTATATTTCCCTTTTTTTAACAAACCAGGTTATTTGTTTGTTTCATTTGCCTTGAATTATGGATTACACATTTTATGTTTTAAAATTCTCGTTTCGTTCGTTTATCATTAAGCAAATTTCTAGTTCATTTTTTTATCATTTGTCATATATATTTACGTTTTTACGTTTACAGACTGCTTATACGGTAACAGGGACAGTTGTTATGGTATCAAGCCACGTGATTGCTACGACACAAACATCCGGGATAACTGCTGTGAAAGCTGTAACAGTTGGATGAATGTTCATGCAGCCAGTAAGTCGACAGACTTGCATCTAAAAAGATCGAAAGAGAGAGACCAATTGACTAATCAGCATGCTTCTGTAACTTTCATTTTCATCTGTTCTTTTCTTATGCCCACAATATCTTGGACTCTTTTCGACCTAGATTGTTGAAAACTTGAATGTAGGTACATTCTGGATGATTGTAGCTGGACCATACAAAAAACTATTTCAATTTGAATCATATTTGTTTTCTCAGCCGTTCATTTTTTTACACATTGCAGTGCTTGTTTCATCTCCACTCATGAAAATTACATGTATATAAGTATTGACGAAAATAACTTATCTGCATCAAAAGCAAGATTACTTTTCACATTTTGTCACGCTAGAATGACTGTTGCATTTTCAGCTATTCGTTCATTACATCCCCATCGTCTTGGACCCAATATAACCTACACTAACAAAAATTGCTGTCTATGTATATATCGATGACAATAATTCAATGATACTAAAGGTAGGCTATTGTGAGTAGCCGTTCAACCTTGACATATGCAGTTCCTGTTGGTCCATTTCCATATTATCCCTATATTGGAGTTGACTTCTCCAAGACATATGAAAATTGAAGTTTGATATTAAACGTATCTCAGAGGAGCAATTTAATCAAATGCCAAAGGAGCAACGTCATCATACCAAAACCATGGTCACTGTAATATAATTTTCACGCTTGGATGAATCTCGGGTGGATCTCATTTATAATAAATACATTTTATTTGTATCTCGCATTAGAATTTATTTTTTTATCTCACATTAGAATTCTGGAGTATAATGTCGACAATATTTTCAATTGCTGGAAATATTCATTCGCACAATACCATAGACCCAATCCCTGTACCGCAAATGATACTTTATAATATCATAGACCTAATCACGGTAATAGAAACTTACATAGGCCCAATCCCTGTATTGCAAATGATATTCTTACAATACCAAAGGCCTAATCCCTGTATTACAAATAATATTCTTACAATACCAAAGGCCTAATCCCTGTATTACAAATAATATTCTTACAATACCAAAGGCCTAATCCCTGTATTACAAATAATATTCTTACAATACCAAAGGCCTAATCCCTGTATTACAAATAATATTCTTACAATACCAAAGGCCTAATCCCTGTATTACAAATGATATTCTTACAATACCAAAGGCCTAATCCCTGTATTACAAATGATATTCTTACAATACCAAAGGCCTAATCCCTGTATTACAAATGATATTCTTACAATATCATTTGCCTAATCCCTGTAATTCAAAATTATATTTTTACAATAGGCCTAATCATTGTGGTGCAGATGATATTCTCTAGCAAATCCAGGCTATTTTAGCTCAAATCACGATAGAATGACATTTTTACTAGCATATGCCAGTTTATTACCCAATATCTTTGACCCTATTATTCTACACAAAAGAAGCTAAGCACACGAGAAGACATTTAATGGGATACAATTACCCATACCAAAAGAAGGTCATGGAATGTGGTCACCCATATCAAAAGTAGGTCATCATATCTTAACGTTCGTTACACTTTCTTTAAAGCAGACTCTATTTCACTTGCACTCATTCCAATTGGCATAAGGAAAATACTATACAATACCAAAGTTATGTCACTGTGACCTGATTTAAGACTTGATCGATTGTAATGTCTTTTACAGTGTAACATCGGTTACTTTCTTAGGGGCTTCTTTTGCAGACTGGATCGTGCTTACGAGTAATGATCTTGGATAAAATATGAATCCCCTTCTGGATTTAATTCCTTTTCGCCAAGCCACTAATTTAAAAATATCATCCAACACTATAAAATGGCTCACAAACCAGTTCATTAAAACAAGTTTTTCACATTTAATTTTTTTTTTCTTATACAAATGTTGAAATGTTTGTAGCATAGGAAATGGTCCAACTATCATATTAGGAACAAATGAAAACTCCGCTAGTCGACACATCTGCTATATTTTGTCATAAAAGTATCAATTTATTACAAAAATTTTCACTATATTGTTTATTCTGTCCCTCTCATTAACCATCTTAGTAGTATATCCCTATGTGGAGCGTTGTATCAAGCCTGTGAAAATGGACACTGGCTGAGTGTCCAGAGTATGACGATTTGCCATTTGCATTTGGACAGACTTGACAGAGCCTCGTATAATGAATTTGATTTTTTTAAAATCAAAGTATATTTTCCAAAATGTTATATCTCGTTTTAAAGAAAGCAATTTCCGACGCTTTAATTAAAGTTTGTCTTTGTCATACAAGTATTTTCTATCAGTCTGATAGGTATTTCCTCCTTATCAAGACATTTTGAAATATATTGAACATAATCATTCTTTCTTAATATGGACTGAAAACTGTTCTAGAACAGATGTCTCACCTGAAGCTCTTTTTTTTTCACACAGCTCGCATTATGATTCTGGAATATAATGTTCACTGTTTTTTTCCATTGCTGTAAATAAAATTCTAGTACAGACAGTTATAGGTTTAATATACATACATTTCAACTGAGCATTTTCTCACTACCAACCTCGCTAATCATGGCACTTCAAAGAATGCATCTGAGGTAGGACGACCAGGCCAATAGTGAATACAGACAGAAGGACAAGTAACCCAGTCGCCATAGTAATACTACTTCAAGAGTAAGTAGAGAGAGAGAGAGAGAGAGAGAGAGAGAGAGAGAGAGAGAGAGAGAGAGAGAGAGAGAGAGAGAGAGAGAGAGAGAGAGAGAGAGAGAGAGAGAGGTGTATACTGTGAGGTATATATTGTGAGGGCAATGTGACCCGTAATAAAGTTAAATTTCATTTGTAGATTGTGAGTACGGTGATAAAATGGACTGGTGCGGTCACATCGTACAGCAGGAATGTGATAACGACAGCGTGAATGATGCTTGCTGCAACACATGTTTCTCCTTGAGGATAGACATTGCAGGTTCGACATTCCTTACCAGTCACTTTTAAACCTTCATCACTCTTACACAATCTTTCACTTCGTATATATAAATAACAGGTCACAGTGCAAATAATCTTTGCACTTTCTTGTCAGAATACACATACACACAGTCGTGTGTCTAGTTCATATCTATACTAGTTTCCCTTGTGAACCTAATAGCTATATCCTCGGTAGCTTTACATTAGCTAGCGATTGCTTTATTCTTTATAATATAGACATTGACGGACAGTCCTCATCTTTTATTAACGTATGGTAGAATAACCCGAGAGACGTGTCTTACCTATGCAAAAGTTTGCTCTCCTTTTCTATATATTGTGATATATTCTAGAAAAATGCTTTGACGTATTCATTCATTTCTTCCATCACGTTACCGTTTTTTACTCAGCATTACACTGACACGTGGAAGACATCCATTACTAGCATCAGTTCTCCAGGCATCGTACATGATTTTAAAAATTGGCAAGACCGTATGAACGATGAATGGTGGAATTTTAGGTATTTATTGGTCGAAAGCAAGCCAACAAAAATAAAAAATCACTACGAGCGAATACGGATTCGGGATTAATTTTACATATTTATAATTAACTTTCATTTTCTCATAGTTGAAGAACCTTTACTCGGAGCTAGTTGCTATTTCTGTTTGAATTGTTTCGAGCAATGAGAGCTGGGAATTCCATAAGACCTCGCTGACCTATTCTAATCAGATTGTAAATGTCTGTATGATGCCGGAGAACTGGTACTGGTTTAGGATAACTTTCCGTGTTCACTCTGTTGTGTTTAGCAAAAACTAAAAATTCTCGCAATAATGGAACGAATTAATAGATCTACGTATACTGCTAAAATATATCATAGATAAAAAGCTAACAAAGCATTTGCATAGGTATGAAATATCTTTTGGAATGATTCTGTCCTAAGGTAAATTACCATTCATCTATCCGTCTTTATTATATATCGGATACAATCCGTGATAAGGTCTGCATAAGATGATATCAAGCTCAAGTGCCTAACACACATTCACATATTTTCCTGTATCTAATAAATATACATATATTTTTACTGTTTGTAATAAAGATACATAGATTCCCTGTACCTAACACATACATATAGTTTCATGTGCCTACTCAAGATTCATATTTTATCATGTGCCAAATTCGAATACACAGATTTTCCTGTATGTAACACATGCACATATTTTCTTGTGACTAATACATTGTCACGTTCTGCAAGCCTAAGCTAACCGGATGTATAAGCATGGGGCTAGTTTCAAAGTGTTTGATGTGTGAACAATCGTTGCCGGCAGTGTCAAGCGATTATGTAAGGCGCCAGAAAACTTAGTTTTCTGAGTCCATCCTGGTACCTCGCACCCATGCGTTTATTACATTGGTCGGAGATCAAAGGAGAGCACGTAGGATTAACGGGGTAGACAGAGAGAACCTTAACAGCTCATTTGATTGAGGAAGGCCAACCATATCCAATCGGAATTTAGCTAGTAGGTGGACCTAACTCTTAGATTCGGAAAACATTAGTGACCGCGCTCGAAATCAGTTAGTATATACCTGAGACTGTCAAGAGACACTGTTGAAGGATATCTACTCGGGGAACGCCACTTGTGAAATTGGTGGGAATCGAAGGATAAAGGATTGGGAACAAAGAACGGAAGCTTCAAAGGAAGATATTTGCTCGATTCTTGCAAACATTACAGCGCCGTAACTGAGAGTACTGTTATGTTTTACCCAATTTTTGGGACAGTTTATTATGTAGAATTACTTTGTAGTGTTTCATTTATGTGCTTGTTTGAAACATGAGTTAGAGTTACGTAGGATTATGTAGATTGCTAGTTCAGCATCATTAATGTTATAAGTCGTTATAGGTTACTTCGTGGTAACCAACACACTTGGTAATGCATATGTAGAGTTTGTGCATATTGGTATTGGAGTCAGGAAATGATTGATGTATGCAAGATTAGAAAATATCTGTTTGAATATGTCAGAGCGTATATATTTGCATATTTGTATATTTTGTATGAGTTGAGATACAAATATATGCGTCCGGTTATTGAGATATTGTCAGTATTATCGAATTATGAGTCTGTACTGATGTGTTTCAATTATCGTTGCATGGATACCAGTAATTGACATCGTGCTTTTACGATGTTGTTATTATGTTGTGTTACTATATTGTGTTTTACCATCCAAGAATGTATGTGTATCTCAGCGTGAATGGATGTGTGACCGATGAAATTTTATAGCCTTATCTGATAATAAGAAGCTCTTCGGGCTTCGGGGGACAACGAGAGAGAGAGAGAGAGAGAGAGAGAGAGAGAGAGAGAGAGAGAGAGAGAGAGAGAGAGAGAGAGAGAGAGAGAGAGAGAGAGAGAGAGAGAGAGAGACAGAGACAGAGACAGAGAGAGACAGAGAGAGAGAGACAGAGAGAGAGAGAGAGAGAGAGAGAGAGAGAGAGAGAGAGAGAGAGAGAGAGAGTACAGTCAGTGTAGAAATCAGAGTCGACGGATAGACGACGGAAGTAGAGGAGGGGAAGTAACTGGGAGGAGCGAAAGTGTAGGAGCACGAGAAGGAACCCAGAAAGAATTAGACAGATGGAAAGAATCAGGAGATGAATAACAACCAATGACAAGGCGAAACTCTCACACTATAACTCATATGATGAGATAGGCTCAAAGGGTCGAGCGAAAGTGGCGCATTATGAAGTTCGAGTGATTTAATATTTGATTGTCAATTAAATTGTTGTTATTTAATTTCACCCTCTGTATTTTTATTATTTAACTGTCGGCATTACTGAGTTGGGGCTTAGAGATATACACCAACATTCACTAACTTCTGAATCATAATTGAGCCTGGGTGGGTACCACATACAAAAAAATATTGGCAACACCCCAACTTCTTGCAAACCATACTAGTGTATAACGAACCCGTCACATAAATATACATAGATTTTCCTGTGCCTGAGATGCATACATATATTTTCCTATGCCTAATATATACAATTAAATATTCCTCTACCTAATAATGGTATCAAGATGCTCCTGTGCCTAATACATTTACATAAATTTTAATGTTCCTAATGCATATTCATAGTTTTTCAACATTTTTATCCTATTTTAAATGTACCTAAGTCTTCTGTAGATTGATCTTTTTATATATAGTTTTGACCAATTGATCATTTTACGTAGTTTTTCTTACCTGTGTCATTGTTCAAGACTGCTCTGGGATGCAGAATAGATACGTGTTGCTGTTCACTAAAACAGCTAACCAAACTAAAACGTTGATGGTATGGGCCGTATTATAACATTTTGAAATGTGCGCAAACCTGAGTGTTTAAAAAATTAGAGATTCGCGCGCTGCCTTTTGCTGAATGTAAAATATTAATTTTCATAATTTTGTCTTCTTGTTGGTTTCTCAGTTTTTGCCTCTATATCTGTGAATGCGCAGCTGCGTATTTGCTATAGAGCTCCGTACAATTTTACTTAGATTTTCGATTGCTATTTGCTATAAGAGTGATAGGAGGATTGGGAGGGGGAGTGAGTCTGATATGAGATACTTTTATTTAAGATTTAACGAATAATGTATACTTTTGCTTGATCTATGCGCATTCGGGTCCATTCTCCCGTCTTGCTAATGTTTTATGTACAATTGTTTTTTCTTTGGATTGATGTACTTTCCAGATTGTAGCTACGGGGACCGCATTCCAGACTGCATGCTGGAAAAATGCACGGCCTATAGTACAGAAGAGAAACAACAGTGCTGTAAAACGTGTGAGACGTTTTGGTCATTCTCAACGTCAACAGAGTCAAGAACCAACTTCGTATCAACACTTATGACGACTAGAACGGCACAGGAAGAAAATTCGAACTCATATTCAGAGAGGGTCACCGGTAGTGAGTTGTTTATTATTATTATTATTATTATTATTATTATTATTATTATTATTATTATTATTATTATTATTATTATTATTATTATTATTATTATTATTATTATATCATTATTATATATTATATCACATTATTAGTATCATTATTATTATTATTATCATCATCATCATCATCATCATCATCATCATCATCATTATTGCTCAGACTAACACAATGTTTATGTGATTAAATTACAAACTCCTTCATTGTAATGAAATAATCTGAAAGTTATTTAATTTAGATTGCATGCTGTTAATCAGTCTTCGCTTAAAAATGATCAAGTTTGCATTAAATTCATGTTTATAAACAAGTGATGATTTGATAAGCTTGTGATTATATGTGCATTTGCTGACTTGAAAGAATTCTCAGCATTTTATTTAACCTTTAAAGTCACATTATTATTAATTATTTTCTCTCATGACTATAAGACTTACTTATACCTACCTATCACTAGCTGTCAAGAGTTATTCGTTGAACATTTCAATACGCTGTTTTAGACTCTTAATCTGTGGTCATTTTATATATTAGGAAACGACGTGTTGATGCTATATGTTTGTCTGAAGCCGCGTTGTTTGCTGATGGTCTGACACCATGGCTAATTTTACCAAGTTGTATATGCACAATCAATTTGTTTTATATTTCCTATATATCGACCAGTCTCATTCACTAAGAACGAATGTTTATTTTCTGATAAAGCGGTCCAAACAAAACTTCGGATTTTAAAGAAAATGCTATGCTAAAAGGTAATTAGTTGGCGCAGATATAATTGACTTAGAGAAACATGAATTAGAAGTAGCTCAACTTTGAAAGTTTCCAAAGTTTTGTCCCAATTTAGTACAGTCACACAAGTGTGTTGCTTCTCGCAATAGATTGTTCTGACAGGTCAATCAGTGAACAGTGTCATATCGTATTACCTAGAACCAATTAGAGTGCTATCAAAGAACGCCTAGTCTGAAGAGTTGCATAATTATGGACATCGTGTAGAAATGGTTTCCTCAACTTTAACTAAGATTCATTTTCATAAAAGTTTGAGATTCATCTCACGTTTGCTAGTCTTAATAAATTAATGAACATTGATAGATTATTTTACTTTTAAAACTGATTTACTTTTGTAAATGAGAGATGGCGAGGGTTCAAACATATTTTAGAAAGGTCTATTGACTTTTCGGCTGGAAGAGGTATATATTAATAAAATGTCATCTAACAAACTTTTTACCAAACAGCTACCAAATGT
This sequence comes from Potamilus streckersoni, assembly GCA_016746295.1. Lineage (NCBI taxonomy): Eukaryota > Metazoa > Mollusca > Bivalvia > Unionida > Unionidae > Potamilus > Potamilus streckersoni. The sequence goes on from JAEAOA010000080.1 coordinate 747,694, forward strand.
TATAACCCCATCTAGGTGTTCAGCTTTTTCTTTTTGCATCTTTATGAATAGATACTGGTACTCGGACAAACATTTAAGTAGAGTGGGTACCAGAACAACTTTTTCTAATACTTAACAAGTTCTTTTCTATTCAAATTAACTGAAAATTTCGCACGTTACTGAGATGAATTTTGCCAATCGTACTAATCGTTATAACGAAGAAACATTAAAATTGAAATGACGGACAAGGTTAATTAGCGGTTGGATCCTTTTCCTGAAATACACGAGTTCATTTCTAACCTATTTTAATATTTCCACTTAAAATAAACCTTAATTGAGTTTGCATAAAGACGGTCTCTCGATATAGGCTCTATAGTGCCGGCAGCAGTGGGAGGGGCGATAGGAGGTTTCGCTGCTGTCATTTTACTTGTGGTCGTGGTCTACATTATATGGAGGCGTGGTTATTGTGCCAAATTGAGTCCCACATCAATTTCAGAGGTAATATATTTAACATCACTTTCCTCCGAATTACCTTAATCTGTGTAAGGGCCATTTACATGTAACTGGTCAGAATTAATTTGGATTTATTGGGTTTGTGTTTTAGTGTACAAGTTGAATGTACACTTTTTGCATAAATGTGTAGACGTATGATCAAGCCTATTTAAAATACAACACCTAAATAAAACTTTTCACGCCAAGTAAAATAACTTGATTGTGAGTAAGTGGAAAGACATTTAGTCGACATCGACACTTAGGAACTTAAACACTCCATAAAGAAAAATACGTGCCCGAATTTTCAGATTGAAAATGACAGAAGAAATGAATAAAGTTCAAACGTAAATGAGGTTTATAAAAAATTGATTAACTGACCCCTTACAACAACGTCACCTGAACATTGATAGGTTTGAACACACACAAACACGCACACACAGATATATATATATATATATATATATATATATATATATATATATATATATATATATATATATATATATCTGTGTGTAGTGTAGACATACAGTTGTTGATGAAACTGCTCTGCTGTTAACAGATGTCAGTCATCATCAGAAAAGCATTTGTGATCAAGTACTGCCCGTCAGTGATGTCTGCCGTATTTATAACACACTCTCACACACACACACACACACACACACACACACACACACACACGTATGTGTGTGCATCTCTCTCTCTCTCTCTCTCTCTCTCTCTCTCTCTCTCTCTCTCTCTCTCTCTCTCTCTCTCTCTCTCTCGTGACCACTGTCGTAAGAAGATACAGCGATCAATCTGTGCTGAAGGAGTCAAGGCAATACCAATGATGGCAAAACTGGCTGTCGAACTGCGCGCGCGCGAGAGAGAGAGAGAGAGAGAGAGAGAGAGAGAGAGAGAGAGAGAGAGAGAGAGAGAGAGAGAGAGAGAGAGAGAGAGAGAGAGAGAGAGAGAGAGAGAGAGAGAGAGAGAGAGAGAGAGAGAGAGAGAGAGAGAGAGAGAGAGAGAGAGAGAGAGAGAGAGAGAGAGTTTTGTGGTCATTAGCAACGGAAAATAAAGAAAAATAAGGATTTTGATCACTTTGTAAATAACTTAAATATTTATTTGCCTCCAACTTGTTAGACATTTTGTCAAGTTATTCCCTACTTTTTGTTGTTGTGTCAGACTCTAACCATGCAAAATTTGTCTTTTTTTTTGGATCAAAAACTTTCAGGTTTTTAACTATGTATTCAATATTGATGAAAAGATAAGCTCGAACAAAACAAGTTAACCATTTACAAAATTATTGTACATAGCTAGTTTAGATGCAGAACTAAATTTTGTAGTGGTTTCTTTGGGATGGGATGGTACGAGTTCTCTCGCTTCATCAAGACTGTTATTTTAGTCTCTCTTAAACTCCGTTGGAACAAAATTATATGCATTTATATGTGCTATACATAAATTATATATGTATAATAACTACACCGTGTCGTAGATGTAACACTTGTGTAAAATTTTCATTTAAAGGAAAATCACCAAACATTGTTTCTTAATAAAAATGTATGCTGTGTGCGTGGTATATCAAATAAACAGTTCATATGCCCTAAGTTTTGCTGTTATAAGTTTATATTTTAACAGGGAAAATATAACGTCGGAAGAGAAGGAACTGATTACCTGACCAATTTAGGAAACCAGCCATCTAAGAAAGATGCAGTTATAGGACAACAGGAGAATATCTATGATTATATCAACCCGGATGATGTCAAGTTAGCAGCAGCACCTCCTCTCTCTCTCTCTCTCTCTCTCTCTCTCTCTCTCTCTCTCTCTCACACACACACACACACACACACACACACACACACACACACACACACAATTATTCCTTTATCAGTTACATACATATACAGTAGCTTCTCGTGGGTCGGTGGTTCTTTTCGGTGATTTCCCGGTTTTTTCCTCCACCATAATTACTGGCCGTCATGAATAGCCTATAGTGTGCTGAAAAATGGCGTTAAGCCCAACAACAACATATACATGCACACATATTGTACGTGATTTGTTTAGTCAAACCAAGCTTGATTAATGTACTAAAGCAGAGAAAGTTTATTGTATCATGTATATCGACACTTTCTTTTTACCTCGTATCAATGTAATTCATGAAATACTACTTCTACTCCTGCTGCTGCTGCTGTTGCTACTACTACTACTACTACTACTACTACTACTACTACTACTACTACTACTACTACTACTACTACTACTACTACTACTAAGTATAGACCGAAGTAAACAAAACTCCCTTATCTAGCTGATGACCAATATGCAAAACCAGTTCGACACACAATCTTGATTTGCGAAATATCGTTCCAAGAAGAAGTCCTTAATATTTATTTTTTGATTATGAAAACGTTGTAGAAATTTTCTCAGTTTCTACTATACTGCGACGTATTGCTATCACTTATATCAAAATTGAAATATTTCACCACAAGTATGAATTTTGTTATTTTTTTGCAGAATTATGTTTGGCAAATTTTAAGATGAAGTCATTTAAGTGTTCTGCATCAGTTTTACTAATCGTAAATTTCTTTGCACAAGAATACTTTTGATCAAATTTGACAAAGTTCTTTTTAGAATAGTCATTTGAAGATTTACCTATATTTAGTGACGGTTATTAAATTATTATTATTATTATTATTATTATTATTATTATTATTATTATTATTATTATTATTATTATTATTATTATTATTATTATTATTATTGATGTTGTTGTTGTTGTTATTGTTGTTGTTATTGCTATTGTTGTTAGCATTATTAGATTTTCTATAGGTTTTTCATAGGAAATGTAATAAAAAAAACTTCAGCATAAAATATTCTATTTAATCAGTAGTGTAATTTCCGGACCAACCGTTCAAGATCAGCACGATATGAATCAAGTCCAGGAAAGTTATGATAATCCCGGGTTCTCACGGTTTCGGTCAGAGGATGGCCAGATGTCTCAGGAAGATGGCGGATATCTCATGCTACAGAGAGGTGAGAAGACGGAAATGGATATATATATATATATATATATATATATATATATATATATATATATATATATATATATATATATTTGTTTGTTTCTTCCTTTGCTTTTATTTATGATTTGTTTATACTACATATGTAATTTATATATGCATCTTATTCCATTTAATACATGCATTAGTAAATATAATGCATTGGCAGCTGGGAAGTGTGACATAGATTGACCCCAATGAATGAAACAAAAGAGAAATCCTTACCCGCTCATTAGTACTAACATTCCAAAAATACTACAAATTTACTGTACCAAAATGATACTAGTGAATAATACTGGATTTTGTATTTAAAAATAGTTTGTTAAAACCTTGGTTGAAATCTCGAATTGACTTTATATAATGAAAAGCTCATTCTTGACAATTTTAGGTCCAAGAAACAAATACTATCAGCCGCAATACGCATGTATGACGATCTCTCATTGGTCAGTGATTGGGACTCTTATAATCAGTTCAGTACCTGAATTGACAGATACCGCCTCCAACCCAGGAATTAATAATGACTGACGAAACTAGTTTGAGTGTCTTACTTCGGTGCAAGATGGTGTTTGGTTTCATATCCGGAGGTGGTGATACCCGTTTTCCTGTCATATGTAACGGTTGAAGTTAAATGTAGTTACTTACTGAATATAAAGTTAATGTTGCCTTTAACTCCTGTGGTACAAATATTTGGATTGTGTGAAATGGGTTCTTTATTTAATCATCAACTGCAGCTCTACCTTTCTATTCCGTTATAAAATAATATAAACTATTTTTTTTTTCAAAACCAGATGACTACACTTCGATTTCTCTATTATTAATATTCTTCCGATATTAAGAAAATACACAAACGCATTCGAGGACATTAACTAGTATTCAACTAGCATTCAACGTAAATGAGATCCTTCTTACTGTTTCAACCATCCAACCCCATTCCCTCCCTTTATCTTTAGGCACTCACTTCCACCCCAATACCGTGACGCATGGAAAATGCATCAAATACATTTCTTATAGATGCATATATAAAGTTGGTCAAAAAATACTGAAAATATCTTTGTGATTTAAATTTGTATACATGTAACCTTTTACCGCCATCTTATGCTAAACTGATAGCAGTCGGCCTCCAATTGTCTTGGGTTTGTCACCCGCCCTGGTCAGCCTATGTCGTCTGATCGGTGCGTCCTTCGAAAAGGCTCATGTTGCCTCTGCATGATATTACCAATAATGTGTTAAATGTGTCGCTAGGACAAATCACATGAACAATAAGAAAACAACCATCACGGGAACCTCTGCAAGTGGCATCAAACACAATGCCTTTTTTAAATAATGGGTAACCTAAAGTGCAAAACAGGCATATATTTTCGCCATTTTCAACCCAGTTCTTTAGAAGCAGATATAGAAACAGAAATATAGGTTGTATTACAATATTTCCACTAACGCTTATTGATATATCTACATGTCCAATAATAGTGATATTGAATATTTTGTATTAGTTGATAGACTATTTGATTTGAAATATGGCCACATTTATTGTACACATGCTATACTGAGACATGATTTTTTAATTTCAGATGCCAACGACAGCACTCATGCCTACTATTCCATCAATAAAAAAGGAATGCAGTGTTAAGAAATACAACTTTTATACTAAATGTTTTCATGTTTTATTTATCACTTTGCTTTGACAGAAAGAATACAAGATGATAACTTTATCTTTACCAGCAGAGTTCATGCATGCGAGTGCGTAAAAGCGCGAATTAAAATAAACTCGTAGTTCTCTCTCTCTCTCTCTCTCTCTCTCTCTCTCTCTCTCTCTCTCTCTCTCTCTCTCTCTCTCTCTCTCTCTCTCTCTTTCTCTCTCTCTCTCTCATACTTCATGATCATTAGTATCGCACAAAACAAGCTTGAATTTTAATTTTACTGAAACCTTTCATTCTCTGTACTTGTGTAAAGTATTTGTGCAAGTGACAAATATACCTGGACTTACGTCGATGTCTGTAAGAAGTAAAGTAACTGTATTTATTTATATAGACTTTGGTTGGATTCAAACAAATAATGAAGAAATGTTAAAAGGAAAAAAAAATGACAATAATGATAATCATACCACAACTGACCAGGTCGATGTCAATCATGCACTGTTTTGTCACGTTTGTATTTACAACGTGAACGTACATAAATTAGGCGTCTTTTATAATCAAACTTCGTGTAAATTGCTTGGACGTTAATTCTCAAGAAGTTTTCAAAACTTCAAAATTTCAGGGTTTACTTTTTTTTAATCGATTCTAATTTAGACATTATAGGATGGCGGCTTACATGAGAGATTCAGTTACCTCCGAAACTGATGTGCTGGCAACATGCAAAATCTACTCACTTCAGAAACTGAAAATTTGACAATGGAAGTGCTTCTACGAGAATGGGCAATGTTTCACTTTGCAAAAGCAGATGTTAACAATTTTAGCAAAGATATTTAGTTTCTTTAAATTGCAGTCACATACATTGGCTAGAACTTTGCAGGCTAGAGCATAATATAATTAAAGACAAAGTGTTTAGAACTATTTTGTTTGACATAGAAACAAATCCGCCAAGTTATTCAAAGTAGCTAGACAGCTTAGGCGGATACTAATCGGCTATGATTCAGAGCGGATGTTAGCGATCTTAATTGATATCTTTGTTGTTGATATAATACACACAAGCGTACTACTGCAACAGTAAAAAAAAATCGATGCTAAAACAGGGTGGTATGGGGAGTAGTGCAGTTTATTGTTAGTAACATTCTTATTGTAGTACGATTTTAATTTGTGGTTGTTTCGTACTTCGAAAAAAACCTTGTTTAGTTAAACTTTTGGCAACCTTATTGTCGTGCAAATTTCAACTGAAACCCACAACAATTCAGTATGAAACTCCAAGTGCGAGGAAAGTCTATCGCCTTCCATAACATTTTACTTTTACTTCCTACCTTATGATTTATACGTGAAGTTAACATTACAGCCTACATGTGATTTATATTGAATGTGGACGTTAGCATGACAACCTACATGTGATTTATATTGAATGTGGACGTTAGCATCACAACCTACATGCGATTTATATTGAATGTGGACGTTAGCATCACAACCTACATGTGATTAATATTGAATGTGGACGTTAGCATCACAACCTACATGTGATTTATATTGAATGTGGACGTTAGCATCACAACCTACATGCGATTTATATTGAATGTGGACGTTAGCATCACAACCTACATGTGATTTATATTGAATGTGGACGTTAGCATCACAACCTACATGTGATTTATATTGAATGTGGACGTTAGCATCACAACCTACATGTGATTTATATTGAATAAGGACGTTAGCATCACAACCTACATGTGATTTATATTGAATGTGGACGTTAGCATCACAACCTACATGTGATTTATATTGAATGTGGACGTTAGCATCACAACCTACATGCGATTTATATTGAATGTGGACGTTAGCATCACAACCTACATGCGATTTATATTGAATGTGGACGTTAGCATCACAACCTACATGTGATTTATATTGAATGTGGACGTTAGCATCACAACCTACATGCAATTTATATTGAATGTGGACGTTAGCATCACAACCTACATGTGATTTATATTGAATGTGGACGTTAGCATCACAACCTACATGTGATTTATATTGAATGTGGACGTTAGCATCACAACCTACATGCGATTTATATTGAATGTGGACGTTAGCATCACAACCTACATGCGATTTATATTGAATGTGGACGTTAGCATCACAACCTACATGTGATTTATATTGAATGTGGACGTTCGCATCACAACCTACATGTGATTTATATTGAATGTGGACGTTAGCATCACAACCTACATGTGATTTATATTGAATGTGGACGTTAGCATCACAACCTACATGTGATTTATATTGAATGTGGACGTTAGCATCACAACCTACATGTGATTTATATTGAATGTGGACGTTAGCATCACAACCTACATGTGATTTATATTGAATGTGGACGTTAGCATCACAACCTACATGTGATTTATATTGAATGTGGACGTTAGCATCACAACCTACATGTGATTTATATTGAATGTGGACTTTAGCATCACAGCCTACATGTGATTTATATTGAATGTGGACGTTAGCATCACAACCTACATGTGATTTATATTGAATGTGGACGTTAGCATCACAACATACATGTGATTTATATTGAATATAAGATTTTAAATCTTCTTGATTAATTGCCAAGAGAAGGTACAGGATCCCGAAAAGCGTAAAAATGGAACAATTAAATATAATCCCCAAAATACTAGAAACAAAATCATCTAAAACTGCAAATTTGCAGCTGAACATCCACTTCGATAAAAAAAATGTTTTAGCAGCCGACGGAAAAATCTACACATTTGGTCACATTGGGACAATTTTTTTGGTACAAAATTTAAGGTTTTTCACATACCCACCACCCCAAAAACAATTGTTTTTGGGGGTGGCGGGTATGTGAAAAATCTTTAGTTGAGGTCCAGAATGTACTGCATTGTGTTTGGGGATACGTTAAACCATCTAACTAGCAAGACAAGTTACTCTATAAAACATTCCGGGTGTTTGCTCTCATTTTTTAGGGTGCGGAGGAATGGAGTCGGTTTTCCAACAGCTGTAGAATATAATAGTAGATCAAAACAGCACCAGGCAAAAAATATGCACAGATGGTCGATTTAAGCTTAATAGGTTTAGAGGTTGTTACAATAGGGAAAAATCATGTCAGCATAAGCAATACCAGCTTTTCAAAGTCAAATAAATGTACATAAATAAAGTTATTACCCGGTCTTTTCTTCTTTCCAATTAACCTCTAAGTCCAGGATGTTAAAATGACCAGCAGCATTTACATATTTGTTTTTAATTGTAGCGTATCTGAAGGAAAAGCATGGCATATTTTGCATAACAAATTACACTCATCAATATAACACGAAACAATAAGGGAATAAAAAATGTTTTAGTGCTACCGTAGAGAAACAAGATTTTATTCTCTCAAAAAATCATCGATTATCAGTGAGAAAAATCTGAAAATTCTTTTCTTTTAATATCAAAACCTACACAAGTTAAGACACATTAGAGCGGAATAAGCGGAATAAGCAATGTCGAATCAATGAGAGTTCACTGATAGAGGGATACCACGATCAAGACATCCTTCCTCAAACTGGTCTGGAAAGGATTCTAACGTGTTATCGACAAGTTGTGAGTAGAGTCAGAGAAATGAGCTATAAGATGAATGAATCTAGCTCAAGTTGTACCAACATGCAAAGTTGGATTCGTCTTAAGTGAGCTAAAAGAGTTCGCTTGGTCTAGATGCAAAGAATTAAATATAAAGAGATGGCTGAAAACGTAAATGCCATTGAGCCATTGAAAATGGAACAACTAAATATGTGAACATGTAAAAATCATTTAAACGTGAGTGTATGCGAAATAGTGTCCAAGAAGTTGAGGATATTACGAACAAAAGGAAGAAAATATAACGGTTATTCAGTTGTGACCTAATTTTTGTACCATTATTTTGCGGTTATAATGATCGCATGCACCTATGTATATTTCCTCCCAGCTTTGGTGGCTAGGGAATATCCTTATACAACCTGTATTATTGAGGGGTTAACACTGTATATTATCACCCGATATTGACAGTACATATATTCACGCGATATGGTGACATCATCCGATATAGTGACAGTGTATATTAGTATTATGCTAGGTTTTTTCCAATTAGTTGTTATGTATGAGTCTGCTTGCTCTGTTGGAAATTTGAGCTTTTCAGTAGTTATTTCTAGCATAACCTTCTTCTCGTGCCTAGTTACGAGAAGGAAGAAAGTTCAGCATTCTTAAGAATAAGGGTCACACCTATGTTGCATCTTGTGGGAATAATCTCGGCTGCGAAGAGGTGGGATCGCTGTAAGAAATAGACACAACACTCTCTGAAGCTTGATGTCGCACTTTATATATATATATATATATATATATATATATATATATATATATATATATATATATATATATATATATATATATATATATATATATATATATATATATATATTCTAAAGATACAACATGTAAATTTATTTATGTTGAAACTACATACAATATATATTACTTTACTTATTGAATAGTTCTTCCACAATCTACTATTTCATTTGTGCATTCATTTATCTGCTTTTTTGAATACAAGTGATTTAAATATTCAAAAAGCCTAAAATTCAATAACTGTAATAAATGTATTTTATTCTATTTAATGTAAGGTAACGACCTGAAAAAGATCTGTGAGTGTTATACTTATTATTTAAAGAATATATATTTATTCTCAATTAAATTGTAACATGAAGCTAGTAATTATTTCAAGCAAATACTAATGAGCATGGAAGCTGTAAAATATTTCATTACATTATGATTGTGGAAGAAGGAAACTCAATAGTATTACATTATAAATACAATGAACATCAATTCAGTAAAATATCAAATCAGTAAATTATTTAATATTAGAAAATAGAACTCACTATTACATTATATTGATAAAATAAAAATAATTCAGAAGGATATTTCAACTTACTATAAAATCTTTAACTTTTAAGAGCGAGTATAAAGCATAATTTTCTTACTTGTTAGAAATAGACACGACACTTATCTGAGCTTGAAATCTCACTGAGACCAAGCAGCCCAGAGCCGTTTTATATCTTAGAAGCTGCTGATCATCAGTATTTTCATTCAAGGTCAGAGAGGTCTGTCTAATAAACTATGCCTATGTTCTAAAAAAGTCACGCGTGTTCTTGCGTGATAGTCAAGGACAGCTTTAACCTTATATCAAGTTTTAGAAAGAAAGTGTGTGTGCGTAGTCAGTAATTTTCCTAAGTGAACGACCTTTTGAATCATACATTGTCTATAACCTTCCTATTGTAGGTGGTCATTCACGTTCCGAACTTTTAAACCCAACTAATTTCCTAGACTGTTTATCAATTACTTCGTTCCCAGCATCACAACGCAATTAATAAGGGTTTATTGATTGAATTATAAGATAGTACGTTATTCGTGGCTTCGATCTGTTGTTGAACTATCGAACTCGGCTATTAATTAGGCTTTTTCCATTACCAACTAAAGCTGATAAAACAAGGATAGAGTTTAATCTGAATTCATTTCAACGTTCCATTATGTTCAGGACATGAATTATTTATTGGGCCATGCTTCTCTCATAATCCAAATCAATATTATTGCATTCCCCAAAATTCGCAGGTTTTTGTCTTTCAATAACTTATAAATTTCAATATATTCTATACAAGTTACTGTTATCGTTTCTTTCTTTTAAAATTGATATCTTGATATTAGCATCCGATATAGTGACATTGTATACTATCACCTTAGATGGTGACAGTGAATATTATCACCTTAGATGGTGACAGTGAATATTATCACCTTAGATGTTGACAGTGGATATTATCACCTTAGATGGTGACAGTGAATATTATCACCTTAGATGGTGACAGTGGATATTATCACCTTAGATGGTGACAGTGGATATTATCACCTTAGATGGTGACAGTGAATATTATCACCTTAGATGGTGACAGTGGATATTATTACATGAGATGGTGACAGTGTATATTATTACATGATGTGGTTATAGTGCATATCATTACCAGATATGGTGACAGTGTATAATGTTATCATCCGAGAGGATGAATATTCATATTGTTATACCTCAGAATAGTAACAATATAAATGATTAATGCTCTTAACGTCACGTGTCATGGAATAAAACACCGTGTCTCCTTCGACAATCGCGTTTCCAGGTTTCGTTTCTCTCAGTTATAATCACTGATGAAATTCCATAATCTGTTACCTTATTTGTGATTACTTATTTTCAAGTCACGTTGACCCTCATTTAACATTTCTCGCCTTGGGTCAAGGCATCTATATATATAGCTCCCTAAGAATGGCACTTACCACCAACAGGGATACAGTCCATACAGTCGCTCGAGAGGGATACACTGCATATTATTATCCGTGATGATTGACGTGTATTAGCACCCTAGAAAATAATATGATCACCAGAGTGATAGTGTATCACTGAGAAAATACATGTTATCACAGAGAAAGTGATAGCATATATTATCACAGGAAGTTGATAGTGAATATCATCACAGAGAAGGTGATAGTGCATGTCATTAGTGTTTTATGAGTGTGTGTGTGTGTGTGTGTGTGTGTGTGTGCGGGGAGGGGGGTTGGTTTGTGGGACAGCAGGTAAAGCTTCCTGGAATGTCCCTTCCTTTGATGCTTGTCAGGCAATTTGATTGGTTACATAATCTTTTCGAAAAGGCAATTAAAGTTGATCAATATTTCCAGTATGACAATTGAAGCCGTTACTTCCTTTCTATTTGGCATTTTGGTGTTGACGTCGTTGGTTGATCCTATAAATCTTCTCCAATTGGAAGTCGTTTATGGTGTGGGTGGATACTTCTTTTCTTCCTTCCTTTTTTTTCTTTTCTGTCATCTGTCATATCTTTCTTATAGTTTTTCTATCTTCTTCGTCATGGTGTCCAGTTTCTTAGTGTGCCCTGGAATTAAGACTGCCTCCCAGGACGTCAGTTTGTCATATTATCAATAATGATAATGTTGTTATTGTTAGAGGTGTATTTATTGTTATATGCAGCTGAAATTATGCTACATGGTAATTGTTCATAACAATCATTTATGCATTTTATTATTATCTTCTGTTAGTGATATGAGAAGATAATATTTACTATTGATATAGATAATTTAATTATTTTTCCTTTAGGAATATATAATGCAATTTATATAGTTATTTAATATTACTAATTTATTAGGTATGATTAAGTTCAATTATTGTTGAACCGAATTGATGTATGCTTCGGTCTGTTATTGTTCTATTCTTGTATCATTTTTATATTGTCAAAACTATTATTACCTTAATTTTTATTATCATTGTTATTACTGATATTATTTATATTGCTATTGATTTAATGTCATTATTATTCCTACTATTATTACTAGCATCAGTAGGTCTAGGAGTAATTTTATGATATTATTTTTATTATTATTATTATTATTATTATTATTATTATTATTATTATTATTATTATTATTATTATTATTATTATTATTATTATTATTATTATTATTATTATTATTATTATCATAATATTAGTTATTATTATTATTATTATTATTATTATTATTATTATTATTATTATTATTATTATTATTATTATTATTATTATTATTATTATTATTATTATTATGTTTGTGTTAATGTAAGTATACTATTATGAGAATACAATATGATGGTAAAGTTAATTATGTACTATTTGCAATAATAGTTGATATTGTTCAAATATTTTGTTTTTAATATTCCCTATTATGAAATATGGTTATCGTTTAGCATTGTTTTCTATATTTGAATTATCATGAATGGATGTAGTGTATACTGCCTACGTAGTGATGTTGGCGTCTTTTGATTGGTGATCAATTTGTTAACATTTTGATCCTTCCCACGACCTGCTATTATGTTTGGTTACAGGATAAGCGCGCCTAATTCCAACCAATCAGGTGGGTACTTATAAACAACTGTTATGTTAAACCAGTGCTTCCAATTGTAACGCTCTCCATAGGACGGGCAACGGGGAGATTTGTATTACGTATTAAGACGTACTATTCCATTTTGAATACAGATTATCGAAAGATTTTAAGTTTTATTAATATGTCAAACACATTTCCTATTTAGTCTTAATATCATTTACTAAATACGATGCATAGAACATATGTATTAGTGAACGCTCGGCCGTTGTATTTATTTTAATTGTTATGAATTAGCGAGCGCACGGCGCGCTTAACTAAACAAAGAAATTGTATGTATGTATGTATGTATGTATGTATGTATGTATGTATGTATGTATGTATGTATGTATGTATGTATGTATGTATGTATGTATGTATGTATGTATGTATGTATGTATGTATGTATGTATGTATGTATGTATGTATGTATGTATGTATGTGTGTGTGTGTGTGTGTGTGTGTGTGTGTGTGTGTGTGTATGTATGTATGTATGTATGTATGTATGTATGTATGTATGTATGTATGTATGTATGTATGTATGTATGTATGTATGTATGTATGTATGTATGTATGTATGTATGTATGGTGTGTGTGTGTGTGTATGTGTGTATGCGTGCCAACCTCCCCTGCTTTGTTGCAATCTCTGTAAGCCTTAGTTTCGTTATTTATAAGTTGGCGTTTTCCTGATGTTTAGTCTTCCTGTCGTCATTTCATAGGTCCCAAAAAGGCTTCCAAGCGTCCAAGTCACACCTGTCACCTCCAGCAATTCTTATCCGGTTGTTGCTATGGATGTCATTATGCCAAACTTGTGTGATCCACCTCTGCAATGATTGTGTCAAATAAGCCTGAGTTGTGAATTAGAAGAGTATAATTATTTTGAATTTCGTGTACTGAGCGTACTTTTGAAGGTTTGAACTGTACCAATCAACTGGATGTCTGCCATCCAAAACCATTTATCACGGCGTGGTTTTATGGTTGTTTGTTTTTGCATGCCGGCCAAAGGATCAGGATGAGTCACGTTTTGGTCTTCCTTGTTGAAATGAAGACCTTGGTTATTTCTCCCCAATCAGAGGAGGTTGTATTGCTTTTCCAGATTCACCATCCCTCTCCTGGAGATGGTTTGATGTTTTTCCGAATAGTTGGGTCGCATGTGGGAGGTTTACTGGTCTGACCCTCGCTTGAGCGATGCCTTACCTGATTGCCATAGTCATGATGGGAAATCTTAGGTCCGGATGGAGCTGCGGGTTTCATTATCCCACCCAGGTGACACTAATATGATTCCTAGGACCTGTTTTATGACCTTGGCCAGGTAATTGTGTGTTGGTGCTGGGGTTGGGGTATGTGGGACAGTCAGGGAGGTTTGGACTGTCCCTTGGTTGTATTGTGATGTTTGCTATAATTTGTGTTAATGTGTGGTTGAGGGCTTGGGGGTTGCGTGGTCCAAGGATAGCTACTTAGAATTTGTGTTATCTTGCTCAAACCTAAAGTGCTACGGTTTAAGAATGATCAATTGTTGATGACTGTTTCTAGACTGCTCTATGGCGGATATGGTGCATTTGTATTGTTATGTATTTGCGGGGGTTATGAACAGTAGGTATGAACCTGGCCTGTTTTTATTTGGTGACGATTGATTAGTTTTTATTTTAATTTGTATTTGCATGGCTGTGAGAGATATTTATACTTTTCATCGTTAAGAAATTCGTCTCTCTGAGTTCCGGCTGATGCCATTTTGTCCCTGAAGGCAGAGAATTCAGATCATGTTGAAACCATTTAAGGACTTGGTTATATGATTACATCTTCTTCTCCTTCAATAAGGTGGTACTGGCTATTTCTGTAGCGGTCATGCCCAGCAATATGTCTGGAATCTGATGCTGAGGCATTTCATTTTTATACGAGCCTGCTGCTCCCATTCTTTCTTGAATGCGAATCTGCTGCTTCCACTTCACCTTGAATACAGATCAGTTGTTTCCACTTTTCCTGTATTATAAATCTGCTTCTCCCACATTTCAATCAATAATACACTTTTAAAATAAAAATTAAGAGGGATTGAGTGAGGAATTAATGAATTGGTAGACTATGATGTTATCATTACTTTTAAAGTTAGTGATAAAATCCACGGGCATTTATCTCCAAGACAATTGGAGAGCTATTAGACTCTTATTTAAGATGCCAATGTTGAACTTCAAACTAAACCGCCCCTCCCGCATTTCCCTGAATGCCATTTTTTTCTGGACACTGATGCTAAGATTTACTACTTTTATACGAATCTGCTGCTCCCACTTTTCCTTGAATATGATACTTTTAAGATAATCTGCTGCTCCGATTTCACCTTGAATACAAACCTGTTGCTTCCATATTTTTGAATACGAATCTGACGCTTCCACATTTCCTTGAATATGACACATTTAAGATAAAAATTAATGGGAATTGAGTAATGAATGAATGAATTGGGCGATTTTGCTGCTAACACTACTTTTAAAGTTAGTGATATAAATCATAAGGCAATGTCAATTGAAATTACTCTTTTACTGGGCATTCTAAACTTAAATGTTGAGAGGATCATATATATCCTATAGTGTGTAGAAAAGACTTCTTCCCCCCAACACCTCGCACCATATTTGAGTAGGTACAGTCCTTCCGTCAGTTGTGAGTCAACAATAAAGTACGATTTATTAGGAGGTAATTTGGGGATGAACTGTACCTTGTTTACAATATTGCGGATTAGTCAGGATAAGGGTCTGTGATGAGTTAGTGGCCTTAAAGAAGTAATATATGTAGATGTTGTATGGAGTCAGTAAAGTGATGTGATGTATACATACATACATACATACATACATACATACATACATACATACATACATACATACATACATACATACATACATACATACATACATACATACATACATACATACATACATACATACATAGATACATACATACATACATACATACATACATACATACATACATACATACATACATACATACATGCATGCATGCATGCATGCATGCATGCATACATACATACATAAATACATGCATGCATGCATGCATGCATGCATACATACATACATGCATACATACATACACACATACATACATACATACATACATACATACATACATACATACATACATACATACATACATACATACATACATACATACATACATACATACATACATACATACATACATACATACATACATACATACATAGATGCATGCGTGGATGCATGCGTGGATGCATGCATACAGACAGGGAGACACAGAGACAAGAACGCATGCATACATACATACATACATACATACATACATACATACATACATACATACATACATACATACATACATACATACATACATACATACATACATACATACATACATACATACATACATACATACATACATAGATGCATGCGTGGATGCATGCATACAGACAGGGAGACACACAGAGACAAGAACGCATGCATACATACATACATACATACATACATACATACATACATACATACATACATACATACATACATACATACATACATACATACATACATACATACATATATACATGCATGCATGCATGCATGCATGCATGCATGCACGCACGCACGCACGCACGCACGCACGCACGCACGCACGCACGCACGCACGCACGCACGCACGCACGCACGCACGCACACACACACACACACACACACACATACATACATACATACATACATACATACATACATACATACATACATACATACATACATACATACATACATACATACATACATACATACATACATACATACATACACACACACACACACACACACATACATACATACATACATACATACATACATACATACATACATACATACATACATACATACATACATACATACATACATACATACATACATACATACATACATACACACACATACAAACATACATACATACATACATACATACATACATACATACATACATACATACATACATACATACATACATACATACATACATACATACATACATACATACATACATACATACATACATACATGTACACATATATGCACATACACACATACACATATAATATATACATGCAAAAAATTTTGAGCTAGATTTGGTAGTGTTAAATATAAGTTGCTATATTATTTTTGCTGCAAAATATAGTTTAATTTCAACATATGCATTATAATGAACGTATTATCAATAAGTACTAGACCAAAGAGAAAATAAATAAATATATATTATAAGGAAGGTTTACATGATATTCTTGTATAAGGTGATATATCTGTTTGTCTTGATTATTTTACTGGGTCTTGGATTATAGTCGCGTGTCTGCCGCTTATTCAGCTTCTTGCGACTTATTGCGCCCTAGAGCTGGGCGGCTGTCTCTTTAAGAGGGCACTTGGCTCCGAGCTAGGCTCTTTCGGGAACTAGTGCACGTTACCAATAGGACATCCTACACCGCCCCCAAGGCAGACCAGGAACCATGTCTCACACCACGATCACAATTTCCACCCCACCAAACCACCATTGATACATCCACCCGACTTTATTTCAGTCAGCAGGCCTAAATATCAAATTATCACCAGTTATGACTACATGTATCACTATACCAATGTTTTGTAATCCACCTAAACAATTGACCTAATGTCGCAGAGTTGTGAATTTGGAATGTTATCATGTTGGAATTTTGCGTACTTAGCGTACTTATAAGGGCCGAAAATACTTCCAATTCGTTGGGTGTAGGTCACCCTTTGTAAAAAGTCTATAACCTATGTCGTCACTTTGGCTTTGAAGACCCAAGGTTCAAACAAGATCCTTTGAAAAAGGCGGTCAAAATTAAAAACCAAAATTATGTATGCGGTGATAAAATGTTACAATTAGGTGGCAAACACCTAAAGATTGATTCCTTTTTAGAATCATATAAGTACGCCAAGTACGCAAAATTCAAACTTATCAAAATATTTTCAAAATTCACAACTCAGGAACATTTGGATAATTGAACAGGTGGCTAACACATCATTGGTATAGGGACACCCGTAAGAAAAACTGGTTAAATTTGACACAATAGTCCACCTAACTGACATAAAGTTAGGTGGACTTAGACATTGGGGACTTTGGTGGGCGGGAGTTGTGGCCCGAGTGGGAGGGCTAGTTGCGGATCTGCCTTTGCCTTCGATTACATTATGCTTCATAAGGTCTTTTTTTGGGGGTCTCTGACCTCTAGGGGTCAGGTAAAAGGCCTAGCACCAAGGCCAAATGCCCTCAAAGGGGACTGCAGTCCACGCCCGGGACTGTAAGCAGTTGTATCAGCCTTAGGGCAGTAAGCGACTTAAAATGCCTTGCCTTGCCAGCAGCTTCTAAGGGTCGGTGGTTCTTTCCGGGGATTTCCCGGTAAATACCTCCACGTAAAGACCCAGCTCGGGTCCAAGCGCCCTCTTTAAGGGATTGCTGTCCAGCCTGGGCCCGCAAACAGTCGCAAAATGCCAAGGAGTGTAATACGCGACTATAATACCTAGTCAGTCAGTCAGTAAAAACAACTATCGTGCTCCGAGTAGCCGAGTGGCCACGCGGCCCGGACTGCTCATCGCTAATTGTTTGTTCCTTTCCAGGGGTAGGGGTTTTGGGACAGCAGAGGGAAGGTGGTTTCTTCTGCATAGTCCCTTGATTTGTTTTGAAGTGAGGTCTGTTTGTGTGTGTGTTGGGTGGGGTTTTTATGGGATGTTAGCTGGTGCTGGCTAACTATACCTTATTTGACTTTGTAGCAATTTTAATTGTATAATCTTTTCTTTATTGGCAATGAAATGTATATTCTTTTCTGTCTACCTTTCAGGTAGTGTTTGTTTTGTCATCTTGCTGTAGTTGCGTGTTTCTTCTTTCTTGCTGGATAGCTGTATTTGGGTTGGGGCTTATAGGACAACAGCTAGAGCAGACTTTGTGTCCATTAATTGATTTGGCGAATTTTGATTGCTTATTTTTTCACTTGTCATTGTTATGTTTGTAGCCTTTACCAGGTTACTTTTCGGTCTGTATGCGTGTTCGGATAAAAGGATCTACTCCGTTCCTGGGAGTTGGGGATATCAGGTGGGAGGTTCCTGATTTTACCCCTTTCTGTCGGCCTTGACCTCAATGTCCTTGTCATGGTAGGAAATCTTAGCCTATATACAGAGCTATAGGTTTCAGGATCCACCCAGGCTTGTGCTAGTACGAGTCCTAGCGCCTGTTTTATGTTATGGACTAGGTATGGTGCTTGCAAGTATGTTCGTGTTTGTATGCCGGGAGGGGTTATTATCGTTCCGATACAGGCTTATTGAATCCCTTTATTTGATACTGACGAATTGTTCTTGTAGATGATTTGTTGTAGGCATCTGCTTTTGATGTCTGCTTTCCCTCCTCCTCCCTCTGATGTCCTGAATCCTTTCTTCTTTTATTCTTCTTACTGTAGGTGCGTGTTTCTTCTTTCTTGCTGGATAGTTGTATTTGGGTTGGGGCTTATAGGACAACAGCCAGAGCAGACTTTGTGTCCCTTAATTGATTTGGCGCATTTGATTGCGTAGTCTTTTCAATTGTCACTGCCACGTTTGTAGCCTTTACCAGGTTACTTTTCGGTCTGCATATTTGTTCGGAGAAAACGGTCTACTCCTCTTCTGGGAGTTAGGGATATCAGGTGGGAGGTTCCTGATTTTACCCTTGCTGTCGGCCTTGACCTATATGTCCTTGTCGTGGTGGGAAATCTTATCCTATATATAGTGCTTATAGGAATTAGGATCTACCCAGGCTTGTGCTAGTATGGGTTCTAGCGCCTGTTTTATGGTGTGGACTAGGTATGGTGCTTGCAGTTATATTTATGTTTGTATGCTGGGAGGGGTTATTAGGGTTCCAATACAGGCTTATTGGAACCCTTTATTTGATTAAACCATTATAGGCAACAATTTTTATTAGTCAAATAAATACTAACAAGCAGTCATAGTTTAATGTATAAATATATGTCTATAAATTCGGTTTCTATTATCTGGCATAGTATGATAGGTTTTTGCATATGAGGAATTAATTTCCTTCTTTTTCTTTTCTTTTCTCTCTCTTCTCTTTTTTAATATATATATATATATATATATATATATATATATATATATATATATATATATATATATATATATATATATATATATATATATATATATATATATATATATATATATATAGTTAGTTAGTAATGTATAGAGAGGGATTGTGTTAGTTTGATATATGAGTGGTCGGGTTAGGTATATATAATGTGGGAGGTGTACTTTTAAAGGAATAGTATTTCAGATTTCAGGCATAGTGTTTGTGGTTTTTATATATAATGCATTTCATTTATGGTTTTGTATTTTTATTTTCGTGTTAAGGATGCTATTTAATTTATTGAGAATTGATTAATTTTGGATGCTTTGTGGTTCTGTTGAATAGTTTGTTTGGTTTGGTATTTTATGTATTTTTACGTCTTGTATATCTTTATTTGTCAAAGGATGTGCAATTGAGCAGGATAAGGTTTGTATTACATTATTTTGCGTGATATCTGTGCTTGATTTATTCATTAGAGTAATTTGTTTGATGTTTGTCTAATTATTTGTTTAGTGTGAACATTATCACTTGGCATTTTTGTTTTTTAGGGGAGTTTTAGTTTTTCATTGTATTTTTATTTACTTACTTGTAACCCTGGATACTTGTGTTTGTGTAATAATTATTATTGTTTTAATTATAATGTTTTTGAATTATATTTTGATTTTATGCTTGCTTGATTTTATTTAGTTATTTGTAATTTGGTTTTCTAAGTTTAATGATGATAATGCTGTCTCAGCCTGCTTAGATTATATATTTGTTGATTTTGACATTCAGTGATTATATTATTATGCTGATTTGTTAAGAGTTAATATAATGTTGTTAGGAAATATATTGTTGTTTAGTTATTAGATCATGCAATTCATATTGTAGAGATTCATGCAGTATAAATAAGTAATAAATTATGGTTTTAATTACAATTTACAATAATAGCTGTATTGCTATGTACATAAATATAAAAATTATATTTACAAGAAGGATGACTCATGGGAGATTGGCCTGTATGTGTTTTTATTTTCCGTTGTGTTATTGTTAGGTGTATGTTTGTTAAACGTATTTGATTTTGTTGAGATGGAAATGTTGTCCATCCATCCGTATGTTGCTGATGCCTTTCCAAACTCTGAGTTATTCGGACGTAAAGAAAAACACCTTTCTTAGTAAAGCTTGCTGTCTTTGTGTTCGTTCTAATTATGATTGCCTTATATCTTTGTATAATTTGAGGTCATATTCCTTTGCATTAAAGGAGAGGCATATTAGGTTTTTATCCTTGAGGTTCACTGACCTTTAGCATCTTTACCTCATACAAACCAAAATTCACTAGTTTGAAGAGAACAACAACAACAACAAAACCAAAATTGGTGGCCCCGAGTGACCGAGTGGTCGAAAGCACTTTCCGTTACGGATTACTGCAATCTCACCTCTGTCTACGTGGGTTCGAGTCTAAATTCGGCGAATGTGGATATGTAAGACAGCTTGCCATTAGCATCTCGTGGGTCCTTGGTTCTTTCTGCGGTTTTCCCGGTTTCTTCCTCCACCATTAATACTGGCCGCCATGTGTAGCCTATCATGTGCTGAAAAATGGCGTTAAGCCCCACAATAACAAAAACAACAACAAAGCTGCAAGTCAGTACTGTTTGCATTTTTCTCTGCCGATGTGAGTGTGAATGCATGTCAAAATGTTTGGGTGAAATTAAACAAAGGACTATATTGAATAAGAGCGATTTTCTCTCCCCGCTTTTATGGGAAAAATTATTGTAATTAGCACAACTGTCTGTCTCATTACATTATTCCATGTATAAATACCAATATTACGAATTAAATATCCATACAAATTTCTTTCTAATACATAAACAAGAGCTTTGAACATGGACTGGTATGGAGAATTTAAGTGAAAATGCTGCATTTGAGCAACTTCAAACAAGAAATAAAATCCAAGCACAGGCTTGCTCTAGCAAGGTATTTACACTGATTAATTAATTATTATAAAAAGTTTTGGGTTTTCATGAACTTATGTGAGCGAGCACGTTTGAGTTAATCACTAAAAGCTAAAAGTTAAATAAGTCGTGAATTTTATTCTCTATGTATCACTGTCGTTGTTGTCCCTGTTGCATGGTAGCTGCTTGCGTATCGTTACGCGCGAGCAATTTGACACATTTTTATATTGCGCTATATTATTATCTTCATTAGTATATTAAAAAAATTCCGGGAATAATAACTATTCAGATATTTTGAAACAATATTTCCATTAATTTCTCTCTTTCTTTATTCTTTCTAAATTGTCTTGGGAACACGATTTTTCTCAAGGGGCATCTGGAACTATAATGTAAACAAAGACTACGTGGAGTAAACATTAAATGGTATTGTAGTTTGACGGTGTCAGTTTTGTGTGAAAGCATGCTGTAAATAATAGGATAAGTACATATATACTATTTATTTTATACATAAATAACAGGGATTTTCTTCATTTTTCCATCACGATACCGTTTGCTACATTTAATTCACTATTAACATTATAGTGTTAATCCGTACACGTAATCTTTAAAGTGAATCTGTCAATTTCCAGATGGAATACGCAATCACAATAAGCGTAGTTTTTCATTACATTTTGTTCACTATGTCCATCTTCATATGGTAACAATATTAACAGTGTTAATTCTTTTAAATTAAAGCAATAACTGGGCAAACAACAAAGGATGGTCGGAATTTATATATTTGGAGGAATAGCTCAAATAGTATAGCATTAATGTACGATATTTTCTCACCAAGATTGAATCTCAGAAGTCCTTATATTAACGACTGTCAATATTAAAATTTTGATATAAAATTAATAACTGTTCAGTTTTCTACACCAATAAAAATAATGCTTAATTTGAAAATATTTTATTTTTATGTCATGCAGGTAATATTTTTATCAATATGCTATTCATTTAAATTTTGAACTGTACAAAGTGTGGCCAATTACGTCTACATCATAAAAATAATGGTATTTGACTAGTGTTTTGAATCGGTTATTCTTCCATAATAAGATATTATAACTTTTATACAAAGTTTTTAATATTCAATGTTTTCATACTAAATTTTTATCTTTTTCCGGTGCACTCATCCACATGAAGAAAAATCGGTTTTAAACTGACAAACATTTTAAACTTGCTTATTATATCGATAACGTTTCTAACAACTACTGAAATTAGAAACCATTTCCAAACCGTGGGAATCTTGTACACAGTCGCGGTGGAAGCCTAGTAACTCAACTGATTTATAATTTTATAATTGAATCTATCATTTGTAATATTTCGGTGCAAACAAACCCCAGTAATTTTATGAGGCTGAATCATTTGCTAATCATTGTAATGTTTCTTAAGTGTAATAATAATTTGTGGTTATAATATTCACCTGAAAGGGTACTAGAGGAGAGTGGCCCAATATCTTTGCATCAAAAAATGATTGTGGTGGAACCAGTGTTGTGAAGAGATTATTATTACATAACTATATTGTATATGTTTTATACATGTTTGTTTATGCTAAAAAAATTAAGACTTAAATGTTTTATCACATTTCCTAATCATTCCTTTTAATCAAGAAAAACTGGTTTTAGACTGCCTGTTAAATCAACGATTTTTCTAGAAATTACTAAAATTAGAGATTATACACTTTGTTTCCAAACAGAGAGATACATGTTGCAAATGTCAGGAAGGAAGCTAAAGTAAAATAATTGATATATATTTTGTTAAGTGAATATGATATTAATATATTATTCCTACATCCTAATGTGTCAAAACAAAAGTAAACAAAACATATTTGTTCAGTCTATTGATCTAAATACTGCATATTTATTGCAATGACATATTTATTTATTTTATTAAATGATAACGTCATAACTTTATACACTTGCTGATTGTGACAATAGAAAAATCATAATAGCAATTGCAGAAGAAAAACGTTTATTTAAGGAAAAACACTCTTGAATATAAATACCACTACTATGATCACTATCAGTATTATTAAACTACTACTACTGCTACTACTACTACTACTACTACTACTACTACTACTACTACTACTACTAACATCATTTAGGGGTCCCGAGTGGCCGAGTGGTCTAAAGCGCTGACCGTTACGGATCACTGCCATCTCACGTCTGTCTGCGTGAGTTCGAGTCCAAACTCGGTTAACTTGGGTAAGTGAGAAAGCCTGCCAGTAGCTTCTGGTGTTGTCGGTGGTTCTTCCCGGTGTTTTCCAGGGTTCTTCCACCACCATTAATACTGGCCGCCATGTATAGCCTATCTTGTGCTGAAAATGGCGTTAAACCCTACTACAACAACAGCAGCAGCAGCAACAACAACAACAACTAACAGCATTAATAATAATACTAAACGAATGTCTGTCTGCCTATATGTTTAAGTGGAAACAAAAATGGGGTGTGGGGGAGAGTTGACACTAACCATAAAACATATCAAGCATACAATATCTTCAGATCAAAATAATTTTGAATAAACATTTTGGGATGTTAACATGGAATAATGGATAACACAAAAATTTATGATGCAAAACAAAAATTAAGATAACTAATACATAATAAGCCGAATTGTTTCTATTTAGATACTGTTAATAAAATCAGTTTCTGGATCCATCTCTACAAAAACTGGAATTCGAAAGCTCAGTGTATCATTATATACTAAATATGGCTGACAAGGTTAATACTTGTAAATATATGAAAAACACCTATCAAATGATACTTTAAAAGAGATAGGATAATTTGGTGAATGGTATAAAACACTTCAAATGCTCCCATTAAAGGCCCACGATCTATTCAAATTCAAAATCTTTTGACATTAAGATCTAATAGATATGGTGTGGTATGTAAAATACCATATTGGCAACAAACTCATCTTGTCATTCTCCAAATATGCAACATATTGGCATCAAAATCATCTTGTCATTCTCCAAATATGCAACATATTGGCATCAAAATCATCTTGTCATTGTCCACATATGCAACATATTGGCATCAAAATCATCTTGTCATTCTCCAAATATGCAACATATTGGCATCAAAATCATCTTGTCATTGTCCACATATGCAACATATTGGCATCAAAATCATCTTGTCATTGTCCAAATAAGCAACATATTGGCAAAAATCATCTTGTCATTGTTCAAATAGGCAACATAACCCAGTTATTTGCAGAGTGTAGTAACTATATAAGGTCAAATAGAAGCTGTTGAAAATTCACTTTAGAAATCTTCTATTTCACTAATAAATTCCTGCAATTTATCATTGCAACAAGTGTTTGATGAAAACTTTTTAAGCACAGATATTAAATCACTTGTACAAAATATAAAGAAACTGACTAAAACAAAATCACATATGAACTTTGATGTTCCTTCTTCCTTATCCGACGATGAATATTTCCGCCTTTTTGTGCTTGAAAATGAATCAATTCCTGTAACTGATTAAGAGTCGAATCCTGGTTCAATAGAATAAATTGCTGCATAAGCATAAATTGTAATTCAAGATAAATGCATCCATTTGGAAACTGAATGAAGTCCGCAGAATATCAGTTCATTACCTGCATGACATCACTATTGGCATTTATCAACTAAAACAGGCTCCAAAGTATACAAATGGGCATCTCACAGAGGAGGGGAACTATGAGATTATGGTATGCATGGATGTTCCACGTCTGTTACATGTAAAAATCCAGTCTCGCCACTCAAAAATAAAATATATTTACCGAGACTCGAACCCACGCAGACAGAGGTGAAATGACAATGTTCAGGTACAATAAGTGCACTAGACCTCTTGGCAACTCGGGGTCCGCAAGTTCTGTCTGATCACTTGCCAGTGAATCTAAGAGGGGTCCAAGGATTAAATGCTCAAAAAATAAAAGGCAATTACAGTCACAGTTGCTCAGCTCAATTGTACAAAAGGCAGGAATGTATAACCTATGGTTACTATCATTTCGATTTGCTAGTAGTTTTGGTTAACTGCTACCGTTAGGTAATATGTGTTTTTGTGAGTGGATTTATTTTATCAGATGATTCGTCGTCTCTTGCTTGCATAAATCGTCAAATTTAACACTTATGAACCTCCGGTTATACAGAAAAAAAACTTGATATTCGCATGATTTTTACGTAGGAGTACAGACAAACATGTATAGTACACACAGGTTCTTGACGCAAGATTGATGTAGAGATAAAAACTATAATCTTAATAATAATAACAACAATAATATACATCAGATTACCCCAATGACCTGTTCTGACAGGACCATTTCTATCACACTAATAATAAACAAGGTCGGTAACTTCCCAGTACTTCAGCCCAACCATAACCATCGATTTTCTTCAATTATTGCCACCTTTAAAAGTATATGACCATATTTTATGGCTTGTTTTTCTCCCGATATATTTTTCTATTCATGCGGTGACAACCGGCAAAAAGAACTACATATACAGCGTTTACGACTCTACGATACATCCTTTCTTTAATTACAAAACAGTGGTAGATGCAAAAGTAAATGTTTACTTACCATTAACTCGATTAAACTTTATGAATCTTGTTTCAAGGAAGAATTAGACATTGTCTTCCTTGTTACACACACACACACACACACACACACACACACACACACACACACACACACACACACACACACATTGCAAACAAGAGATAAACACTTTCAAAAACATGTACACTGTACGTCACACACATCACCGGCAAAATATGATTGGCTTTAAAGGTTATATTTAAATAACTTCCTTGCACAATTACCGTTGCACGAAAGACTATTTGTACCACGCAAAAATAGGTATTAACATGATCGGATTATGTTATAAATCATTTGAATGTCTTAAATTAATGTGAGTATATATTAAAGTATGACTGCACTACTTCAAATTAAAATCTCCAGAAATACGTTACATAATGACTGAAAATATTTTCCTCATGCATGGATATTATTTAAGGATGGTATATTTATCTCCTTGCACCTATTGGCACTTGAGTGTCATGTTTTGCGGCAAGCAAAAATTCGGGACCAGTAACTTTAATGCAACGCAGGATAGTCCTTTATAACTTGATGGATAAACAAATATCTGGGGAGTAAAACAAGCTATAAAATATGGCTGTATGCCTTTAAAGGTGGAAATAACAGAAGGACATCGAGGTCATTGATTGAACTAAGTACCGGGAAGTTCCTGACCTTGTCTCTTATATAGTAAGCTCAGCATCAAGCTCTCGCTGAGCATCTGTGATAGAGTACCGTACTGAAAATATTGATGCACACAATTTGCCATCGAAACACATGTTCAATTATAGTAGTGTTACGTACAGGCTTATTTTAAATAAAAGAGTGAAGGTAACAAGTGTTGTAAGTTTTAACAAAAATCATTTATGTCCCTAGAAAACACGATGAAATCGTTAAAACAGAACATGGGGTCTACAGATTGTGAAGGTGATCCAAACACTTATCCTTGAAAATATAAAAGTCCTATCAAAAAACAGTTCTCACAATCTAAGTTTGAATTTTGACGAGGATCCAAGATGGAGGATGATGACATCAGGTGTAGTCCTTATACGAATGTCAAGAGATCCACTATGAACAACAATTTGTAATGTTCCAATTTAGAATAAAATTTCATTGAATGTCTTTATCCTAAATCACTTGGGTAGTTTTCCAGAGAATAAATTATTATATTTTAAATAATAGATGAACTTCTAAACAAGCATGCCAAGAAATTGACCTTGAGAACAACCAATCAGTTTTACCTGATGTTTACTAAATGGACGAACCAAAGCAAGCTAAAAATAGTGCTTACGAGAATTAGTACGGACTATATAAGCGTAATATCTATTTCAAAAATATAAAATCCCGTGAAAGTAATTATTGCAATAACAGTGAATTATAGAAATATAGAACTTAGAATATAGAATAATACCGAAATTAAGGGAATTTAAAATTAAAACACAATTAATTAAATAACATAGTCCTAACATTATCCAATGTAATAACGTGACTAGCTCTGCTCTAATTGTAATTATGAAAACATATCCATAAAACATCATTTTATTCGTTAAAATGTTTATGTACGTTTTTGAATTTCTATATTGCCCCAAACAACGATCCCAGTTTCAAATCACTAGAAAGAATTAATAGGCTTATATGTTCAAGAGAGAGAGAGAGAGAGAGAGAGAGAGAGAGAGAGAGAGAGAGAGAGAGAGAGAGAGAGAGAGAGAGAGAGAGAGAGAGAGAGAGAGAGAGAGTAGTTATATATAGTTACTTCAAACAATGAAAAGGTAGAAAAATACTTTCTTTGACTCGTTTTTCATCCAAGTTTATGTGTAAACTTGTTGCCCAACATTCCTTGAAAATTGCATTCATTCTATAAATCCACGAATATTGCACCATGTAAATCACTATCTTTGCAAAGTATATGTGTTGGTAAATGACAATTAAAAAATGAATAATAAAATGATTGTGTTTCAATTTGGTCATTATAGGTATGTATTCTTTATAATCGTGAAAATCCCTTCATTTCATAGACAACTGTATGTTGTCTGTTGTTATGTAGTATTTCCTAGCTGGTTTAAAAATAGACGCATCAAGTGTCGAGAGAATAGTACCGATAGTCTGTTACTTTCCTGTAATCTCCAATGCCATTGTTTCTGTTACATATTTAAACATTTTCAGAATTCTATTATAAATGCTGAATCAATATTAATGTCCATATTATATTTTTACTGATGAATACATAGTTTATAAATAGATTATAGTTTGAATCTTGGCTACGTCAAGAAGTGTGGAAGAAATTTTTTACATTTTTCTTATAAAGATAGAAACACAGGTCAGAGTGTGTGCGCGTGTATATGTGTGCGTGCATGTGTGCGTGAATTATATCCATGAAACGATAGAATAAAAGTACATAATTGCATAAAGAACATTTTTTTTCATTTCCATTGAAGTTAAACCCATGTTTTCGGCGAAGAAGAGAACTTACATGTCCCTATTAGCACTTTCTTTACAGTCATATTCAATAATATCAAACAGTCATTTAAATAATTCAGTAATATTAAACATCATTCAATAATATTAAGCAATAATTTATTGATGACAAATTTTGTATTTTATAATTAAGGACATTTCGAGAGGGGACAGAAAAAAGCTTTTATTTAATATAGTCCTATGTCGGTTTCAAAACTCGAACTAATACTATGGCCGTTCGTTATCTGATGTGGCAAGAAGAAATGGTACAATATGCAACAGAGGGATTGTCAGTTTACACTCCAGTCTGTCTGCACTGCGTTGGCATTATTTTGCCACACTACCTTCAAACAAAACAATGCATCACTCAACATAAACGATTTTAATGGCTAGACTTAGTTTCTTACCTCGTTAGCTTCGAATTGATTTATTTAGCTTTTCACACAGTATCGAGATAGGTCGTGTCTCACCTTTAGTCAATATAAAGAAAATAATAATACATAAAAAAACATAAGACTGATACAAGAACCCTGGGCGACCCCACGAAAATTGTGTAAGTTTTATGATCGAATATATCACAGCACATTTGGATGAATTATTCTGTGAGAACGTTTCATCCATGTTATCATGCCTACATCTTCAGGTAGCTCTTGTGATATTTAATAATATTTTCTTTCTAATGATGTAATTATCTAAGTGGAATGAATGTTTCTTTGAATCTGTCTTAAGGAGAATATACCATCAAAGTAAACGTAACTGTCGTGATATATTTTATATTTTGCAGTAAGAATATCATCATCATCATCATCATCATCATCATCATCATCATCATCATCATCATCATCATCATCTCTCTCTCTCTCTCTCTCTCTCTCTCTCTCTCTCTCTCTCTCTCTCTCTCTCTCTCTCTCTCTCTCTCTCTGTGGCATATTAGTTTTAATTGAAACCCAAATGGTATTTGTTCCCGTTTGATTGTTGTTGTTGTTGTTGTTGTTGTTGTTGTTGTTGTTGTTGTTGTTGTTGTTGGGCTTAACGCCATTTTTCAGCACACGATAGGTTATTTAATGTGGCCAGTATTAATGGTGGAGGAAGAAACCGGGAAATAACCGGAAAGAACCACCGACCCACGAGAAGCTACTGGCAAGCTTTCTCACATATCCACATTCGCCGAATCCTAGACTCGAACCCTTGCAGACAGAGGTGAGATGGCAGTGATCCGTAACGGACAGTGCTTTAGACCACTCGGCCACTCGGGTCCCCTTTTGAAGATACCTGTCCATAATAACGATCAGTAGTCACCATAATTATGTGAACTGTTCCGCTTGTCATGTAAATTTTTCAAAAACTTCTACTCCTTACAAAATGTTATTCAGTAAATCGTTTGATGAAATAAAATCTTGAGCTGACGAGCTTGTACAATTCAAACATGTTAACATTTTCCTTATTTTTGGCACTGCAGTGTCACGGAAATTTGTTTTCTAGCATTAGATTTACTGTTTATCAGAAAGTAAACAAACGCACAACTTTTTCAAGAAAGATGCGAATAAACCCTGCCGAATTCTAAACTAAAATATGTAACAATGTTTGGCCTTTTTACCCTCAATAAAGACTATCGACAGAACAAGGCGAGTTTTGGTGCTGTTTTTTTTTTTTTACCCGCCAGTAGATTCGTGTAGCGTGTTCTCCGAAACACAGGACATCTATTAAATTTTGAATAAAAAGTAAACGTTAAGCAGTTAGTCGGCAATAAATATCAGGCTACCTTTTTCATGAAACTGATAAAATGAATGAAAACAATGGACATTTTTCACATAGAATGTATGTTTCTCTTCATTATTTTTTTCTATAACAACGCCATATTACAAGAACCAAATATGGTGTGCTTCTTTCTGTTTTTCCTTTACCATTCTTTCTTTCTTTCTTTCTTTCTTTCTTTCTTTCTTTCTTTCTTTCTTTCTTTCTTTCTTTCTTTCTTTCTTTCTTTCTTTCTTTCTTTCTGTGATGCTAATTCTGTCAGCCCATCTCTCAAAACACTAGTCTTCAGACTTATTGTCACTTAATGCAGTGACGTTTTGTGTGTTAGCTTTTGTATACACACATATCGTCTGTACAAAAATTTAACAAACAAAGAAATAGTAACAATTCACGTAAACAATTTAATTTCACCATGTAGGTGGATGTCATTGTTTTCAACTTTTTCTGCCAGTCAGTTTTGGGGCTACTAGATTGTAAAAATTAATCTTCATGAGGTACCAAACGAATTTCTTTCTTGGTTTGTTTTGATGGTTCTGTCATTCTATCAGATTACCACCGTTTTTCACTCTAAGTTTCGTAGTCTCACTCTGTGTTAAAGACTGTAATAAAAATGGTATTGGATATGAGACAATCATTTCTTCAAGATCGCTGGTACAAATTTCTACTAACACATTTGGAAAGTATAATGCGACACGGATCGTCATTGTTGCTTGATGTCTGGATGGAAACGTGTTATCGTTTCTTTCATCTTGATTATATATTATATATTTTCATATCTGAACGGGGTATTTGCTGACCGTTTGCAACGCAAGAGTGGAGACTGTCAAAAAAGTCATTGGCTGTATTATTACCTACGCGGGAGTGGTGACCTCAACCAGTGACCACGATAATTGGTAAATGAATGAAACTTTCTGACTTCGGACATTAAATGTGTGAATGTACAAAGAAAATAATTTAGACGTGTACATGCTAACTGTGAAATAAATTATGTGAGTCCTGAGTAATGGTTGATGGAAAATAAAGGGTGAGGATAGGATGAATCATGGAAATTTACCTTGACTGAAATGCTGTAAGCTGTTGCCATTGCATGCTGAGAACGCGCTTGTTGTCTTTCAAATGCTAACAATGAAAACATTGGGAGCAATCAGTAGATCTTAACTTTCAATCCATCAACTCGGACCACATCAAAGGTTATACGCCATGAATGGGTGTGGCATGAATGGGGTGTGCCATGAATGGGATTTGGCTCAGGTGGGGATTGAATATATTTTCTTTGATAATAATACGTTACATGTAAATTTTTCAAGATAAATCTGTCCGTCTGTTTTTCCTTATCACAGTCATAAATCTTGGTGTGGTGAACTATAGGTTCAGTAAGAGAGATATCAATTTTGCTCCAACCCCTGGCGTCACCTTTGTGGGGACAAAGTTCAGATGTACATAATTCACAATTAAAATAACAATGACGTTATAGCTTTGTCTGAATGGTTGCCTATAGGAAAGATATTTCGTCTGCTTTACTGAGGTCATCTAATTCACAAAGGAAGTGTATTCTATCGTGGTCAGCGTGAGACGTATTTATTAAAATTGACGTATGGGTTAAGCTAGCAATAAATTTTGTAGTATTTGATGGTTAACTTCTCTTGTTTGGAGGCGTGACTGAAGTTTATTTAGAGTCCATTCGACATGTATGTTAACGTATGATCATGTAGCGGGAAATGACAAAACTGAGACAAGACAGTAAAACAAATTGGGAAATCTCGAGTCATTTGAAATTATTGTCATAAAATGATATTTTCCAGAAGAGTTATTAATATAAGCGGACAAGAGAAAATTATTCTTTTTTTCTCCAATGGGAGTGTTAACA
Organism: Potamilus streckersoni; assembly: GCA_016746295.1. Lineage (NCBI taxonomy): Eukaryota > Metazoa > Mollusca > Bivalvia > Unionida > Unionidae > Potamilus > Potamilus streckersoni. The sequence continues at coordinate 780,548 of JAEAOA010000080.1, forward strand.
TTTTTTGGGTTGGCTTTTCACAGACGAAATTGAAAGTTTTTTGTTTTTTTTTTAAAGAAATCTCGCTCGCGAAATAAGTCATTCTCAATTTCTTAGGTGAGCTAAAATTTTGCTCAGGAAGATAACAGTTATGTATTGATAGATTGTACTATTACCATTTCCATACGTGTACTGCACAGAGCAAACAAGTTTAGTCTACAACCAAAACGATTGATAACCCTATGAGAGAGAGAGAGAGAGAGAGAGAGAGAGAGAGAGAGAGAGAGAGAGAGAGAGAGAGAGAGAGAGAGAGAGAGAGAGAGAGAGAGAGAGAGAGAGAGAGAGAGAGAGAGAGAGAGAGAGATCACCAACAGTGATTAGGGAAAGATCGAATTAACCAGGTCATGCTGACATACCAGTAATCTGATTTCGGCCAATCGCTCGTTTTCATGATGAAATTTATTTTATCCGTATAACACAATGGCTAAATAAATTTCGCGTAAATATTGTAACTCTGCTTCTCTGAGAAAGTATATCGTTTAAATGCCATGTTTAGTTTCATTTTATGTAATGTATTGTTGTTTAATTTGCCAGATAGCAAATTTTCCATCCATTAATAAATATTTTATTTTACTGTTTTCTCGAACCGGGTAATAGCCTAATAACGAAAAGCAAAGCATCATAAGGACTGGCCAATCACATCTCACCTTTCACACACACACACATACACACACACACACAGAGACACACACACACACACATTCAATTTAACCTAGCATTTAAATAGCTGGTGTAAAGCAATTTGATGTGCAGCTGCTATTGGTATATCAAAAAGTGATCTGCCCATGGCGCATTATTATTCATATATAAATATTCTGGCGATCGTCTTCGACTGAATTTAGATAAATGATCAATTTCAACAAATTATTCGTTAGTAACGTATGAGAAAAACGATAAAAAATTCCCATTTTCTGAATAAATTGAATATAGTACACATTTTCATTATTATCCTATCTGTTTTGTTTCCACTTCCCTTCTCATGCGTAAATGACAAACTACATAGAAATGTGGAGTGAGAGAGAAAAGGAATTTGAGCTTGATAGAAACCATGAAATAGAATTACACCAAGTAAATTACAAGAACATTGTTCGTTTTAACCGTGTGAGTGATATTTCCCCTTGGATGTATCTGCTGTAGTTATCAATGATGTAAAGTTGCCCGGATCTCTCTCTCTCTCTCTCTCTCTCTCTCTCTCTCTCTCTCTCTCTCTCTCTCTCTCTCTCTCTCTCTCTCTCTCTCTCTCTCTTTCTCTAGTTTTATTGCTATTCATGTGATTGTAGTGTTCAACTTTTATAAATTAAACCATCTTACATATTTAAAATCACAGGAGTGGGTAAGATTGCCTTAATCAATGTGAAGAAATACGGAAATTGAAAAATAACCAATTATCTTATCAATATGCAAAGGTGATTGTGAATCGCCACTAAAGGCATACAACTATATCGTATAGCAGACACACTCATGGATGTGAGGAGTTCGTTCACTCGGTCAAGAGACAGCTGCCTGTTGCAAATATTAACTCTGTTCAAAGGGCAAATATATGTATTTGTATGTGATATAAATAAAATGTACGTACAATATGTACGCTGTATCAACGATATACCACCCGTTGTATGAATGTTACAATAAAAGGTAACTCGGCAAGCCTGGTTTCCTTGTACTGAAAAATGTATGCATCTCGTGGTAAATGTATCCATTAGGGATTACAGTTTAGTTTTGAGAGAGAGAGAGAGAGAGAGAGAGAGAGAGAGAGAGAGAGAGAGAGAGAGAGAGAGAGAGAGAGAGAGAGAGAGAGAGAGAGAGAGAGAGAGAGAGAGAGAGAGAGATTCAACTCGTATTGTCTTCATGTCAAAATTTAAGAATTTGCTATTTATTATTGACTTTCTTCTGTGGATTGTCATCCGGTAGAGAACGTATTCTTTTGTGCCTTCAAAATTTGACAGGTACATATGTATGTATGTATGTATGTATGTATGTATGTATGTATGTATGTATGTATGTATGTATGTATGTATGTATGTATGTATGTATGTATGTATGTATGTATGTATGTGTGTGTGTGTGTGTGTGTGTGTGTGTGTGTGTGTGTGTATGTATGTATGTATGTATGTATGTATGTATGTATGTGTGTGTGTGTGTGTGTGTGTGTGTGCGTGCGTGCGTGCGTGCGTGCGTGCGTGCGTGCGTGCGTGCGTGCGTGCGTGCGTGCGTGCGTGCGTGCGTGCGTGCGTATGTATGTATGTATGTATGTATGTATGTATGTATGTATGTATGTATGTATGTATGTATGTATGTATGTATGTATGTATGTATGTATGTATGTATGTATGTATGTATGTATGTATGTATGTGCGCACGCAGGTACGTACGCAATGAATGCATATATCTATGTATTTGTCGACCTCACCGGTAGCCTAGGTGGTTAGAGCGTCAACCTCGGAAATGGGAGGCTGCGGGCTCGTACACAGACCGAGTTATATCAAAGACTTAAAAATGGTTGTAGTAGCTGCCTCACTTGACGTTCAGCGTTAAGAGGTTACTTTTAGGATTGGTCGAGCTGGTTTTCGGATAAATAGTCCGGGTGGGACATGATGCTATATGTCTTCGGTATGGTAGCCAAGTGCTGGAAGTAGTAGGGCTATAAGGATTGTTCTAGCCCAAAGACCTTTTCCAGCCCCCAAACAAATATCAATTACCATCCAGGGGAACCCCGCCCTCATACCAAAATAACATCTACAAAAATCGGTTGGTTCTAGCCCAAAGACTTTTTCCAATCCCAAACAAATCCCGGAGACCCCTTCCCATCCCAAAACGACTTTTCTCAAAATCGGCGTGCTAGTCCTGGCGTCTTTATTTTGCCATGGATCCAGAATAATCATCGGTCGAAAGACGCCATGGAAGTGCGGTAAAATCCTTAACTGGGCACTGTTAAACACAGAAAGCCTTTACACACTAGTGACATCAGCATTGTATTTGAGAGTGTTATTTTGCTGTGACCATTGCATTTTCTGATACTACTGTGTATACGATATTTTTAGTTTGTTTGTGCGGATGTTTAATCAGATTAGTCTTAGAGATGTGAATAGCAATATCATTGATTTTTGTGTCAATATCAACCAGTTTAATATCAAGTTAGTGGACTTCCAAAAAATTCGTAAATGGTCCTCTTCACGTTTCTGCGAAAATTTAAAAGCGTTTGAACGTGATTAGAAAATGTCAGCCTTAAACGCGGCCACCACATCGTTGATTGTGGCTCTAACGAGGCTTTTGTTGAAACTTCCTTATCAACAACGTATTTCTTCGTTGCAGCATCAAAATTAGTCTCCGGCGTTCAAAGATTATTGATGTCATTAAATTGTTGATGTTGAGAAATGCACGTATTATAACCACCGCGCACTTATACGTATTTAAATTATTGATCATCGACATATTATTTTTCGTGGTTTTATTATGTGCATTTTGGTCTCTAAAGTATCTAATTTTATTTTTATTCATGACGATGTTACCCATGAACGAACTAACAGCTCGCCTGATGTAACCGTTAACCAAGTTACTCGAATCTTGTATTTTACCTTGATCGGTAAAAGTAACGATAAGATTAACAACCGCGATTGGGTTTCGTACAAACATATTTGACAACTGTACATTACTCATCTTTAGCTGTCTCGTCTTTGTTTGCCCTGGAAAACAACAACGTCATTTTCATCTGCGCTTGTGAGATTTAGCAAAGCTAAAGAGCTAATCATGAGTTGAATATCTAAATAAGTCACCTTGAAGTCATTCGGCTGACAGCTGTCCTATTGTTGTTCCAAATTTCGTGTAATAGCTCATTATATTTATCGTCCATCATAACATTTTCAACGTTAGTCTGTTTAATATTACATAAAATTATATAACACCACGGGCAAAGATATTAAATTTTGATACCGAACGATTAATTTATCATAGATATAATAACGAACTGCCAGATTATCATTATCTTATTGTGGGTCGCACAGGATCGGGTAAAACAAATTTGTTATTAAATCGTTTGCTCAACAATAACTTCAACTATGATATTGTATATATTTACACCATTAACTCGCAACAGGATAATTACGAATTATTGAGCGAGTACAACGATAAACTTCGCGATAAACTTGGAGCTGACAATTATTTATGTTTGATAAGACAACAAGAAGAACTAATTCCAGTGAACAAACATGAATCGTCCGAGCATAAAATTATTGTATCTAACAATATTCCGCTAAAAAAAACGAGGAGATGAACAAGATAATATCTTATTTTTCATTATCTCGTAACAAAAGATGTAATTCGGTCTATCTTGTCTAACAGACGAAATGCTTGTTGTTTTATATCATTTCACCGATTGAAAAAAGTTGATGTGAGAAATATTGCAAACGAGCAATGCGGTGATGTAACAAAATATTATTTTATCGAATAATATCATCTAGCAACCAAATACAAATACAATTTATTTTTACTTGACAAGCTAACGCGTGATCCAGCTAAAATGTTTCCTTGTTGCATCAACACGTTTTTATAGGCGAATTTTGTACGGGTATAGAAAATAATGGATGAGAATCAACAATGAATTGAGTTACTAAAATATTTCTTAAAACTCAAGCAGCTTTTAAGAAAAAGGTGGAAGAAGCTCGGCGTAGACAAGTTCGAGCAGATGAAGAAACTGCTAAACTTTTCAAACCTGTTACAGAAGCAATCCTTGGTAAATAATCAGAAATATCTGCACTATCCGCGGACGAGCTTAAACAATTACAGCAAAAAGGTTTGTTAGGTTTACTCGGAAAAAGATCGAAAGAAGAGAGTAAGAAAGTTGCAGAGAAACGTGACAGACACATTGCAGATCCTGCTGCACGACAGGCTGAATTTGACAGATTAATAAACAACATTCTTGCGCTTCAACATGGGATAGCAAGAATGACGGTTAATACAGCCGGGATGAGAAAAATAATATAAAATGTGTCAAAACAAACTAAATGACTAGCTGAGGAACAAAAAATAATAATCGAAGCTACCATAGAAACGATTCCTATTGATGAGCAGATAGCACGTTATAGAAAAATGCTAGAGAACCCCCTCCATCCAATGAAATATTGCATGAGCCTTGAGGAACACAACATTTTACTATCAGGATGGCTGCAAACGATATATACAGCCTGAGAAAAGCAACAATTATGTGTTGAAGGCTGATGTCAAGTCATAATGGAGAGTGATGATGAACCTCATCATTCATGGGTTGCTATTACCAGTCAATTAAGGGTCATTGAAGCACATTGTGATTCCATGGTAGGGTAAGTATGTTTTTAATAGTTATATAAACATTAGATTAGTTATATTATAGTTGGGTAATACTTGTGTATTAATCAAAATAATAGCCATTAAACTTTTATTTTAATATTTTGTATTGTTATTTGTTTAATACTTTAATGCTTTGCAAATATTTACACTGCAGATTTCTCAGTACACATAAACAAGGTTCATATATTCTGCTTTGCTACTGAATCAAAAATAGAATACAATCTATGTGTATTGTTTAATTGTTCAGGCTGGTAGAGTAATCTTATTATGTTGGTGCCCTTGTTTCAAAATAGAAGCTGCAGTTCACAATGGATACACACGCCAAGCATGCATAGATAAAATATGTGAATGGAATAAGTGTTTTGTTAAGTCTTTGCCACCAGCACCAGTTCCTTCAATTAAATTTTACAAGGATAAAGCAAAACGTGGGCTAAGATAAAGTATTTGCAAAGAAAAGCTACTATCTCCAGCACCACTAGTTTCAGAACAGCTGCGATTCATTCAGAACTTAGAGAGCTGCCTACACAAGTCTATCAGACTAAGAACATTCAAAGAAACAGCAAATCACCTTGCTAGTAAACACAAACAAATATCAATAAGATGCTTGCCAATGCCAATGATATCTTTACACAATGCATACAGCGCATTAATCTTAGAAAAGAAGAATTAGTAGAAAAGTGTTGACAAGTCATGTGGAGTGCTCCAAAACTAAGTCCAATTCATTGGCATGGCACGAGCAAAGATTGCAAAAGGAGAAAAGGCAAGAAGTAATTTTTTATGATTTAATGAAACAAATTCATTATTTGTCATCTGTATGCCATGTTAAAATGCATTTATATAATGAACATTCCAATTTATAGGTATGTGAAAAAATATATGTATAAAAGTCACATGATTGCATGTATGGAAATAGGCTTATCACACATTAATAACAAAGTATCTCAGTTTGACCATTTACATATATCATTATGTACATGAAAATTTAAATTTATTCTGCAAACTAAAGCATAATTGTAACATTGCCTCAGAAAATGTATCCATTAATAAAAAATAAAACGACTGCATAAACGCAATTTCTCTGGCTTGTTTCCTTCTTACATCAAAATAAGAACATTCCCATCACCTAGATTTGTAAGAATGGCATATATTCTGACAGTCAACAACACTTGAAAGCATGTCATTATGTGCTTCTGACTTAACTGAATTCACAAATATTTACTTCATGAATCCTCTCTCTCTCTCTCTCTCTCTCTCTCTCTCTCTCTCTCTCTGAATTTAACTGATGATAGTTTCAAGATTGTTCCATGTCACAGGCAGAAAGCAGTTTTCCCCTTTGTAAATGCTGGTAAGATCAACCCTGCAGAACATTCTGTTGCCATGTCTTTTTGATGTGCAAAATCCTGTTTGCCACAACTCTGATCTCGGAGGTAATGAAATGCTCTGCTGATATTGATATATCTTGATTTGCCTGATATTTCAATATCAAAAACACGACCTCCCCAGACCTTGGATAAAAAACAACTGACCCAAAGGGATTACATGCAACAAGAAACTTCATTGTTGTGTGTTGGGTTCTTGTTTTTGTTTTGTTGCTTTGCTTTTGTATCTACTTTTGCACTCGGCTTGTTGGTTTTCAATGAAGATTTTAAAGCCGTTAATTATATTCGTCAAACGCAGAAAGTGCATAGTGAAAACATCGGAAAAAGTTGTAAAAATATTATATTGGTCTGACCAGTGAATCATAAACTTGTAAAACGACAAATGTTCCTTTTGCATATGATGGTTTGTGCACCCACAAACACTGCAAATCTTATGCATATCTTAAAATGTGTAACTGTCTCACACAAGTTACTCAAGTCATTAGATGAATATAACAATATGGCAGTTGTTTCCACCTCAGCCGTCGTAACTAAGCACTGACGTGGAAAAATGCCCGGTTATGTATTTATGTATGTATGTATGTATGTATGTATGTATGTATGTATGTATGTATGTATGTATGTATGTATGTATGTATGTATGTATGTATGTATGTATGTATGTATGTATGTATGTATGTATGTATGTATGTATGTATGTATGTATGCATGCATGCATGCATGCATGCATGCATGCATGCATGCATGCATGCATGCATGCATGCATGTATGTATGTATGTATGTATGTATGTATGTATGTATGTAGGTAGGTAGGTAGGTAGGTAGGTAGGTAGGTAGGTATCTATATATGTATGTATGTATGAGTGTGTGTGCGTGCGTATGTATGTATGTATGTATGTATGTATGTATGTATGTATGTATGTATGTATGTATGTATGTATGTATGTATGTATGTATGTATGTATGTATGTATGTATGTATGTATGTATTTTATGTATGTATTTATGTATGCATGCATGCATGTATGTATGTATGTATGTACTTACGTACGTACGCACGTACGTATGTATGTACATTGAAGACAACATCATTATGATCATTCTTATTTTTAGATTAATTAACTTTTTATGTATCAATTTATAGATCGAGTGATTGTTGTTGGTTTCTTATTCTCTTTGTGTATTTGTACGTTCGTTTGATTCATTCATTCATTCATTCATTCATTCATTCATTCATTCATTCATTCATTCATTCATTCATTCATTCATTCAGTCACTCAGTCATTCAGTCACTCAGTCACTCAGTCACTCAGTCATTCATTCATCCGTACACTGCTCCAACCGACCCACGCTAATTGAACGATAAGGTGCGTTAATAAAATTGAACCGTGACGGTTGTATGTCTATGAATCATCATCCCTTGTAATGGAAATGTTTAGGTCTAAAGCCAGCTAATAACTGCCATTTGTTAAAAAAAGAATGATGGTTATTAAACAGGACATGAATGGCATGATGGGTATCAATGTTCGCACACCTGGGAGGGTGGGGGTTTGTTTAGGTAGATAGGCAAGTTGTAACGGTCTTTGTGTAAGTACTTAAGTATCTATTAATGCTTATAATGTTATGGCATCCACATTCCCTATTTTTAAGAAAAAATATATTCGTCCGTGCGTATGTATGTATGTATGTATGTATGTATGTATGTATGTATGTATGTATGTATGTATGTATGTATGTATGTATGTATGTATGTATGTATGTATGTATGTATGTATGTATGTATGTATGTATGTATGTATGTATGTATGTACGTACGTATGTATGTATGGCATACCTGCATTTGCGTATGGCTGCGTTTATTATATATGATATGCAAATGGCGATGAACTGGATGGCCATGTATTGCACTGTATTCTACTTCTGTTGGTTGTCAATGTAATGTATGAGGTTTTTTTTTTGTAATATAACGTAATCGATTTAGTAATATAATGTAGACGATTGTGTTGGATTATATTGTTTGTATGTTTCTGTATTATATTGTAGATTGTATTGTGTTGCAACTGATGATAATATATTGTATTTAGTGTACTCTAATAGCGAGTAGTTGAGTAGATTTGACCGAATATTTTTTACATTGGTTTTTTTTGTGAGACACAAATATGTGATAATGTATGTTAATAATTTGGACCTTTGTCAAGGTGTATAATGTGTAGAAGACGGATCGACAATCGGTCGCACGCTCACTCTAGAATTCGTACTGGAGTCTTCCCTATCGGCTGGTTGCTGTTAGAACAAGGTGAGAAAGTGTTCTAGCCTGGATACGACTGTAAATACAGTCCGAACTACTTTACATGCCTTAAGGTGGCGCTCTACAGTTTCGTATTTAGCATAGGGTTAAAATTTTAAAGAAAAAGAGTTTCCCCGGGTTTCCTCACTAGTTATACTGGTTATTTAAAAGAGACTTTGTATATCTTAGGTATTGTTCAAAGATCCTTTAATTCCCTTTATTTTGATGTATGATTGGAGGGTGTAATATGGGTTAGAGAGTATACAGCTTGGCCTTACTCCAGATGTGCACCTTTCAAAAACGTGCTAGCTCTACTTGCTCATATTCACTTCTCGAACTTCAGAGGTAAATTGTAAAAAAAAGAGCCGATAACTTTTTTTACATTTTATGTATTTGGTAATTCAGGCATTGCACTTTTAGAAGCTGGTATTATCTAGTTTGGCAAAATTCATTTTCCATATTTTAATAGCTGCCAAGAATAGTGTACTTTAGACAAATTTAGGTTGATTTTTGGAGCACAAGGGAGCAGTCATTTTAGTTAGCAGTGTCCCAAGATCATTTAAAATTTCCAAAAGTACAATATCCAAAGAAATTTCATCCACATTACATGAAAGTAGTATATAGGTATGCCAACATTCTCTGCACTGTGCATGTTTAAAATGCAAACAACTTCATCTTACATACATCACTCTCTCAAAAGTACATAATAACTGGTGAGCGCCACCATAAAGAAACTATAGGTATTATTATTGTATGATTTAATTTTGATTGTACGACTGAAATATTTAAGTCGCAAGCATCAAAACAGACCTTTGTAATAATTGTCATGTATTTCCCCCCTCAGAACAGCATTTATTAGAGTCGGAGTCTTAAACCGGTACAGCCCCCCCTCCTTATGATAAAAAGTGAACTATTTTAAAAATGCGCATTGCATTTTGTCAACATAGCAACCAGTGTTATGCTGATAGACAGGAACATGAAACTAGCCATATTTATTCCTGAGATGTCAACAATAAATTTTACAGTTATAAAAGGGATATAACTGGTGAGGTTCATAAAGGTCAAAGGTCCAAGGGTAAATGTTAACTAATTCTTTGATATGGAAGAAAGCAAATTTGCTTTGTTATCATTTATTTTTTAATTTCATTGCAAATAAATGAAATAAAACATTTTCACTATGGATTTCTTTTACTTAATGCAACATTTTTCAATTTAAGTTGACTTTATTCCTATATTCTAAGACTTCTAATTTCCCCATAATGAAGGTCACTACTCACCCAAACATGCCTCATATCAAATTATGTATGCTAGAGCAAAAATAAGCATAATTAGCTTATTTTCATGAATAAAATCATTGTTAATGTACCATTTTACTCAGAACATCATACATAATAATATGAAAATAAGAACAATAATTTCATAAATGTTTATATTTGTTTTTAAGGTGGCGCTCTACAGTTTCGTATTTAGCATAGGGTTAAAATTTTAAAGAAAAAGAGTTTCCCCGGGTTTCCTCACTAGTTATACTGGTTATTTAAAAGAGACTTTGTATATCTTAGGTATTGTTCAAAGATCCTTTAATTCCCTTTATTTTGATGTATGATTGGAGGGTGTAATATGGGTTAGAGAGTATACAGCTTGGCCTTACTCCAGATGTGCACCTTTCAAAAACGTGCTAGCTCTACTTGCTCATATTCACTTCTCGAACTTCAGAGGTAAATTGTAAAAAAAAGAGCCGATAACTTTTTTTACATTTTATGTATTTGGTAATTCAGGCATTGCACTTTTAGAAGCTGGTATTATCTAGTTTGGCAAAATTCATTTTCCATATTTTAATAGCTGCCAAGAATAGTGTACTTTAGACAAATTTAGGTTGATTTTTGGAGCACAAGGGAGCAGTCATTTTAGTTAGCAGTGTCCCAAGATCATTTAAAATTTCCAAAAGTACAATATCCAAAGAAATTTCATCCACATTATATGAAAGTAGTATATAGGTATGCCAATATTCTCTGCACTGTGCATGTTTAAAATGCAAACAACTTCATCTTACATACATCACTCTCTCAAAAGTACATAATAACTGGTGAGCGCCACCTAAATAGCTTGCCTCGGCGCAAGGATCAGTTCCTTATCTGGACACTCCTCGGATGGCACCTCCATTTCCGTATGGTGCAAGGGTCATGACACATAAATAGAGCAGGGGAAGTGTATCCCAATTGCATTGTCGTCCATGAATGTACGCAAAATTTTTGGATGCATTGGATGTGTTATTTAGAAGAGTTGTGGTTTATGTGGTATAACATATTTAGATGCATTGGATCTGTGCTATTCAGAAAAGTTGCGGTTTATGTGGTATAACATATTTAGATGCATTGGATCTGTGCTATTCAGAAAAGTTGCGGTTTATGTGGTATAACATATTTAGATGCATTGGATCTGTGCTATTCAGAAAAGTTTTTATGTGGTATAACATATTCGAAGAAATACTTCTAATCTGAAAACTATTGAATATTTGGCCGTCTAAACTTAGAGTAATGTTTTCTGAATTCAGGTTATCGTCTCTTAAACTACGAAATAAAACAGACTGCTATGTTCAAAATACAATTATAATATATTATGAATATTGCAACATTAATGATTTAGAAGATTATTATCTCCTGCACATTTATATTGGTTATTATTTGGATCGTCCACTTCTTACATATATCATAACGGCATTTCTCAGACAAAGATTGAGTTTCTGTGTGAAAAGGCATGCTATATTTTTATGTTTATTTCCTTGTCAGTATTTTGTTGCAAGTATTATATATATATATATATATATATATATATATATATATATATATATATATATATATATATATATATATATATATATATATATATATATATATATATATATATATATATACTACAATCAATTTATGTCTAGTTCTCTATTATAAAACTGTCTTACGATCCTTTGTAGATAAACATCCTCTAAATCTAACATTTTCATTCAATACCTTCCTAGCATTAAAGATTTGATTTTTTTAGACATGTTTGGATTCTCTAGATCGCGTTTGAAATTCTTTCTATCTCATTAAAGTTGTGTGATTTGAAATCGAGTTTCTGTATGTTGATGTCAATGTATTATGGCATTCAATTAAGAATTACTAAATAAGATAAATCTAGCTATTTGTATCTAAAATCTAAAAAGAAGTGGTGCAATCCGTGAAATGGTGCTTGCAATATCAGCTAAATATCATGAAAATTTTTAATTAATATGGTCACGCAGAAAATTTCAACAGAAAACATGATATTTAATGGAACACAATACACGTTATGTTTTGACATCTGAACTGTTTCTTTGCTTTTTGTTTATCTAACTTTTGAAATAATTGATTCAGCTTGTTCCCTTGTATATGTTGCGCATAAGTGATTAGTAGGTCTTAATAAACAAATTATTTCTTGCAACCAGCATATCTATTGATAAACCAATCTGATATTCATTTTGTTTACAATTAAAATCAATGTATCACACATGTGTTGAAACAAACGATGCTTAAATGATCTCGCTTAATGAAAACATCGGTTGTAATTATTTGTTGAGAATTCATGCTTTGGACGAATCTATTGAAGAAATATATCATTTTTTGTATCTTTTATTGAATGTTGTATAGGGTATGACTATCAATTGTTTGCATATCGGGTTTAGGTTGATGGCCAAAAGTCAAGACCAGTGTCTAATTTTCATACAAGACACGCAAGAAAAAATATAATTATTTATTTATTATTTGAACAATTACACAGTTGTATAAATGTTGCGCTGATGATTTTCTTCGTTAGGGACATAATAATTATCAGAGATCTTAGGCATTCACATTGTCATCATGTATATAACTACAGTTCATATATATGTTGAAATAAATGAAAAATTATATTTTTAGTGCCCATATTTTGCTTTGATATAACTTACATTCAGTAAGTACAAATTAGTTTCTGAAATCTAATCTTCTGTTCAATTAATTGGCAACTCGCACCGTGCTGTATAAGCAAAGTAATCCTTATAAGGACCAACATTGCAGACAGTGTACGTATAACCAATTTTCGTAATGCATGTGGTATTTGGATGACAGCAATAATCCCAATATTTGAATTTATCAGTATAGCACCAAAAGTACTCGTAGTTGTGATGGCCACATAGATTACCTAGATCGCAATTATATAAAAGGGCAGTCTTGCTACCAGGATTACCACATAACAAATCCAAGTTGCCACTGTTACAACGCAGTGAGCCGTCACTATAATACATGCAGGGCTTTTCGCAACAATAATCCCAAATCTGGTCGGTGTCTGGGTCAGTGTAGCACCAAGAGTAGGAGTAGCTATATCTTCCACAATTGTGGTTGGGACGGCAGGAGAAGTTATTAACAGTATCGTTTCCCCTCCTTGTACCTTTAACAGTATAGTTGACCCTCATAGAATTATAAGACAGTGAAGACACAGGCAGCACGACGTTGAAAAGGATCAATGTAGAAATCATGTTTCCTTGTCATACCTAGAATACAGAGGATAATAGTGAATTAGGTGGTCTAATTCTTTCATTGCCTATATTATATTCCCATTAGGATGTGACGTTCTCACCGGTTTAGGTTTCACTATCCAAGTTACAAAATATGACACTCTCTCTCTCTCTCTCTCTCTCTCTCTCTCTCTCTCTCTCTCTCTCTCTCTCTCTCTCTCTCTCTCTCTCTCTCTCTCTTTAAATTGTTTTATTTCTATTTAATTCCATTACATGCTGTTGTAATGATAACTTTGTCTATTGCATTATCATTACATTTTTAGAAATCAAATCAGATATGTTTGACGTGATAAACAACCAGTAGTTGAAACATTGTATATATATTCTGTCCTTGGTTCAGAAATTAGAGTTTATTAAACAGCCCCCTTTTTTGTTTTTCTTCCAGATTAAGAATAATTGAATTTAGCTAGGACCATCCCAGTTCTCGTGATAATCGGCGTGTAATGTTTTTAAGAAACGATGTTGTTACCCTTATTATTGAATCTGTTTGTGCGTTTTAACTTACGTGATAACTGTTTCTTTCATGCGAAGTAGCCAGTTGTGTTATAAGCCGTTGAAGGTTAAAGATGCTTTGTTGTGACAAGTTTGAGTTGATTTTGTAATTTTTGGGCATTAGCAAATGATATCCTTATATATATATATATATATATATATATATATATATATATATATATATATATATATATATATATATATATATATATATATATATATATATAAATGCTCCATACAAAATTCCCGGACAAAGATATTTATTGTCAGTTAGTCAGAATTTCAGACTTTAATATTATTTAAATGATTCAACAAATAAATGTTGTCACATCAGGACAAAACTAGTTATCGAAGACTTCATCACCTTCCATTTTGAAATCCATTTGGATTCGAGAAATTGTTAATCTGGAACGTTTCATTAAGATGTTTTTAATTCTTGCTTATTTTTTGATTTGATTGGTAAGCTGAAAGTCTCTTTTATTCTTTTTACCCTTAGTTTCCAGGGAAATTATTTTGTTAAATTTTACAAAGCTTGTTTTTTTCACTATTTTTGTTTCTGTTGTACGAGAATAGGCATATAATAAGAAAATTAGGTTGCTCGTCTTTTGGATATATGAATTTTGAATAAAATATTTCAGAAAATGGATTGAAATTTAAATTTCCTTATTTTTTAATAGTTTATTAAATCGCAAGTATTATGTCAAATTTTGTTTGAAATGTTTAGTGAAGTCAGCAGGCTTTTTTTTACAATGTCATCATAAGTGGAAATGTTTTTTCAACTCATACCCAGTAGCAGCTGAACTATTGCAAAATATGAATTTCTAGAACTTGCCAGAAAATATGATATTTCTGAAGGTAAAGCTTCTTTAAAGAAGCAGTATTGTTTGGTCCAGGATTTGATAGAGAATAGTGTTTTAGTAAAAGTGTTTATATTGTTTCCTGAGTGATAAATGTTCGGAACTCTGACATTATGAATAATCTGGAACATAAACGTTTACATTTGCAACAAGAAATCAATGAACTTTAACAGTTATTTGAAAACGACCACTTATGTCTAAAAGAACAAACAACATTTTTCATGACGATGAAATTGTAAATTCCAAACCTATAAAACAACACCCTTAAAGGATGAATCCTCTCTTTCAGGAATACTTTAAAACAGATATTCAGTATTTGATGGAGAACGATTTCATACAGCAGTAAAAGTGATTGGAGTTCACTATATATACTTGTTTCACGACCGGTTAAACATTTTCCCTATGTGTATTGATTATTGGAAGGTGAACAGTATGACTAAAACAGATTAATTTCCATTACTAAGAATCGATGATTACTTTGATAAAATTGGAGATGCCAAGTATGTCACCAAATGTGACCTTCTGAAATGAAAAAAGGTGTTCGCCAAGTACTTCTCAACGTTTAATGAATATGATTAAATTAAATAAAATTAAATTAAATAAATTAAATGTCTAAATAATTGTGATGCTTACATTGATGATATCGTTTTCTACAACTTCACCTGGAAAACAACATTTAGCAACAATTCAAAATTCTTTGACAGACTCACTGATGCAAGTTTTACATTCAGTTTATCCAAACTAGAGGTTTGCCGTGCTTATGTAACATATCTAGGACATATTGTTGGCCACAGATAAATGAAAATCATATATGCTAAGGTCAAAGTTATCTCTGAATTCCATGTGCTTGTCAGTAAACCCCCCCAACTGATGCAAGTTTTTAGTATGGTTTACAAACAAACATTTAATTCCCATTTTCTACAATTTCTGAACATTTGACAAATTTATTGAGCAAGAAAAAGACGTGGCATAAGTTTTAAGGCCATTTATATTGTAACTTGGTGTAGGAACATTCCATCTTAAAACAGTGAAATTATCAAATATTGCTAGTTTACACGTGTGGTAGCTGGTAAAGAGATCAAATATATCCCATACTAATGGTCCATAAAGATGGTTGAAAATTGTTTTTCTTATACAATTATATTCGTGTGAATGATTTCTAATTACTTAACTGCTTTCATCTAAGGAGTCTTCTATTACATTGATTTTAGTTTTGAAATAGAATTATTATTACGTGCAGATAGTAATAATTTATAGAAATATACTCGTAGTGAAGTACTACCCACCAGTAATGCAGTATAATTTCCACTATGGCGCACATAGACCTCTTGCTTTAAATTAAATTATAAATCGTATGTATTTTGTTGTCAATGCAATGTCAAAATACTTTTTTTTTTTAAAAACTGATATGAGGATGGTTAGAGGGAACGAAAAGTAACGTTTTAGGTGCTACTAACAATAGCCCCATGAAAAGTATTGTCGTTCCCTAATCTTTTAAGGTCGCAAACAAAAGCCTACTGTATTTTGATCTCGGTGAGTCTGATGCATTGATTGTTTAAGGTCTGAACACCTGATTTCTGCACTAAGCCTACAAATTACCCTTACAATATTAAGTTGCGATGGGGTTGACAGAAATGGCGACTATAGGTGAAAGCTAATAAAAGTGGCTCTGTAGATTTTGGTGATTATAAGTGGTTTATTTGATAATGAAATGGTTCATTTATGTTGGGATGATATGTGAATATTTAAGAAATGCATGTTAAATATCTACCTGATTTGTTGATTCAATTGCTTACTTCAGTGTTATTTTCTGTCTATCATTTGCCTTCATTTTGTAAAAAAGTTTTTTAGCACATAGTCAGTAATAATTGTCAGTGTCACAAATGAGTAGTGCGAAAAACTTAGTCCAAACAAGATTAGCTATAAACATGAGTGGAAAGAAAGACCGAGAATAGCAACAAATGAAAACCAGAATGCAGAGTGGCGCCCTAATGGAAACATCTGACACTAATTTGAGTGAATCAAGTGTGAGTACAAGTCAACAGCACTTAGATGAAATAAAGCAAAGCATCAAAGGAATCATTTCCAAATCAGATTCCACATGATTTTTTTGATTTGGTGCAAAAAGTTGAACTTACAGATATTGTCTCAACCATTGTGAGGAAGTTGTTAGAGAATGTGAAGGAATGAAAACAAATTCGCACCTAGAAATTGTTAATTAAGCGTACTTTCATTCTAAATGATCTACTATGATTTCCGACATGCGTGCACTTTTTATTGGTGTAGAGATGCATGACAACTATAAGTCATTAATAACATCGAGTGAAAACACCTATATGGCTTTTGATGACAAATTATCTACTATCAAAGCAATGAATTTAAGTTTAAATCAAATGAGGGAGATAGTAATTGAGATTTAAAGTCTGTAAGTACTTTGGAAGCTTCTGTATGATCACATGCAGTGTCGAGTGGCCTACAACAAATCTTGCAAATCACTCCTTAGCTGAGTAATCTATCTGACCTCCTGGCTAAAGCCTTCCACGCCATTTGTGGATAACGCTAAACCGATTTCAGACAGGATTTGGTCGATACGCAGTCAACCTTGTCCGATGCGACCATGCCACTTACCCTTCCTGTTGCTGAGGAGCTTTACAGACCATAACATACCTTGTGAATAACTGAGAGAAATGTGAATTTAATAATTTATATATGGTACCACAAAGGATGTCTACATCAATGGCAGAGGCAGCAGCAAATGCAAGCGGCCTATTGTTACCAATCCTAGAAGGGCGATAGTCGTGTCTACAGTAGAAGGGCGATAGTCGTGTCTACAGTAGAAGGGCGATAGTCGTGTCTACAGTAGTAATATTAGCAGTAGCAGTATTTTAAGTGATAGTAAATGTTGTAGGTGATGTTACGTCAGACGGAGAGCTTTCATGCTTATCTAAATAAAAGAAATATTTGTACTGTACTAAGAGGGCAAGTTGAATCTCATATGTGAAAAATATATAAAAGATAACAATATCAACAATATACTATCCAAGCGGAGAATGTCAATTTGATCATATTAATACAAATGGTATGGTTCATTATGTGTAAAGGTATGAATGATAATTCAGTAAATAAGCAGATCAGTGGAGGACTTGATGTGTATTTTAACTATCACACTGCAATACCTCATTACTTTAAAACTAAGTAATTTCAAATACGAAACAGATAAAAAGTGAAATGCTGCAAATACCAATCACTATAATCTTACAAGGTCTATGCATACAATTACTACTTCTGAATGAACTATTAATTTCTCATACACATGCAGCAATCTTTTAGTTATAAACTTATTTCCTTTTCTTACTTAAGGTTTAATAGCAAAAGAAATGCCCCAAAAGTCGAAATAATTGAACATGTGCTGTGTTTCAAAATAAACAAACAAATGTAGATTTATCAATACACAGTAACACCATTATTGCATACATGGCACCACCCAGCGACCTTTAAACTTCGTATCTCGCATGAAAATAGTTTAAATAATTATCGTTTTTGTGTTGCTATATTCATAGTAAAAATATATATGAATCTGAATAACTATTGCATTAGATCTGGAATGGATGGAATTTGTTTTTCTGTGATCCTACATAATTATGTGTTTTTGCTTATGATTGAGTGGATTTCTTTAATCAATTAAATACAGTAAGAAGAATAGTATTTCCTATGGAAATGTAGTCGAAATTACATACTGACTTTGTATTATCTAATGGCAGTCAATTAATGAAAATTGAAGAAATGTATCTTAAGTAGTCAACATCTCCGCCAGCCATGTAAGACTTTTTTTTTGTTGATTAGATAATTGTTATTTCTTAACATAACCTTCTTCTCACTGCTTGGTTATGACAAGGAATCTTTGGCTCTGGATTGGAGAGGAAGAGAGAGAAAGGAGTGATCCCTTTAAGAGTAAGGTGGAGCTTAAAAGTGGTACATCTTTGGGGCATTTCCTGTAGCAAGAGATAGCGGGAATCGCTGTAAATATGAACAAGATTTCTGACTTGGGGTTTTAATTAACATGAGTTCTTAGATAGGTTCGGCCTTATATATTCCAAAATGACGTAAAACAATCAGAATGCATTATGGCGTGGAATGACTACGTGGTCCAATCAGAATCGTAAAGAGGCTATCGCGTTTGTTCAATAACGTACGTGTCCAAATCTGAATGTCCATTTTAAGTTATTTATTGTAAAGAGGTTATTGCTTGTGTTCAACTCTTAACATGGATTATGGATAATTTGGTAAATCGTCGTTTTGTTCCACTCGCAACATCGATTACCACTCGTAACATTGAGCAATACCTGATTTGTTCGGCTACTTAATTTTATCACAGTGAAGAAAGCGAGTAATTCGTTTATTGTTATGAATTCTGAACCCGGCTATTTTAGGATTATGTTTTTGAAAAGCAGCCCCCAATGCAAGTGGGTTCCAAGTTATGAAATTGAACAAGGTTATACAATTTTGTAGCTAATCTCAATCTGCAAGGAACAATGATTCGTTCAGGTGAAAAGAAGCGAGTGATTCGTTTATTGTTATACTTCTGAATAAGGAGATTTAGTACCCAAGTCATTCCAGCCATTGAATTGAACAAAGCTATTCAATTTGTAACTAATCCCAATTTGTAATGACTGACCAACGTAGTCCTATATACTATTTTTTTGTTTTCTCTACGCAAATTTTATATCCTAATAATACATTATGGCTAACTTGAACCGAGTCCTCGAATACAATCCTACGAACTAAATCCATATTCCATCCACACCTTAAAGAAAGGAAAGAAGTTTGAGAGATTTGCCGGTATAAAGAAGAAGCGAAATAGAAGGTACGAGGAAAGAATGGAATATGACTATCATTATCTCTACCATGATACGAAAAAAATATCCTTCAGAATAAGTCATTCGGTGTCAGAACAACGGCGTAATCTATAGGTGTTATTTGGACGGTGACGAAATACGGACCTTCCCATGGGGGGTTAAGTTTTCTTGATAACCCTACGGGTATGTGTGCGATTTGTAGGTGTGCGTAATCTATGCTAATATTAATCTATGCTAATACTAGTCCTATCAGACATTTATAAAAGGTTTTATATCAGCATGTAGTTATTGATTCTTTTATTTTTCTTTTATATGTTAGTTTACTCTTTTTTGGTACTTTTTTGTTTTTATTTTTATGTTACATAATCATCAGCAGAACATATTTATCAGTGACTACGGTTATTATTTTGCTTCAGCGATGTGTGGTGAAAAGATCTCTCATTCTTATGGATAGTACTAGTTAGTCAATATTGAGTTTATCTTCTTATTGCATATCTAATATCATTAAGCACCAGCGACATTGAGGTAAAAAAAAAATGTTTGCTTAGAGAAATTTGTAAGAATTTGGTATTAGTCAAGAGTAATGAAAGTGAAAGTCAAGTGCTGTGTTAGTCCTACTCTAATAACCATAACGTCTGTTCACTTGTAATCAAACCTTGACCTATGTGCGTATGAAACAAAAATTGCATTTAGTCTAACCTAGGAGCAATAAGTGAAAGCATTATACTCGTACAACTGATTCAACATGCTCTAGTGCATCATTAAAATCGTAAAACTGACCGTGTATTACTGACGTTACCTAGAGTACGAAACAAAAATGTATCGCCGTTATCGTTTAAAACAACTTTACTCAGAAGTTGATCGTATGCAGGGCAATAGCTGCTCAAACCTTCAATATGCAGGGCAATAGGTGCTTCACAAGTTCAATATACAGGGCAATAGCTGCTTCACAAAATCAATATGCAGGGCAATAGCTATTTCACAAATTCAATATGCAGGGCAATAGCTGCTTCACAAATTCAATATGCAGGGCAATAGCTGCTTACAAAACTACCATAAAGTATACAGTCATATGAGTTCATATGAAACACGTGAGGGAAAATCTCAATAACATTACAGAAAACCAATGAGCTGACAAAAAAAACAACATCTGCATCAATATGTTTGAAATGGCTAGGCGGAAATTACAATTCTCGTTAAGATAGATGAATACGATAAGACTTGGTTCTATATGCTAGTAGTAAACGTATATACGGTGGTTTCAAAATTCAGTACGAGCAAGTTTGATTTTTGATATAAATTCTTAGTGTATGGAATGAAACTTTGAGGTTCGTAAGACTATCTGCAGTAGAAATCTGAACAACTCTGACGTATGTTACAGAAGTAGGGATAACAAGGTTATTTACTCAATGAGAAATTAAATATAGCATAATTTAGTTTAGTATTTTTTTGTTAATCTTTTGAAATTCACTCACTAACTCTCAATTTATATTTTAAAAATTTTAATAAGATATTGCAAAAACATACCTTTGTAAGAATTACCGAAATTTAGAAATATTCTGCACATGAACTAATAGTAAACAATACATCTATTGTGGGTGATACTGAAAGAGTTCAAAATGTTAAAGGTAAAGTCACTTGCACCGGAACTGTCAATGCTGCTGTCGTTGATCTAAGGATAGCGTAGATATCGCTGTTAGACCCATACAAATCTTTTTAAGGCAAGGGTAGAGGTAATTCGTCCTTGCTTGTAGATAGGTCAAATTCGGGGCTGAACAAGGTTCTGTATGCATTCGGAATGTTGTAGTTTTAGATACAGGCTGGAGTTGTTAGTCGTAGTCTGCGTAGGATCAAAGGCACCATAATCGAATGAAGTGTGAGTCACTAAAACTGGATCGGGCGTTGACAATGGCGTAGACATAGTTACTGTTCTAGTTGAGGCGATGGCATAGCTGAGTGACATGAAGTTTACTGGTCGCAAAGGTTTTGGTGTAAGTCTCTCTCGGTAGATCATATTTGCGAGATGTGACACGTGTATTCTCTATATTCGTCTGTCATTTTGCTGTTTATCTGTTTATTCTCCACCATTGTTAAGTAACAATTTTTTTTTGTTTGAGAGTGTAATTGTTATGTGATTGTTATTTCTTAACATAACCGTCT